>JASDQU010735277.1:200820-220481 GCA_032191745.1 Picea mariana
AGTCAAAATGGGTTTGTTATATGTTATGAATCAAGGAAGTTGAAGGAACATGAAATACACTATGCCACTCATGATTTGGAGTTGGCAGTTGTTGGTTACTCGCTTCCCTTATCAGGTTATCTGAATCATTGACCCAAGGTTCATGTCATTTGGGGTTCCAACAAAGCCTCTAAAAATATCAGCCCTCCTGGTAAACCAGAAGGAAAAACAACGCCCAAGAAGTGCTGCTCAGTCTCACCCGAGATAGCTTTAAATGAGTGGCTATAAGACTCAGGTGTTTAAAACCTAGGATAGATTAGGGGATAGGGGTTTCTTGATTAAGGTCATATACTATGAGCCATAAGGGAAAGTACTTATTCCTTGGATTCACATACGAATATCCCACAATTTAATTTAAGCAAAGTGTAAGCAGATTCATAACAATGTATTAACTCATTCATTAATCTTAACCATTAATTTCTGAAAGAAAGAAAAAGCATGCATAGATTTAACACATTACACAAGGATTACCATGGTTCACCCCCTTTTGGGCTACGTCCACAAAGATTTGGCTCTTGTCTCTTGTATTATGATAGTTCTGCATTTCCAGCATCTTACGCTTACAATTCTCCATAAAAATGGGTAAGATCTATATGAGGTGAACTAGATCTCACCAGGCTCCATGACCTACAGTCTTATCCTCAGATCTCCCTTTTCTTGTATCTCCTTTTCTCAAAAGATTACAAAATTGGTTCAGACTACTCAAAACATTAAAGAGAATCACTAAAAAATACTAACAAACAACCCTATATGATACTTTCGTATCTATTTTTATACATCTCAGGTTCTTCAGACTTCTTCAGAATATTACCAAAACCCTAACTCTTCTTACATTAAGTCTTTCTCCCATACGTGTGTTGTTCCTTCTCTAGCTGTCACTTTCCTTTGTGCATGCTTTCTTGCATGCGTGCGTGTTGTTCTTCTTCCAGTTGTTACTTCAATTTTTTGCATGCTTTCTTTCCCAAGATCATTCTTCTTTCCTCTTCAGCCTGGTGCCAACATGTGACTCATCCCAAGTCACCTAGTTTCTTTTTGCTTCCTCGATCTCCTTGGTGATCGTCTAGAACAAATCCTGCAACTTTGCTGCTTTTGTTAGTGCCTGCATGGTTTTTTCCTTGATGGTGTCGACTGTCTGAGCTGCCACTTCCTCACTCATCAGTCCTGCACATTCTAGCTGAGTCTGTGCTGTCCGATTTCTGGCTTCTTCTACTTGCACAAGTATTTCTGCTACCCGTTCCTGCAATGGTTCTATTTGAGCTGGATGCTCCTGTTTCTGTGTTTGCACAGTGACAAGGTCTACTTGTATCTTCTTCAGCTCTTACGTTCCCTTGACTAATTCTAGAATTGGTATGGTCTTCTGCCACTGCTTGAGTTCTTGGATCGTTGCATTGATCCTCTCCTCCTCCTTGTCCCAGTGTTGGACTTTTGGATCCTCTTCCAGCCTTGTCCAAAGTTGCGCTGCTTTATCCAACAAGTTGGCTTCCATGATGACCTGTTTTTCTAGCTCCTACAACTGCATTGTTGCTTCCTGCTTCTGTTGCTCCTTCACTTTTGGTGGAGTTGTCAGTATAATCTATCCGCGGAGAGTCTTGATCTCCTTTTGATACTGATCAATTTCCTGCGCAATCTGGTCGATCTTCTCTGTGGCTGGGAGTTCATTTCCTTGCACAGTAGTTGGAAGTTAAATCCAAAAAACTTCTTCCACTCTGTGTTCCAGCTCATTTCTGCATTCTTTCTCCTCCTTAGTTTCCGATTGGGCCTGTGCGTAAACTATTTCCAATGCTTCTTGCTTCTTTGTTGCTTGTTGTAGCTCGACTAAGTTTTTATGTGCTCGAGATTGCATCTCATGGTTGATGCTAACCTATAGTTTGTGTAATGATTTTGCTGTCATCCATGTCAAGACCAATTGGATATGATCCAAATCCTTTAGTGGTGTCTGTCCCACAATTTCATCCATTCGCAACATGCTAGGCTTTATATAGATTATGGAATGTGTGTGTGGCATCGGAAGAACTGGGTCGCGTTCTTCTACCTCCACCCTTTCTATGGTCTGCGTGGTCGATGACTTTGTGCCTCTACTGCTACTCATGACCTGGGATTCCTTGAATTTCTTGAGGAGCTGTCCCATTTCTGCCAATTCCTTTTGCAGTTTATCCCTGTGGTGCACAACATGATCGAAATCTTCTGCGAGGTAGTCTTGGACCATCTTGGAAATCATCTCTCCATCATTCTCCGTGATTGTGTAGTCCAGTGGTGGTCGTTGTGCCTTCATTTTCTTGCATGCACCTGCGTCTTGTACCACTGGTCTCTTAGTTCCCCCTAGTTCCTGTGTGATGGAGTCCGATGCGGTTTCATATGCTCCCTCAATTGGTTTCCTCTGTCCATTAGTCGGCTGGGTGGTTTCTGTCCCTCCATTCTGGGTCCCTAGCTGCTCTGAGCTGTCATCTACCTAAGTTAGCTTGGTTTGGCCCATTTTTTGTTTCTTGGGTATTGGGATTTGTGGAGGTTGTGTTTCTGCCTACGCAGCCCATCCTTCTGTTGTTTGTCCCAGTACTCCTCTGGGTATAGTTGGAATCCTCCATTCATTAGGCCATTCGCTGATGATCATGTCGATATCACCCTCAGTGACACATTAGCGCATCTGTAGCCACTATTTATCTAGGTCTTGCCTTGGTTGTATCCACATGGCTTGTTGTCTAGCCCATAAATTAGCGATGTCCCCATATCGTGTGACAGCCTCAGGTGTTATTCTCCATGCTCGGCTGATGGCTTCCTGTATCTACCGTAGGTAAGCTTCGAATACAATTCTATTCTCCTTCTTATGCTTGGCTAGTGGCCCAGATCTCAAGACACGATATCTTGCTCCTCTTGGCTGTGGTGTGGTACCAAAGACGACGTATTCTAGTTCTCACCATCCCATGAAATCTATGAGAGTGATCAACCATGAGTAATGAAATTCCGTACCTGCATCCTACGTGTCTTTGCAGTCTACTTGGAACAATTTTGATAGGTATGGTGCCCAACTAATGAAGGTGCCTTCTACGCACTGAGCTGCAACAACAATGACTCCTGCTGGTACTTCGTCTTTGTGGCATTTTCTTAGCTGTTTGCAGGCTAAGATTTTTGTGCCCAATTGTGTCACGACATTGTTGATCTATTTAATTATAATGCCTCTTGTTCCCCTGTCGGTGTCGTATTTCTTCTTTATCTCTTCTGCCAATGCTTTTTCCTTGGACTTATCATCCATAATCAACGCGAGATCCATACCCCCGATGGGTAGGCCTGTTATCTGCATGATAAGTTTGATCGTTATGGGGGTGGGTTTGTCCAGCCATATATCCCCTCCATGTGTAACTACTAATAGTTGTTTGATGCATGCTGTCACATATTGGCCTCTGCCAAAGTGTGGTATCTTCAACAACCCTAGAATTCTTGTTCTGTCCAGTCCAGTGGCTCACTGGTGTGGCTGAGTGATGGTTTCTTCGAGTTGGTTCATGACTATTTTCTGCATAAAGACCTGTGGTGCAAGCTCTGGATATTTGGTTTCATCTGCCATGTTGTGGTTGGAATACTTGAGCTTCCTGATGTGACCTAATAGCTGTGGGTCCCCCTGTACTCCCTATGGTATGCGAGGTAGCACAATCTCTGCAGCCGATTTCTTTTGAGGTGAGCTCAATATCTGAATTTGGTCCTCTTGTCGTGATGGTTGGATCGAGGTTTCAACAGCTTCCATTTGCTCCTTCACCATCCACTCTACCCAAGCTGTGGCCATTTCACTCTTCGATTCAGCCGAAAGAAAATCTGGGATGGGTATTTGTGGGATGTCTGGTTGCACTTCGACTTTTGGGTTTTGTGCACTTCTGTTAGCTCCTACGACTGCTTCAACATTTTTTGGTGGTATTTCCTGGTGGGTTTCTTCTTCTTTTTTCTGAGGCTCGTGTGCTACTACTGGTGTATCCTGTTCCATGGCCTCTGTTTTTGGTTTCAGAACCTCCTCAAGTATGGGTGTGGAATCTACTAGAATTTCCTTTGGCGATGAGATTTCGTCAATATCAATGATCTCAGGTGGTTGTTGTTCGCTTTCTTCCAATGGTCCTCGTGACCTCGTCTAAGCCTTGGTTTATGTGGCTATCTGGCCTGGTTCTGCGAGATTCAGTGGTGCCATAATGGTGTCTGTCGAACGTTTGCAGGGTTCGAATGGCTTCAGTGAGTTCTGTGGTTTCTCTCTATTCGTTCTTTTTGTTGTTTCTCTTTTCCTGTTCTCCTTCCACGAATAGACTAACTGCTGTTGTGATCGTGTGTTTTATGGGCTCATCATGAATCTTGTCGAGGACGCTTCCTCCATCATGTGATTAATGCACCATAATTGTAGGTTCAATGCATCCGTGGCGGTTTCGTACTTGCCATTATGCCTGCTGTGCCATCTCCAGTTGGTACATTTAATGTGGCATCCCATCCGTCCTTGACTTTCTCTAACTCTACTTCTTACTGTCCTGTTAGCTGGATTTCGTCGGCTTTCCTTTTCCCACATGTTTCCTTTTTCGATATGGTCATTATATTTTCCATTGCTGGCTTCATGTTTCATATGCGGCTTGTCCATCATGCTGCGCACTGTTTTGTTTTGTTTTGTTTATTTGTTTTTACTGCGCAGTGGGTGGTTGATTGTCCTTGTACAGCTTCAGCCGGCTCCCATTGACCATTCCTCTGAGGTTTGCACCCACTAGATCTCTTAACTATATAGCTCCTCCGTTTGTGACAACTTTTACCTTGTATGGTCCTAGCCAATGCATTCTCAGCTTTCCTGGGTGCTGCAACACTTTACTATCGTAGAGTAATACTAGATCTCCTTCCTTGAACCTATTCCTCTTGATGTGGCGATCATGCCAAGCTTTGTCTCTTGCTTTCTGTACTTGTTGATGGAATCCTGCCAAGATTCGGTGTTCCTCCATTGATAGTAACTGATTCAGTCTTTCCTGTACTGCTCCTCGTTCTATCATTTGTGTAATGGCTGCGACATGTAGGTTGGGTATTAAAATTTCTAAGGGAACTACTACTTCTTGACAATAGACTAGTTTGAATGGTGTGTGGCCAGTCATATTTTTTCATGTGGTTCTATACACCCATAGTATTGTTGGTACCTTGAGATCCAACTCGTCCCTATTGACGTTGCATATCTTTGTCAAGGCATTTTCTAGAATTTTGTTAAAGGCTTCTACTGTGCCATTTGCCTGTGGATGATACGGTGTGATTTTTTAGTGATGAACTTCAAACTCTTCCAACATTGCTTGAATGGTGCTATTTATGAAGTGTGTTCCTTGGTCACTCATCAAAATTCTTGGGCACCCAAATCTAGTAATTACTTATTCAAACAAAAAGTGTGCAGCTGTCTCTGCGCTGCAATCTTTTACTGGTGTGGCTTCCACCCATCTTGTTAGGTATTCCACCGCGGTGATAATATATCTCACCCATGTTCTTTTGGTTGGTGGGTTAATGAGTCCCACAAATTCTATCGCCCATTTGTCGAATGCCTGAAGTGTCACTTGCGGTCATAGTGGCATCTCGTCCCTTCTGTTGGGTTTTCCTACCCTTTGACAGACATCGAATTACTGACAGTATTCTTTTAAGTCTCTGTGGATCGTTGGTCACCATAATCCTGCGCTTAGTACCTTTTGCCTGGTAGCTTTTCCCGCATAATGCCCTCTTGCTATTCCCTCTTGGGCTTCTGTTAAAATTCTTGGTCGTTTGTGGTCTAGTATATATCTTTGTAAGATGGTATTTGCACCCATCTTGTATAGATTTCCTGTGATCAATTGATAGTTAGCTTCACGTAATACCAGGTTCTTCTTCTACGCAGTAGTATATTCTTGTGATGCAGTACCTGTGCTTAAGTAGGGGGTGATATCTGCGAAGTAACCGTCAGCAATCTATACTGAGAATAGTTGTGCATCTGGAAAGTTGCCTTCAAAATTCGTTGGTTTCTCTCCATTTGTGACCCTCGATAGGTGGTCAGGTCCTACATTTAGTTTTCCTAGTTTAACTATTACCTCAAAGTCAAATTCTTGAAATAGTAATAACCATCGACAGATTCTCCCCCTCAACACTGGCTTGTTGACTAGGTATTTCAGGGCTGAGTGATCTGTAAACATCTTAAAGTGTTTTCCCAATAGCTAATGTCTGTACTTATGTAGTGCATAAACCCTAGCTAGACCTTCTCTCTCCTCCATGTTATAATTATGTTCTGAATCTGATAAATTTCTGCTTACGAACACTATCAGGTGATCCAAGTCGCCTGCTCCTGGTTGTGCCAAGATAGATCCAAGTTCTATTGATAATGCATCTACATGTACATGGAATGTCTTCTCCCAATATGGAAAGACCAATATTGGTGCGGTGACCATCTTTTCCTTCAGGGTATCCAGACTGTGTTGGCACTCATCGTTCCATTGATGTTTTGTATCTTTCCTTAACAATTTTTCCATTGGTGTTGTAATCTGTGCGTAGCCTTTGATGAATTTCCTATAATATCCTGTATGTCCTAGCGTTGATCTTAGTTGGCGGACTATTTTTGGTGCTGGTAGATTAACAATGACTGTGATTTTGGCTGGGTCCACTAACAAACCTTGTTTTCATACTATGTGTCCCAATAGTATCCCAAATGGTGTTCCAAATATGCATTTCTTGATATTCAGTGATATCTGGCACTGTATGCATCGTTCTAACATCAGCCATAAAACTTCCACATGGTCTTTTAGTAAGATATACATTGTCCAATCATCTAGGTATACTTCAAGGAATTGATGGATGAATTCCTTAAATGTTGCGATGACCACTCTAGAAAATATCGCGGGTGCATTCTTCAGTCCGAACGACATGACTGTATACTAATAAGATCCCCATTCTGTCGCGAATGTGGTCTTGTGTCTATCCTCCTGTGCTATCTTAATCTGATGATATCCTGAGAATCCATCTGTGAATGAGTAGGCTTCGTGGTCTCCTACGTTCTCGAGTACTTCATCCATGAACGGTGTGGGGAATGGGTCATGTAGACATGCATCGTTCAACTTCCTCAAGTCGACACATATCCTGATCCCTCTTCCCTGTTTCTTGTCATGTACTACCATCGAACTTATCCACTCTGATTCTTCGACTGGTTCGATGATGCTGACCTCGAGCATCCTATCGATCTCGTCTTTAAATTTTTGTTTATTTATGGGATTCAATCTATATGGTCATTTTTTAATGGGTCTCGCATCATGTCTGAGTGGTATCTTCATTTCTCCTAATTCTTCGGCTATGCCTTTCATCTATGTAAAGGTTGTGGGAAAAAGGTCGTTGTATTCGCGCAACAATTTTGTGATACTTTCTAGTGTCTGTTCGTCCCAGTAATCTCCAATGTTGACCATTTTGGGCTGCTCGAAGGTCCCTATGTTAACCTTCTTTATCTTGATTGGTGTAGATATGACCTCTGACTCTAAGGGTGGTCCTTCCACATCTCTCTTGCCTGCGACTTCTTCGATCTGAAAATCGTGCGAATCGTCTTCATCCGGAGATTCCTCTTGTACGTGGTAGCATGACAGTAGATCTTTGACTGTCTTCTTATTTCACTGCTTTACCTCTGTCATAGTTTCTACTTCCATTTCTTCAATGAATATGATGTTTCTGATCCATTTTAGGGCTGCTTCCATGTTTGGGTTCTCATGGTTGAATGAGAAAGTGACTGTAAAGTTCTGTTGGAGTGTTTCCCATGTCTTGGTTCCTTTACGCATTTCCTGGTTTGTATACCAATTCGCTGGTATGCCCTCTAAAGTATGAATGAAGTGGTGAGACCATTCCTCTGGTGGCGTCATTTTCCACAACGTTTTACACACCTCCAAGTGTTCTGTTGGTGTGCCTAGTTTGTCATATTTTTGTTGTTTGTTACCTGTCTGTTCTGTGCCAAACCTTATGCATAGTAATCACTTACATTGGTACCAATATGTGATAGTTTCTTTGTGTGCACCCCACCATCTGGCGGGTGTATCCTTTAATGCTAAATCCAGTGCTATCAATCTCTGGTTTTCTAATACTTCGTCTTCATATTGTGTCAAGAAAGTTTCCAAATCATTTAGCCTGTGAAAGCTGGGTGGTTCTCTGATTTTTGTGCCAATCCACCTTACTACGCGGTCTATTCTGGCACACCTTCTCGTGGATACTTCGTGTAGTCTTTGCTGCCAGTTTTCTAACCTGGTGTCTGAGTCTGTTGTGCATGAAGTAATGCTCTTCCAAATGAGTACCCCGTCTGTAGTTGGGTTTATATAATCTGCATCGCACACAGTTGTTCTGTACAACTGACTGATATCTTCTAAATCCATCCAAGTGGGTTCTACAAACCTCTCGCCTTCTGATGGGTCGAGTGGGGCTATGACCCTGTAGTCCCCCAACTCAAATGTCATTTTTCTGGTTTTTAAGTTAATTATGGTCTGGCTGTCGAATGCCTAATCCAGACCAAGTAGTGCCAGGTAAGGTGTTGTTCCATCTACTATTTCAATGACTTCAAAGTCTGCCTTAGTGTGCATGCCATCCATATCTACCGTCACTCCTTCCAGTCTACCTATTGGTAGGACTCAATGTTGATTTGCTAGTTTTAATTGAACTGTTGAATATCCCGGTGTAGTTTCTCCCATGCATTGCCATGCAACTTTTGGTAGTACATTCACTTCGGATCGTAGATCTAGTATAATATCTCCCATATTGAAATCCCCAATGTTAGAATTTAATCTAAATTGCCTACTTGTTTTTCTTCTTGTGTGTAGGTGGTTGACAGTTTTCAATTTTGGCTCCTGTTTCATCTCTCCGCTACATGTTTCTAGGATTTTTTGCAATATTTTGATAGATGAAGGATCACTTAACATTTTGATGCATGATCACAAAAAGTCTTTGATCGTACTTACTTGTTCCTCGGGTTGTATTATGTTGGTATGGTCTAGTGATGGTGACATTTTGTATTCCGGAGCTTCCTTGCTCTGCTGTGCAGTCGGTGCAGTGTTCTCCTTTTGGAATTCTTGTCAGGCTTCTGTAAAAATCTCCTTCTCCTTATGCACGTCAAACTGCTTCTTGGGGTTGGTGTTCTTCTTTAACCATTGGTTCCGCACTGGTTCCTGTCAAACTGCGTCATTTCCTATTTTCGTTCCTCCTCAATTGACTATGTTGATGTTTCAACCGTCATCCCTTGCTTTGGCTGAAATCCACTGAACATTCTAGTTATTTTGATTCCTTTTTTATTGGATATTTCCAAGTAATGTCAGACAATCCTCTGTATCGTGGTCTGATGCGCGAAAATACATACAAGTCGCTGGTGGCAGTGGACACTCCCGTGCATAATGTCCTAGTTGCTAGCAATTGTGACATGTGATAGGTCCTCTGCTACATTCAAAACCTCCTCTGGCTCGTCCTACTCCTCTATAAGCTGCGCGGTCACCTCGCAGTGGGTTGTACTGTGGTATTTGATTATACTGCGCAGTATTGTACTGGGGATGTGCTGGGTTGTACTGCAGCTATGCGTTATTGTAAGGTTGCAGCCCAGTATTATACTATTGTTGCGCAGTGTTGTATGGTGTTGGGGCTTGATTGAACTGTGGTGTTGCCTGGCCAGTCATCATTTCTGTCTGTACCCTGTATGCGTCTGATGCTCTTTCTTGCATCAGCTCCATAGTTATGCAATCTTTGTCTTCATGGAAGACTGACTTGCAAAAGGTGCAATATGAGTTCTTTGGGATTGTTTGGTATTTCGGCATCATATTGCAGTGGTAAGGGTCGTGACCCAGTTTCTTGCATATTTTGCACCATAATCCTCCCTGTGGTAGTGGGTTTGGCATCCCTATCACCATATACTGTGCGAATKTTGGGCATTCATTCTTATGGTGTCCTTTCGTCCTGCAGGTAGTGCACCAAACTGCTTCTCATTTTTCCTTGTTCTTATTCTGGTTCAACCGAAATGTCAATTTCTTCAGATCCTCCTTCAGGTCTTCGATAGCCRGGTCTGTCTGCTAGTACTGATTCTCTTCCAATTGCAATCCTGCCTACAGAGCCTCTGCCTGTGTCTGAAACTTCTATTGTCATAATGGATATTTTAAGTGTGGTAGTAGTGAGTTGAAAAACAGGTGCCGGTGCTGCATATCGATCATAAGGTATTTTAACTTTCCTTTTAATCGCTTGAATCTTTGATCAATATCCCATATCGATTCTCCTGGTTTCTATCTTATTTCAATCATCTCATTCATGTATTGATCCTCTGAGCTTAGCTTCTAGAACTCATTGATCAATAGTTTCTTAATGTCGTCTAGTGTTCTTGTCGTTCCAGAAAAACTGTTCGTGTCTAGACTCATGTACTAGTCTAGTGCGTGGTCCCTTAGCGTGATCACTAGCTGTGCAAGTTTGGTTTCTTCATCAGTGATCTTCTTTTCTTCCCAGATATTTGCGCAAATGAACAAATGCTTCTCAGGGTCTTCTACTGCTTCTCCTCAAAACTCTGGTAATTTGATAGTAGGATTGTATCCTACCATTCCAAATACTGAGCTACTCCCTCCTCCGCGCGGTGTAGATACTTGAATAAGGTTGTCTGAACTGGCTCCTCCAGTTGTTTCTCCTTGTGTAGATGTACTTCCTACTATCGAGCTTCCTTTGAAATTTGGTTTTCTAAATGGTGGTGTTCTCTTTGGTGTATTGGTCACACATGGGTTTATGGGTTCCACACTGACATTAGTCTAAAAGGGAGGGCTGCCTTCGCCTCCTGTTCTTGGGCCTCTTGTTTTCCTCTCATCATGGCACACATGATTTCCTCAATCTGCTCCATATCCCGAAGATCCTCTACCTCTTCCTCATCGCTGGCTAAGCCCTCCCTCTAGGCTACGACTCTCTTCTTGGTATTCACCTTATATTGGTAGGGTGCTCTGCTACACGTCATTCCTGATGACACCAAGATCCACTTGAGTTGGTCGTCATCCATCAAGATTGGGTCCAAGGGTTCCTCCTCCTTCTTCTCTGTATACTGCCCTCCTTCCATTCCTCTTCTCTTTATCAGTGCTTCCCCCCTTTGCCCATGCACGCAGGAAAGTCTAGCTGTCTGACACCATTTTCATGACACCTTTGTTATATAACAGTATATTGATAGAAGTATATAGTGATCAGATGTACCTTCCTCTGGGTCCTCGTAGGAACTCTTGCTCGGCTGCGCTGTGTCTACCGCAAATTCTGTGATAAAGCCTGCCACAATACTATCAAGCCAAAATTCGATTGCGCGAGTGAATTTTTTGTTCACCTATTGGATCTATACTGGAGTCCAATCTAGTTGTTGAATCTGGTTCATCGCATGGTTATCCTTTAACCTTAAGATCCACTCCTGTAGTAGATGCAGAAAATCACAGAAAAAAACTTCGTGTAAATATGTAAATACGTATTTATCCAGGTATTTATGCGGTGTGATCCTAGGGTTTCTATTGTCTTTCTATGAAAAATATAGCTCTTTAGTCCTCAACCAGCCCTTGATTTATTCTCTCACGGGGTTCCAAGGTCTCAACATCCCCTTCTAATGGTTCATTTCTCTTCTGTTCCACTCCTCTGGTTCGTATTCATTCTATCTCATCTACTCAGTCCCTTCTTGTTCCTCTTAACATGACAATAGAACCATTTGTTGGTTACTCGCTTCCCTTCTCAGGTTATCTGAATCATTGACCCAAGGTTCATGTCATTTGGGGTTCCAACGAAGCCTCTAAAACTATCGGCCCTCCTGGTAAACCATAAGGCAACACAATGCCCAGGAAGTGTTGTGCAGTCTCACCTGAGATAACTTTAAATGGGTGGTTGTAAGACTCAGGTATTTACAACCTAGGACAAAGTAGGGGATAGGGGTTTCTTGATTAAGGTCAAATACCATGAGCCGTAAGGGTAAGCACTTATTCCTTGGATTCACATACAAATATCCCATGGTTTATTTTAAGCAAAGTATAAGCAGATTCATAACAATGTATTAACTCATTCATTAAGCTTAACCATAAATTTATGAAAGAAAGAAGAAGCATGCATACATTTAACACATTACGCGAGGATTATCGTGGTTCACCCCCTCCTGGGCTATGTCCACAAAGATTTGGTTCTTGGCTCTTGTATTATGATAGTTATGCATTTCCAGCGTCTTGCACTTACAATTCTCCACAAAATTGGGTAAGATCTATATGAGGTGAACTAGATCGCACCAGGCTCCATGGCCTATGGTCTAATCCTCAGATCTCCCTTTTCTCATATCTCCTTTTCTCAACAGCTTACAAAATCAATTTATACTGCTCAAAACATCAAAGAGAATCACTAACAACTACTAATGAACAACCCTATATGATACTTTCATATCTATTTTTATACATCTCAGGCTCTTTACCCTTCTTCAGAATATTACCAAAACCCTAACCTTTCTTACATTAGGTCTTTCTCCCATATGCATGTTGTTCCTCCTCCAACATTCACTTTCCTTTGTGAACGCTTTCTTGCATGCGCGCGTGCTGTTCTTCTGCCAGTTGTTACTTCGGTTTTCTGTACGCTTTCTTTCCCACGATCGTTCTTCTTTCCTCTTCAGCCTGGTGCCAACAAAATCCATAGTGCATGCCTTGAGGAAATGGAGACACTACCTCATGGGGAAAAGGTTTGAGATAAGAACATACCATAATGGTCTGAAATATTTATTTGATCAGCGAACTCTAAATGCTAGGCAAAGAAGATGGTTAGAATTTCTAAGTGAATATGACTATGATATAAAGCATATCAAGGGAAAAGAGAACAAAGTGTCTGATGCACTCAGCATAAGAGTACATGAATTGCATGCTACAACCAGTAGCATGTACCAATCAGATTTGAAAGGCAAAATTACAAAGGCTTCCAAATCAGATTTGCAGTACAAGGAATTAGTGGCAAAATTACAACAAGGTATTTTGCAGCAGAAAATTGAGGAATACAAGATAGATAATGATGAAATTCTCATGTACAGGGGCATAATTTATGTACCAAATTTGCAGGAGTTAAAAAATCGGATATTGACAGAAATGCATAATGTGCCTTATCCTGGGCACCCAGGATATCAAAAAACTATTGCAGTTGTCAAAAGCCAATATTATTGGCCATGCATGAAGAAAGAGGTTGATGATTTTATTGCCAGATGTTTGGAATGTCAAAAGGTAAAGGCTAAGCATAGACACCCAACTGGTTTGCTACAACCATTGCCCATTCCTGAGTGGAAATGGGAAGTTGTAACAATGGATTTCATCACCAAATTGCCTAGAACAAACAAGCAATATGATTCTATCATGGTAGTAGTGGATAAGCTTAATAACGCTTCCCATTTTGTTCCAGAAAAGCTTACTCACAAGGCAGCCAACATCATTGATGTTTATATGAAGGAAATTGCTAGATTAAATGGCATACCCAAGACAATTGTGTCTGACAGAGATCCAAAATTTACCTCAAAATTTTGGAAGGGATTATTTAATGGATTTGGAACAAATTTGAATTTTAGTACAACTTATCATCCAGAATCAGATGGGAAAATAGAGAGGGTGAATCAAGTGATTGAAGATATGTTGAGGATGTATGTGATGGATAAACCATAAAAATTGGAAGACTACCTACACTTGGTAGAGATTTCTTATAGCAATGGGTACCAAGCATCTCTAAAGATGAGCCCATTTGAGGCACTTTATGGTAGAAAGTGAAACACACTAGTAAGCTGGGATAACCCAGCAGACAAAGCAGTGGTTGGAACAGATTTTCTCAGGGAAATGGAAGAAAAAATGATAAAAATAAAACAAAATTTAAAGGTTTCCCAAGACAAGCAGAGAAGTTATGCTGATAAGGGCAGAACTCACAAGGAATTTAAAGTGGGTGATCATGTATTCTTGAAAGTGAAAGCCAACAGAAGTTCCCTGAAGTTGGGAAATTGTTCAAAGTTGGCATCTCACTATTGTGGGTCGTTTGAAATCCTAGAGAGGATTGGTCTAGTAGCTTATATGATTGCATTGGCGGCATCTATGTCTGTTCATAATGTCTTCCATGTATTATTTCTCAAGAATTATATACCTAATGCTAATCATGTTATTGATTGGAATGTGATTTAGGTGGAGCAAGAAGGCGCTTTTCAAGTGCATCCGGTGCGCATTCTGGACTGAAAAATCAAACAACTCCGGAATCGAGCAATAGGGCTTGTAAAGGTCCAATGGAACTGGTACGGTCCTGAGGAAGCTACTTGGGAGCATGAGGATGCAATGTGGGTAGAATACCCGCATCTTTTTAAGGATTTTTGAAATTTTGTTGTGTATGAATACATGATGCACCGAGGACAGTGCATAAATAAGGGGAGGGGATTGTAATATCCCTAAGGCCTAACCCAATTGTAATGTAAATGAAAATTTACTTAAGCTGGTGAGCTGTTTGATATCATTTTGTTTTCACATTTCATGGCATAATGCGTGCATGTACTGCGCAGTAAAATGGGGAAGTTTGCACATTTCTGAATACCGCGCGCGCAACAACTTAAGTGTGCACAATTTTGAGGCCAGGGAGCATTTTGTGTATATGATGTGCCTTATAGGTTGGTGATCCAGTTATTATAAGATAGGATGCTTATGTTTTGATTAGGCCAAAGAGCCTAGATGTTAGAGGCTAGTGCACCTATTTTTGTATATGTCTCATAATTAATATAAAATACATCGCTGCGCACCGACCGACCACGATAAAAGAGATGGGGGACTAAAATCCACTAGTTAGGGAAAGGGCATGGCTAAAATTTAAGGAAAAGGGCTAAGCTAGGGAGCTTAAGCCAAAAAGGAATATTATATTAATATTTCTTAAATCATAAAGTATTGATAATTATTTTATCCTAAGTTCCAAAGTTGGGGACAAGTGAGCAAAAGTAGCTCCCAACATGACAAGTGTCAAGTTGGGGACATGCACACATATTGTTGGGACTTAGTTCATTTTTCCATATTTTTCCATCATTCTTCCCATGATTCCTTCCATCATTTAGTCATCTAGTCAATCATCCATGAGCATGCACACACCCATTGAGCTATCCTTCATATCTTCATGATTGTATCTGAACCTGTATCCATAGCATTTTTGTGTTGGTGTATCTGGTTAGCTTGGGAGATGGACAGAAGAATCGGGTTGCCAGGTCCATGGGATATTGAAGAGGCGGGTTGTCAGGACTGTGAGCAATTTCTCTCTGGGTGAGATAATTTTTGGGAATTGATTTTCTGAAGGTGCTGAACTACAGCTACAGTGCTCTGAGACTTCCTATCTGGCTTGTTGCTAAAGCCCGGAAGGGAAGTGGTGCAACCAAAGGATTGTTGAGCAGAGCTTCCACACTTCCTAGGCCGGGACAGGCATGTGGGGAATGAGGGACTGTAGGTTGTTAGTTGAGTTGGAACTTGAGACAGAGTCTTTCCTGTTGTCTATGAGCCTTTAGCCTGGTTAGGAATCCCTTTACCCGGGTGGAGTTTAGTCCCAGCTCGGGGGTGACTCACTGTTGAGAGTGATAAACAATGTGGTATAAGGCTAGGAGGTTCGTGGAAGGTCTGCATGCAGTTGGTGACATTCTTACCAAGATAAGTGCCAATTGTGTGATAAATTTACATGCTACATTGTTATTTACGTGCTTATTTTTATGGGTTATCATATGTGCAGTTATAACTGTGTTTATTTATGGGTATTTCCTGTATATGATGCATGCATATGTTTACTGTTATTTCAGTGTGAATCCATGTATTTACAGATATATTTCTATGTTTACATTTTATATATAATGCTTTCGCAAGAGTTCTGTGTGTATATATTTAATTGCATGCAATTCAAAAATTTTATGTTGCATAGCTTAGTTGGATATTGGGTATGTTACAATATGTTCTGCAGAGAGAACGTAAGAGTTATTTGGCGTAGCATGGCCCGACATGGATGGCCGGGGACGTTACAGTTGTATCAGAGCTATGATGATGGCCGAGGATGTTACAAAATGTTAGTAATTCCAGGTACAATATTTTTTAGATTTAACAACAACTAGATCAGATTAGGATCCACACAGAGTCCATAGAAATGGAAGAGGCACAAGGGACTTACAGTCAAGAGGATGAGATTAGAGGGATGGATGTCCATTTGGGCATTGAAGGAACAAACTCCAATGGACATGGAGATGAAAGGAATGAAAACATGAATATGGAAGAGACCATTAAAAATTTACAGAAGGATGTCCAAAGCCATAAAGCTGATAATTAAAGTATTATGAGAGCCAAGGAGCATCATGATGAATTCAACATGAAGTTATTGCAGAGCTTGAACATAATAGAAAATAAATTGGATAAGGAGAGTGGCTCAAGCAAATCTTGAAGTCACAGGCCTCCTGATGAGAAAATAATAATCAAAAGTGTTAGCAAACATCACCACCACTCCCGAGGCATTCCAATAAGAGAGCACACAACAACTCAAGTCCATCCCCTATCAGAAATCATAAGGGGTCTGGGGTGGATGAGCTACAAGGAGAAATGAACAAAATCAAACCTCCTACATTTGATGGTGAGCACAAGAAGGATGAAGATGCAGAAACATGGCTGCTGGGCATGAGAAAGTATTTTCAATTGCATAATTATTCTTCTCATGTAGAAGATATAATTTCCATATATCAACTCAAGTTAAAGGCATCCATGTGGTGGGATCAACTTGTGCAGGTGCAACACATTAAAGAAAAGGGTGTTACATGGAGGAAATTCAAGAAGTATTTTGAGAAGAAATACTTGACTAAAAGATACTATGACAAGAAAATGAAAGAGTTCTTCGAACTCAAGCTGGGAAGTATGACCATTGATGAATATGAAAGAAGGTTTCTAGAACTATTGAAGTATGTATCTTTCATCAAGGATGAGTCAGTTAAGATTCAAAGGTATTTGACTTGATTTCCATCATTCATCATTGAAAAAATACAATATGATGATCCAAAGACATTGGAGGAGACCATAAAGCGAGCTAAATGCCTTTATGATCAACAAAAATCAAGGCCAACTTTCCAAAAATCTTGGGAAGACAAAAATAAATTCAAGGTGGATCAGAGGAAGAAGGGATCTAAGCCACCATTCTTCAGAAATAATCCACAGGGACAACAAACTCCTACAAAGCATAGAGCGATTGAAACAAAAGGGTCAAAGGACAAGGCAACCACCTATTCAATGTTGGGGTTGTAAAGGAGATCATATGTACAGAGATTGTCCTCACATAGGTGAAAAAGTGAGAACTGTTCAAAATGTACAACACGCTGAAAAAGTGGAGGACATGGGTAGAAATGTGCCAAGGATCTATGCAGCCCTGGACCACAAGCAAGCAGAGTTTCAGTCACATATGATTGAAGTGGAAGGTATGATCAACGACCAAACCATTGCTATTTTAATTGATTCAGGAGCTAGTCATAGTTATATAGATCCTTAGATGGTGGAAAGTTTTCATTTGCCAAGAAGCAAGCATGGAAAATCTTGGCTGGTGTAGCTGGATACCGGAGCCAAAAGAAAAAGTTAATGAGATGGTTAAGTCATGTCTTATGGACATGAATGGGTTGAAAACTAGGGCAGATTTGAACATCTTGCCTTTAGGTTCCTATGACTATCTAATTGGGATGGATTGGTTGGATCGACATCATGATATCCTAGACTGTCAAAACAAGGCATTTACTTTCTTGGATGAGGAAGGGACCCTAAGGAAGGTGCAGGGAATTCCCAGGGCAGTAACCATCAGAGAAATTTCATCATTGTAGCTTTAGAAATGTTACAGAAAAGGGTGTCAAATATTTGCAACACATATGGAAGAGACACCTAAAGATAAGGTGCCAAATTTGGAAGATTATGCAGTCTTGGAAAACTTTGAAGATGTTTTCATGGAGGTACCAGGACTACCCCCAAAGAGAGATATTGATTTGTCTATAAATTCAATGCCTGGAGCAGCTCCAGTGTCAAAGACTCCTTACAGAATGAGTACACCAGAGTTGAAGGAGTTCAAATGTATCTTGAAGAACTTCTGAAGAAGGGGTATATACGCCCAAGTGTGTCACCTTGGGGTGCCCCAGTCTTGTTCATGAAGAAGAAATATGGAAGATTAAGATTGTGCATTGATTTCAGACAACTAAATAAAGTGACTGTTAAGAACAAGTATCCTCTGCCAAGGATTGATGATCTTTTTGATCAATTGAAGGATGCCAAGATATCTTCAAAGATAGATCTCAGGTCAGGATACCATCAGGTAAGGATTAAAGAGGAAGATATTATCAAGATCTCCTTCAGGACAAGGTATGATCATTATGAGTTCATAGTGGTGCCATTTGGGTTGTCAAATGCACCAGTTGTTTTCATGTGCTTAATGAATGGTGTTTTCAGAGAATATTTAGATAATTTTGTCGTTGTCTTTTTGGATGACATTCTTATATATTCCAAGTCAGAATAAGAGCATGAACATAATTTGAGGATGGTGTTGCAAGTATTAAGGGAGCATCGGTTGTATGCCAATTTGAGCAAGTACTCATTTTATCAGAAGCAAATTCATTATTTGGGGCATATTATTTCAAAGGATGGGATAGCAGTGTATTCTGAGAAGATAGAAGCCATTAGAGAATGGTCAGTGCCAAATAATGTGACATGAGTAAGATCATTCATGGGCCTTGCAGGATACTACCGGATATTTATTGAAGGATTTTCAAAGATTTCACACCCAATCACTTCCTTGCAAAGAAAGGGTGTGAAGTTTCAGTGGACATTGGATTGTGAAAAGAGTTTCCAACACTTGAAACAATTATTAACAAGTGATCCAATACTAAGGATTGCAGAACCAAATGAATACTTCATTGTATGCACAAATGCATGTAAAGAGGGACTTGGTGGGGTACTCAGTCAAAATGGGTTAGTTATATGTTATGAATCAAGGAAGTTGAAGGAGAATGAAAGACACTATGCCACTCATGATTTGGAGTTGGCAGCCATAGTGCATGCCTTGATGAAATAGAGACACTACCTCATGGGGAAAAGGTTTTAGCTAAGAATAGACCATAATGGTCTGAAATATTTATTTGATCAACCAACTCTAAATTCTAGGCAAAGCAGATGGTTAGAATTTCTGAGTGAATATGAATTTCATATAAAGCATATCAAGGGGAAAGAGAACAAAGTGGCTGATGCACTCAATAGAAGAGTACATGAATTGCATGCTACAACCATTATCATGTACCAATCAGATTTTAAAGACATAATTATAGAGGTTGCCAAATCAGATTTGCAATACAAGAAATTAGTGGCAAAATTACAACAAGGTATTTTGCAGCAGAAAATTGAGGAACACAAGCTAGATAATGATGAACAATGATGAACAGTGTGGTCACACCCCTGACCATCCATGCCGGGCCATGCTACACTATAGAACTCTTACGTTTTCTCTGTGGAACATACTGTAACATACCCAATATCCAACTGAGCTATGCCACATAAATTTTTCGAACTGCATGCAATTAAATATATACACACAGAACTCTTGCGGAAGCATTATATATAAAACGTAAACATACAAATACATCTGTAAATACA
>JASDQU010735277.1:220501-242294 GCA_032191745.1 Picea mariana
GGTCTGTCTGCTAGTACTGATTCTCTTCCAATTGCAATCCTGCCTACAGAGCCTCTGCCTGTGTCTGAAACTTCTATTGTCATAATGGATATTTTAAGTGTGGTAGTAGTGAGTTGAAAAACAGGTGCCGGTGCTGCATATCGATCATAAGGTATTTTAACTTTCCTTTTAATCGCTTGAATCTTTGATCAATATCCCATATCGATTCTCCTGGTTTCTATCTTATTTCAATCATCTCATTCATGTATTGATCCTCTGAGCTTAGCTTCTAGAACTCATTGATCAATAGTTTCTTAATGTCGTCTAGTGTTCTTGTCGTTCCAGAAAAACTGTTCGTGTCTAGACTCATGTACTAGTCTAGTGCGTGGTCCCTTAGCGTGATCACTAGCTGTGCAAGTTTGGTTTCTTCATCAGTGATCTTCTTTTCTTCCCAGATATTTGCGCAAATGAACAAATGCTTCTCAGGGTCTTCTACTGCTTCTCCTCAAAACTCTGGTAATTTGATAGTAGGATTGTATCCTACCATTCCAAATACTGAGCTACTCCCTCCTCCGCGCGGTGTAGATACTTGAATAAGGTTGTCTGAACTGGCTCCTCCAGTTGTTTCTCCTTGTGTAGATGTACTTCCTACTATCGAGCTTCCTTTGAAATTTGGTTTTCTAAATGGTGGTGTTCTCTTTGGTGTATTGGTCACACATGGGTTTATGGGTTCCACACTGACATTAGTCTAAAAGGGAGGGCTGCCTTCGCCTCCTGTTCTTGGGCCTCTTGTTTTCCTCTCATCATGGCACACATGATTTCCTCAATCTGCTCCATATCCCGAAGATCCTCTACCTCTTCCTCATCGCTGGCTAAGCCCTCCCTCTAGGCTACGACTCTCTTCTTGGTATTCACCTTATATTGGTAGGGTGCTCTGCTACACGTCATTCCTGATGACACCAAGATCCACTTGAGTTGGTCGTCATCCATCAAGATTGGGTCCAAGGGTTCCTCCTCCTTCTTCTCTGTATACTGCCCTCCTTCCATTCCTCTTCTCTTTATCAGTGCTTCCCCCCTTTGCCCATGCACGCAGGAAAGTCTAGCTGTCTGACACCATTTTCATGACACCTTTGTTATATAACAGTATATTGATAGAAGTATATAGTGATCAGATGTACCTTCCTCTGGGTCCTCGTAGGAACTCTTGCTCGGCTGCGCTGTGTCTACCGCAAATTCTGTGATAAAGCCTGCCACAATACTATCAAGCCAAAATTCGATTGCGCGAGTGAATTTTTTGTTCACCTATTGGATCTATACTGGAGTCCAATCTAGTTGTTGAATCTGGTTCATCGCATGGTTATCCTTTAACCTTAAGATCCACTCCTGTAGTAGATGCAGAAAATCACAGAAAAAAACTTCGTGTAAATATGTAAATACGTATTTATCCAGGTATTTATGCGGTGTGATCCTAGGGTTTCTATTGTCTTTCTATGAAAAATATAGCTCTTTAGTCCTCAACCAGCCCTTGATTTATTCTCTCACGGGGTTCCAAGGTCTCAACATCCCCTTCTAATGGTTCATTTCTCTTCTGTTCCACTCCTCTGGTTCGTATTCATTCTATCTCATCTACTCAGTCCCTTCTTGTTCCTCTTAACATGACAATAGAACCATTTGTTGGTTACTCGCTTCCCTTCTCAGGTTATCTGAATCATTGACCCAAGGTTCATGTCATTTGGGGTTCCAACGAAGCCTCTAAAACTATCGGCCCTCCTGGTAAACCATAAGGCAACACAATGCCCAGGAAGTGTTGTGCAGTCTCACCTGAGATAACTTTAAATGGGTGGTTGTAAGACTCAGGTATTTACAACCTAGGACAAAGTAGGGGATAGGGGTTTCTTGATTAAGGTCAAATACCATGAGCCGTAAGGGTAAGCACTTATTCCTTGGATTCACATACAAATATCCCATGGTTTATTTTAAGCAAAGTATAAGCAGATTCATAACAATGTATTAACTCATTCATTAAGCTTAACCATAAATTTATGAAAGAAAGAAGAAGCATGCATACATTTAACACATTACGCGAGGATTATCGTGGTTCACCCCCTCCTGGGCTATGTCCACAAAGATTTGGTTCTTGGCTCTTGTATTATGATAGTTATGCATTTCCAGCGTCTTGCACTTACAATTCTCCACAAAATTGGGTAAGATCTATATGAGGTGAACTAGATCGCACCAGGCTCCATGGCCTATGGTCTAATCCTCAGATCTCCCTTTTCTCATATCTCCTTTTCTCAACAGCTTACAAAATCAATTTATACTGCTCAAAACATCAAAGAGAATCACTAACAACTACTAATGAACAACCCTATATGATACTTTCATATCTATTTTTATACATCTCAGGCTCTTTACCCTTCTTCAGAATATTACCAAAACCCTAACCTTTCTTACATTAGGTCTTTCTCCCATATGCATGTTGTTCCTCCTCCAACATTCACTTTCCTTTGTGAACGCTTTCTTGCATGCGCGCGTGCTGTTCTTCTGCCAGTTGTTACTTCGGTTTTCTGTACGCTTTCTTTCCCACGATCGTTCTTCTTTCCTCTTCAGCCTGGTGCCAACAAAATCCATAGTGCATGCCTTGAGGAAATGGAGACACTACCTCATGGGGAAAAGGTTTGAGATAAGAACATACCATAATGGTCTGAAATATTTATTTGATCAGCGAACTCTAAATGCTAGGCAAAGAAGATGGTTAGAATTTCTAAGTGAATATGACTATGATATAAAGCATGTCAAGGGAAAAGAGAACAAAGTGTCTGATGCACTCAGCATAAGAGTACATGAATTGCATGCTACAACCAGTAGCATGTACCAATCAGATTTGAAAGACAAAATTACAAAGGCTTCCAAATCAGATTTGCAGTACAAGGAATTAGTGGCAAAATTACAACAAGGTATTTTGCAGCAGAAAATTGAGGAATACAAGATAGATAATGATGAAATTCTCATGTACAGGGGCATAATTTATGTACCAAATTTGCAGGAGTTAAAAAATCGGATATTGACAGAAATGCATAATGTGCCTTATCCTGGGCACCCAGGATATCAAAAAACTATTGCAGTTGTCAAAAGCCAATATTATTGGCCATGCATGAAGAAAGAGGTTGATGATTTTATTGCCAGATGTTTGGAATGTCAAAAGGTAAAGGCTAAGCATAGACACCCAACTGGTTTGCTACAACCATTGCCCATTCCTGAGTGGAAATGGGAAGTTGTAACAATGGATTTCATCACCAAATTGCCTAGAACAAACAAGCAATATGATTCTATCATGGTAGTAGTGGATAAGCTTAATAACGCTTCCCATTTTGTTCCAGAAAAGCTTACTCACAAGGCAGCCAACATCATTGATGTTTATATGAAGGAAATTGCTAGATTAAATGGCATACCCAAGACAATTGTGTCTGACAGAGATCCAAAATTTACCTCAAAATTTTGGAAGGGATTATTTAATGGATTTGGAACAAATTTGAATTTTAGTACAACTTATCATCCAGAATCAGATGGGAAAATAGAGAGGGTGAATCAAGTGATTGAAGATATGTTGAGGATGTATGTGATGGATAAACCATAAAAATTGGAAGACTACCTACACTTGGTAGAGATTTCTTATAGCAATGGGTACCAAGCATCTCTAAAGATGAGCCCATTTGAGGCACTTTATGGTAGAAAGTGAAACACACTAGTAAGCTGGGATAACCCAGCAGACAAAGCAGTGGTTGGAACAGATTTTCTCAGGGAAATGGAAGAAAAAATGATAAAAATAAAACAAAATTTAAAGGTTTCCCAAGACAAGCAGAGAAGTTATGCTGATAAGGGCAGAACTCACAAGGAATTTAAAGTGGGTGATCATGTATTCTTGAAAGTGAAAGCCAACAGAAGTTCCCTGAAGTTGGGAAATTGTTCAAAGTTGGCATCTCACTATTGTGGGTCGTTTGAAATCCTAGAGAGGATTGGTCTAGTAGCTTATATGATTGCATTGGCGGCATCTATGTCTGTTCATAATGTCTTCCATGTATTATTTCTCAAGAATTATATACCTAATGCTAATCATGTTATTGATTGGAATGTGATTTAGGTGGAGCAAGAAGGCGCTTTTCAAGTGCATCCGGTGCGCATTCTGGACTGAAAAATCAAACAACTCCGGAATCGAGCAATAGGGCTTGTAAAGGTCCAATGGAACTGGTACGGTCCTGAGGAAGCTACTTGGGAGCATGAGGATGCAATGTGGGTAGAATACCCGCATCTTTTTAAGGATTTTTGAAATTTTGTTGTGTATGAATACATGATGCACCGAGGACAGTGCATAAATAAGGGGAGGGGATTGTAATATCCCTAAGGCCTAACCCAATTGTAATGTAAATGAAAATTTACTTAAGCTGGTGAGCTGTTTGATATCATTTTGTTTTCACATTTCATGGCATAATGCGTGCATGTACTGCGCAGTAAAATGGGGAAGTTTGCACATTTCTGAATACCGCGCGCGCAACAACTTAAGTGTGCACAATTTTGAGGCCAGGGAGCATTTTGTGTATATGATGTGCCTTATAGGTTGGTGATCCAGTTATTATAAGATAGGATGCTTATGTTTTGATTAGGCCAAAGAGCCTAGATGTTAGAGGCTAGTGCACCTATTTTTGTATATGTCTCATAATTAATATAAAATACATCGCTGCGCACCGACCGACCACGATAAAAGAGATGGGGGACTAAAATCCACTAGTTAGGGAAAGGGCATGGCTAAAATTTAAGGAAAAGGGCTAAGCTAGGGAGCTTAAGCCAAAAAGGAATATTATATTAATATTTCTTAAATCATAAAGTATTGATAATTATTTTATCCTAAGTTCCAAAGTTGGGGACAAGTGAGCAAAAGTAGCTCCCAACATGACAAGTGTCAAGTTGGGGACATGCACACATATTGTTGGGACTTAGTTCATTTTTCCATATTTTTCCATCATTCTTCCCATGATTCCTTCCATCATTTAGTCATCTAGTCAATCATCCATGAGCATGCACACACCCATTGAGCTATCCTTCATATCTTCATGATTGTATCTGAACCTGTATCCATAGCATTTTTGTGTTGGTGTATCTGGTTAGCTTGGGAGATGGACAGAAGAATCGGGTTGCCAGGTCCATGGGATATTGAAGAGGCGGGTTGTCAGGACTGTGAGCAATTTCTCTCTGGGTGAGATAATTTTTGGGAATTGATTTTCTGAAGGTGCTGAACTACAGCTACAGTGCTCTGAGACTTCCTATCTGGCTTGTTGCTAAAGCCCGGAAGGGAAGTGGTGCAACCAAAGGATTGTTGAGCAGAGCTTCCACACTTCCTAGGCCGGGACAGGCATGTGGGGAATGAGGGACTGTAGGTTGTTAGTTGAGTTGGAACTTGAGACAGAGTCTTTCCTGTTGTCTATGAGCCTTTAGCCTGGTTAGGAATCCCTTTACCCGGGTGGAGTTTAGTCCCAGCTCGGGGGTGACTCACTGTTGAGAGTGATAAACAATGTGGTATAAGGCTAGGAGGTTCGTGGAAGGTCTGCATGCAGTTGGTGACATTCTTACCAAGATAAGTGCCAATTGTGTGATAAATTTACATGCTACATTGTTATTTACGTGCTTATTTTTATGGGTTATCATATGTGCAGTTATAACTGTGTTTATTTATGGGTATTTCCTGTATATGATGCATGCATATGTTTACTGTTATTTCAGTGTGAATCCATGTATTTACAGATATATTTCTATGTTTACATTTTATATATAATGCTTTCGCAAGAGTTCTGTGTGTATATATTTAATTGCATGCAATTCAAAAATTTTATGTTGCATAGCTTAGTTGGATATTGGGTATGTTACAATATGTTCTGCAGAGAGAACGTAAGAGTTATTTGGCGTAGCATGGCCCGACATGGATGGCCGGGGACGTTACAGTTGTATCAGAGCTATGATGATGGCCGAGGATGTTACAAAATGTTAGTAATTCCAGGTACAATATTTTTTAGATTTAACAACAACTAGATCAGATTAGGATCCACACAGAGTCCATAGAAATGGAAGAGGCACAAGGGACTTACAGTCAAGAGGATGAGATTAGAGGGATGGATGTCCATTTGGGCATTGAAGGAACAAACTCCAATGGACATGGAGATGAAAGGAATGAAAACATGAATATGGAAGAGACCATTAAAAATTTACAGAAGGATGTCCAAAGCCATAAAGCTGATAATTAAAGTATTATGAGAGCCAAGGAGCATCATGATGAATTCAACATGAAGTTATTGCAGAGCTTGAACATAATAGAAAATAAATTGGATAAGGAGAGTGGCTCAAGCAAATCTTGAAGTCACAGGCCTCCTGATGAGAAAATAATAATCAAAAGTGTTAGCAAACATCACCACCACTCCCGAGGCATTCCAATAAGAGAGCACACAACAACTCAAGTCCATCCCCTATCAGAAATCATAAGGGGTCTGGGGTGGATGAGCTACAAGGAGAAATGAACAAAATCAAACCTCCTACATTTGATGGTGAGCACAAGAAGGATGAAGATGCAGAAACATGGCTGCTGGGCATGAGAAAGTATTTTCAATTGCATAATTATTCTTCTCATGTAGAAGATATAATTTCCATATATCAACTCAAGTTAAAGGCATCCATGTGGTGGGATCAACTTGTGCAGGTGCAACACATTAAAGAAAAGGGTGTTACATGGAGGAAATTCAAGAAGTATTTTGAGAAGAAATACTTGACTAAAAGATACTATGACAAGAAAATGAAAGAGTTCTTCGAACTCAAGCTGGGAAGTATGACCATTGATGAATATGAAAGAAGGTTTCTAGAACTATTGAAGTATGTATCTTTCATCAAGGATGAGTCAGTTAAGATTCAAAGGTATTTGACTTGATTTCCATCATTCATCATTGAAAAAATACAATATGATGATCCAAAGACATTGGAGGAGACCATAAAGCGAGCTAAATGCCTTTATGATCAACAAAAATCAAGGCCAACTTTCCAAAAATCTTGGGAAGACAAAAATAAATTCAAGGTGGATCAGAGGAAGAAGGGATCTAAGCCACCATTCTTCAGAAATAATCCACAGGGACAACAAACTCCTACAAAGCATAGAGCGATTGAAACAAAAGGGTCAAAGGACAAGGCAACCACCTATTCAATGTTGGGGTTGTAAAGGAGATCATATGTACAGAGATTGTCCTCACATAGGTGAAAAAGTGAGAACTGTTCAAAATGTACAACACGCTGAAAAAGTGGAGGACATGGGTAGAAATGTGCCAAGGATCTATGCAGCCCTGGACCACAAGCAAGCAGAGTTTCAGTCACATATGATTGAAGTGGAAGGTATGATCAACGACCAAACCATTGCTATTTTAATTGATTCAGGAGCTAGTCATAGTTATATAGATCCTTAGATGGTGGAAAGTTTTCATTTGCCAAGAAGCAAGCATGGAAAATCTTGGCTGGTGTAGCTGGATACCGGAGCCAAAAGAAAAAGTTAATGAGATGGTTAAGTCATGTCTTATGGACATGAATGGGTTGAAAACTAGGGCAGATTTGAACATCTTGCCTTTAGGTTCCTATGACTATCTAATTGGGATGGATTGGTTGGATCGACATCATGATATCCTAGACTGTCAAAACAAGGCATTTACTTTCTTGGATGAGGAAGGGACCCTAAGGAAGGTGCAGGGAATTCCCAGGGCAGTAACCATCAGAGAAATTTCATCATTGTAGCTTTAGAAATGTTACAGAAAAGGGTGTCAAATATTTGCAACACATATGGAAGAGACACCTAAAGATAAGGTGCCAAATTTGGAAGATTATGCAGTCTTGGAAAACTTTGAAGATGTTTTCATGGAGGTACCAGGACTACCCCCAAAGAGAGATATTGATTTGTCTATAAATTCAATGCCTGGAGCAGCTCCAGTGTCAAAGACTCCTTACAGAATGAGTACACCAGAGTTGAAGGAGTTCAAATGTATCTTGAAGAACTTCTGAAGAAGGGGTATATACGCCCAAGTGTGTCACCTTGGGGTGCCCCAGTCTTGTTCATGAAGAAGAAATATGGAAGATTAAGATTGTGCATTGATTTCAGACAACTAAATAAAGTGACTGTTAAGAACAAGTATCCTCTGCCAAGGATTGATGATCTTTTTGATCAATTGAAGGATGCCAAGATATCTTCAAAGATAGATCTCAGGTCAGGATACCATCAGGTAAGGATTAAAGAGGAAGATATTATCAAGATCTCCTTCAGGACAAGGTATGATCATTATGAGTTCATAGTGGTGCCATTTGGGTTGTCAAATGCACCAGTTGTTTTCATGTGCTTAATGAATGGTGTTTTCAGAGAATATTTAGATAATTTTGTCGTTGTCTTTTTGGATGACATTCTTATATATTCCAAGTCAGAATAAGAGCATGAACATAATTTGAGGATGGTGTTGCAAGTATTAAGGGAGCATCGGTTGTATGCCAATTTGAGCAAGTACTCATTTTATCAGAAGCAAATTCATTATTTGGGGCATATTATTTCAAAGGATGGGATAGCAGTGTATTCTGAGAAGATAGAAGCCATTAGAGAATGGTCAGTGCCAAATAATGTGACATGAGTAAGATCATTCATGGGCCTTGCAGGATACTACCGGATATTTATTGAAGGATTTTCAAAGATTTCACACCCAATCACTTCCTTGCAAAGAAAGGGTGTGAAGTTTCAGTGGACATTGGATTGTGAAAAGAGTTTCCAACACTTGAAACAATTATTAACAAGTGATCCAATACTAAGGATTGCAGAACCAAATGAATACTTCATTGTATGCACAAATGCATGTAAAGAGGGACTTGGTGGGGTACTCAGTCAAAATGGGTTAGTTATATGTTATGAATCAAGGAAGTTGAAGGAGAATGAAAGACACTATGCCACTCATGATTTGGAGTTGGCAGCCATAGTGCATGCCTTGATGAAATAGAGACACTACCTCATGGGGAAAAGGTTTTAGCTAAGAATAGACCATAATGGTCTGAAATATTTATTTGATCAACCAACTCTAAATTCTAGGCAAAGCAGATGGTTAGAATTTCTGAGTGAATATGAATTTCATATAAAGCATATCAAGGGGAAAGAGAACAAAGTGGCTGATGCACTCAATAGAAGAGTACATGAATTGCATGCTACAACCATTATCATGTACCAATCAGATTTTAAAGACATAATTATAGAGGTTGCCAAATCAGATTTGCAATACAAGAAATTAGTGGCAAAATTACAACAAGGTATTTTGCAGCAGAAAATTGAGGAACACAAGCTAGATAATGATGAACAATGATGAACAGTGTGGTCACACCCCTGACCATCCATGCCGGGCCATGCTACACTATAGAACTCTTACGTTTTCTCTGTGGAACATACTGTAACATACCCAATATCCAACTGAGCTATGCCACATAAATTTTTCGAACTGCATGCAATTAAATATATACACACAGAACTCTTGCGGAAGCATTATATATAAAACGTAAACATACAAATACATCTGTAAATACACGTATTCACACTAAAATAAAAACAAACATATACATGCAACATATATGGAAAATACCCATAAAAATAAACACAGTTATAACCGCACATATGATAACCCATAAAAATAAGAACATAAATAACAATGCCACATGTAAATTTATCACACAATTGGCACTTATCTTGGTAAGAATGTCACCAACTGTGTGCAGACCTTCCAAAAACCTCCCAGCCTTAGACCACACTATTCATCACTCTCTACAGTGAATCACCCCCGAGATGGGACTAAACTCCACCCGGGTAAAGGGATTCCTAACCAGGCTAAAGGCTCATAGACAATAGGAAAGACTCTGTCTCAGGTGCCAAATCAACTAACAACCTACATTCCCTCATTCCCCACATGCCTGTCTCACCCCAGGAAGTGTGCCCCTTCTCTTATCAATAGTCCATCAGCTGCACCACTTCCCTTCTAGGCTTTAGCAACAGGCCAGACATGAAGTCTCGGAGCACTGTAGCTGCAGTTCAACACCTTCAAGAAATCAATTCCCAACAATTCTCTCACCCAGAGGGAAATTGCTCATGGGCCTGACAACCCACCTCTTAAATATCCCATGGGCCTGATAACTCGCTTCTTCAGTCCAACTCTCAAGCTAACCAGATACACCAACACAAAAATGCTATGGATACAGGTTCATATACAATCATGAAGATACGAAGGATAGATCAATGGGTGTGTGCATGCTCATAGATGATTGACTGGATGACTGAATGATGGAAGGAATCATGGGAAGAATGATAGAAAAGATGGAAAAAATGAACTAAGTCCCAACAATATGTATGGATGTCCCCAAATTGACACTTGTCACGTTGGAAGCTACTTTGGCCCACTTGTCCCCAATTTTGGAACTTAGGATAAAATAATTATCCATACTTTATGATTTAAGAAATATTAATATAATATTCCTTTTTGGCTTAAGCTCCCTATCTTATCCCTTTTCCTTAACTTTTAGCCCCACCCTTTCCCTAACTAGTGGATTTTAGTCCCCCATCTCTTTTATCGTGGTCGGTCTGCGCGCAATGATGTATTTTATATTAATTATGATACATATACAAAAATAGGCACACTGGCCTCTAACATCTAGGCTCTCCGGCCTAAGTAAAAAATAAGCATCCTAGCTTATAATAACTGGCTCACCAGCCTATAAAGCACAACATATACACACAAGTCTCCCTGGCCTCAACATCGCGCACACTTAAGTTGTTGCGTGCGGTATTCAGGAATGTACAAACTTCCTCATTTTACTGCGCAGTACATGCACGCACTATGCCATGAAATGTGCATACAAAATGATATCAAACAACTCACCAGCTTAAGTACATTTGCATTTACATTTACAGCTAGGTTCCGCCTAGGGATATTACAATCCCCTCCCCTTATTTATGCACTATCCTCAGTGCATCATGTACCCATATACAACAAATTTATAAAATCCTCAAAAAGATGCGGGTATTCTGCCTGCATTTCATCCTCATGCTCCCAAGTAGCGTTCTCAGGACCGTATCGGGTCCATTGGACCTTTACAAGCCCTATGGCTCGATTTTGGAGCTGTTTGAGTTTCCGGTCCAGAATGCACATTGGATGCACTTGAAAATCACCTTCTTGCTCCACTTGAATCACATTCCAATCAATAACATGATTAGCATCAGGTATATATTTCTTGAGCAATGATACATGGAATACATTATGATCAGACATAGATGTAGACAATACAATCATATAAGCTACTGGACCAATCCTCTCTAGGATTTCAAATGACCCACAATAGCGACCTGCCAACTTTGAACAATTTCCCAACTTCAGGGAACTTCTGTTGGCTTTCAGTTTCAAGAATACATAATCACCCACTTTAAATTCCCTGGGAGTTCTTCCCTTATCATCATAATGTTTCTTCCTGTCTTGGGCAACCTTTAAATTTTGTTTCATTTTTATCTTTTGCTCCTCCATTTCCGTGAGCAAATCTGGTCCAACCACTGCTTTGTCTGCTCGGTTATCCCAACTTACTAGTGTGTTTCACTTTCTGCGATAAAGTGCCTCAAATGGGCTCATCTTTAGAGATGCTTGGTACCCATTGTTATAAGAAAACTCCACCAAGTGTAGGTAGTCTTCCCATTTTGATGGTTTATCCATCACATACAACCTCAACATATCCTCAATCACTTGATTCACCCTCTCTATTTGTCCATCTGATTCTGAATGATAAGCTATACTAAAATTCAAGTTTGTTCCAAATCCATTAAATAATCCCTTCCAAAATTTTGAGGTAAATTTTGGATCTCTATCAGACACAATTGTCTTGGGTATTCCATGTAATATAGCAATTTCCTTGATATAAACATTAGCGATGTTGGCTGCCTTGTGAGTGAGCTTAACTGGAACAAAATGGGCAGCTTTAGTAAGCTTATCCACCACTACCATGATAGAATCATGTTTCTTGTTTGTTCTGGAAAATTTGGTAATGAAATTCGTGGTTACAACTTCCTATTTCCACTCAGGAATGGGTGATGGCTGTAGCTAACCAACTGGGTGTCTATGCTTAGCCTTTACCTTTTGACATTCCAAACATATGGAAATAAAATCAACAACCTCTTTCTTCATTCCTGACCAATAATATTGGCTCTTGACAGTTGCAATAGTTTTCTGATATCTTGGGTGCCTAACATAAGGCACATTATGCATTTCTCTCAATATCAGTTTTTTCAATTCCTGAGAATTTGGTACATAAATTCTGCTCTTGTACATGAGAATTTCATCATTTTTTTTTCCTCTCGTAATTTTCATTATGATAATCAAAATTACATTTTGTAGATACACCTCATGGTGTATTCCTGCGATACAGTATTCTTGTATACTTCATATCATGTAGTACTGTCTTCTTCATCCCATAGGATTTTACAAAATCATTACAATAAACCTATAGTTCTTTCGAGCACGAAGCTCTGTCTTCATTTTCCATAGTATCCTTCATAGATTTTGCAGTCCAAAGTCTTAAAAAAATATTAAAAGTTACATTCATTTACAAAAAATTTCTCTGTTGTTCCTGTATTTTTTTGTTTAAGAACTTTGTGATCTTCCAGTGGTCCACCTCCATGTGTGTGCCCTTTTCCGAAGCCCTGTCCACTTCTTCATTTCTTTCCCTATAGACATGTTGACAGAAAAAGGAATAAAAAAATTTCTATAATGTTTTTATGTCTTCTATAATATTGGAAAGTCTGATATTGTTGCATCTTTGAGTCCCATTTATCCAGTTTATTTCATTTTTTGAGTCTCCATAAACTGTTAACTTTTTGCAATATTTATCAAGCGCAAATACCAAGAGAAGTTTGAGGCTCATTATTCAGCATAATTATTTGTTCCATTTCCCATTCAAGATGTTAGTGTGTAGTAGTGTGTGTCTGAGTAGTATAGTAGACCTCCTCCTCCATAGGTGTATTGTTGGGATGCTCCGTCGAAAAAAACCCAAGGTGAGGATTTATCAATTATTAATTCTTTTATCAATCTGTTCTTGGTTCTTTCTTTGGATGGAAAGGAGGAGAAAATTGCTAGATTGTTTAGTGAGGTTTTTCCAGGAGTTATAGTTACCTCATTGAATATGGCTTCATTTATTGCTAGCCATACTCCCCAAGTGATCAGTAAAGGGATTAATCTGTAGCTTTTGTAAGAAGGGTTTCCCACTAGTTCTACCAGGCTTGTTCTAAGGTGTGGCCTTCCCATCGGAAAAGGAACTTCAGAGTACTTGAAACTTCTGTCCAAACCATTTTTTGGTAAGTGCATTCAATAAAAAGGTGTTGTACTGTTTCTCCCTCAGATTTGCACAATGGGCATCTACCTAGTCCAACAAAATTTATTTTCTGGAGTATGTCCCAGGTTGGGGTTTTGTTTGATAGCACACTCCACCAAAACAATTTTTACTTGGCATGACCGTTGATCTTCCAGATCTTTTTCCACCACCAGAGTTGTTTAACTTGAGATGTTTCTTGTATTAGGTGTAAATATCCTTCCTTTGGGGCGTAGATGCCTAAATCATTTCTGTCCCACACCAATTCATCTTCTTGTTCTCTTATCCTAATTTGCGAAGTTTTTAGGGTTGTTAGGTAACTCTCCAATTATGATGACTCCTCAATGTTTAATTCGAGACTAGTGGCAGATTTCCACCCTTGAGCCCAAACAATAGTGGAAGACTGGTCAACAAGCGAGTCTAAGGTAATCAATCCTTTTTGTTTTAAGGTAGATAGTAGAAGGTCTGAAAGTAAGTGTTTTCCTTTGCTTCCCATCCAGGGATTTTTCCCTAACCTTACCCGAAGTCCATTTCTTACCTTCCAAGAAAGACCATCCTCTATTACAGGGAAGGAATTTATAATTGCCTTCCAAATCGCTGAAGCTCCTTTGAGATTTTTCTAAGTTCATCTGATCCATGATTCTAATGAGTCTGGTTCAATGTAATTTTTAATGACAACCTTTGTCCAAAGGCTGTTTGTAGAGAGTAGGCACCATCCCCCTTTTGTAGCTAATGCTTTGGAGAAAACATGCATATTTTTTAAGATCTGTCATCATAAAGCCTTTGGGACCTCTTCCATCTTACCCAAGAGGTCACATTTGTATCTTTCTTTCCACTCCACAGAAATCTGAAAGAGAGTTTTCTAGCTGCCTCCAAAGTTCCTTTTGGGATCCAAGACAGAGACATCCAAAATACTGGGATGGCTTCCAATACTGATTTTACTAGAACTAATCCGCCAGCCCTGGAAAGCCATTTATGACTCCAAAAACTTAACCTTTTTTCTAATTTTTTGAGAAGCCAAGTCCAATCCTCCTTCCTGTAATCATTTGAATTCAAAGAGAACCATAGGTAGTTGATACATTCATCAATTGATTTCTCTTCAAAAGGGAAGAAAAGTCAATAACGATTTTTTTCCCATTCTGAGAGGAAAATGGTGGTAAGGGTAGAATTTCCTTCATTTATAGTCATTCCTGTCGCTTTGGAGAAAACCTTCAAAGTGTTATTGAGAATCTCTGCCTCCACTCTTGTTCCTGTGGTGAAGACAAGGATGTCTTCTACAAAGAGGAGGTGTGTAATGTGTATATTATTGTAGATATTGATACCTGGGAAGGACCCAGACCATTTTTGTGCCATGATAGCCCTGCTAAGTCCTTCAACGATGAGAAGAAATAGAAGAGGGGAAAGTGGACATCCTTGTATTAAGCCCCTTTCAGATCTAAAGAAAGTCATGGTTGAACCATTTATGAGCACTGAGAAGGTCACATTTGTAATGCAACACATAATCCATCTGATGAAAGGAACTGTAAATCCTAGATGCGTTAAAAGTAGTCGGAGATAGAGACAACTTACCCTATCATAGGTTTTACCACACTCTTTAGCTTCCTAGTCTTTATGCTGTGTAGGGATTCCTGTGCCACTCCTATTGCTTCATGAATCTGTCTGCCTTCTAGGAACCCAAATTGTTCCAAAGAAATTTTGTCAGAAAGTACCCTCTTAAGTCTTCTTGCTATGACTTTGGAAATGATCTTGTAGATACAGTTGCATAGAGAGATTGGCTTGAAATCATCCAGGGTGTCCGGATTATCTTTTTTTGGGATAAGGGCAATGAAGGTTGAATTTAAACTAAGTGGAATTTTTCCAGAAAGCCTTGTCTCTTCAACCAGGCTTAGTAAGTCTGGTCCAATAAGATCAAAGAAACCCAGAAAGAACTCAATTGTCCATCCATCTGGTCCTAGGATTTTGTCCTTTTGAAAGTTGTTCATTACATTCTTTAGTTCTTCTAGGGTTACCTTTTCCATAAGCATTCAACTGTCTTCCTCACTTGTAAAGCCAGGAAAGTGTTGTACCACTCGAATCACTTCTTCAATAGTGGCCTTGTTTTCTGTTTTGTAGAGGTCCTAGAAGAAGTTTTTTCCAATTTTTTCCATTCCTTCAAAAGTATGCTCCTTTTTTCCGTCATGATATTTTAGTTGCCAAATTGAGTTTGTGCATTTCCCGCCTTTTGCATATGCTTTGAAGAACTTTGTTTTCACGTCTCCACTCTTTAGCCAAGTGGCTCTACTTTTTAATCTCCAGGCTTCTTATTTTTCCTTTAATAGTCTGTTTCTCCTTTCTTCCAATTTTAGTAGATTTAATTTGGGATTTGTTGAGTCAAATCCTCCACCTTCTTCTTCCGAGATAAGGTTTAATTGTGATTCCAACTCCCTTAGTTCCAAATCCTCCTTTAGAATTTTTTGATGGGCCCAATTCTTTATTTTCTCTTTGATTATGCGAAGATTTATAACAAAGTGTAAACCTGCCACCTCATTTCTCTCTGGATTATATACCCGCCAGATTTCCTTAACCAAATTTTAAAAAGTGTCATCATTGAGCCAAGTTCTGTTAAATTTGAAAGGACTGGGTGGCTTATCCATCCCAGTTCTTAATTCAAGGAAAATAAGATAATGATCAGAGATTCCCCCATGTCCTATCCATTGTTTCAAATGAAAGGATTTTTCTAGTAAAGTATACTTTATCAAAAAATGATACAGTCTTTTTGATATGATGTCTTCTCTGACTCTGTTATTTCTCCAAGTAGGTTTGAATTTGATTGGATCAATATCCAATAAATTGAGTTCTTCCAGTTTTTGGGTGAAGTAGCTTGAGAGGGGGTCCGATCTCACACGAGTTCCCCATACTTCTTTAAAACCCAAAGAGAAGTTTAAGTCTCCTCCCAAGATTAAGATTTTTTTTATTTTAAGAAGGAATTGGAGAAGAAAGTGTCCCAGTAAGAGCCTCTGTTATGAGAGGGACCATATATGTTTACAATATGGATGGATTCTTCAAGTTCTTTTGAGGTCATTGTAATCCCAAGTCCGTAGTCAAAACCCCAAGAGTTAATGACTTTTATAGTACGAGAGTTCCATCCAATAGCTAGTCCTCCTGATATCTCGATAGAGTCCAAAGTAATGAAACTCCAATCGGGTAATAGCGTTGAGAGTTTGTTATAAACTTCCACCCCTTCCCCCAAGGTTTCTTGAAGGAGTAGAACATCCGGATGTTCTGTGAGGATCATCCTTTTAAGGGCTGGTCTTTTGAGGGGGCCAACCAATCCCCTACAATTGAAGGAGAAACACTTCATCAAGGCCCCTTTCCTAGGGTTTTCCTTGCTCTAAGCACCCTTTCAATAGAGACCTATTTTCCTACTAAAAGATCAATCCTATATTTCTTCTGAGCTTTTGAATTGAGGGATTTTCTGCCTCTCCCACATTTCTCTACTAGAGTCGGGTCCAGGGCTAAACCTCCAGAGTGTTCTCTGTTCAGGGATCTTAATAAGTAACGTCTTGAGGAGGTATTGGATGAGGACGTAGTGGAATCCTCTGAGGCCGGGGCAGAAAGTGAGGCGGGGGATTCCAAGGGAAGGAGGGGTGAAGAGGAGGCTCGGGAATGCGTGGGACATGGTGGGTAAGTAGGGAGGCATAAAGGAGGGTAGAACAATAATCAAGAGAAGGAGCGAGGGGAGGGAAGGAGAGAGAAACCAATCAGGACTTTTATTGGACAAATTATTTATTAAAACAATAATAGAGGGGCCAGGGTTAGAGGAGGTACCTGTAACTGGGGAGGAGGAGGCTCCTTCCAAGACCGGTGTTTGCTGATACGGGTGCAAATTATCCAGCTCGGATCTAGGTTGTACAAAATCTACTGACATATCATCTGTTTGGCTTGCCTGCTCCTTTTGTGTGAAGAGAGCGGATTCCAAAGTGCCAACAAGCTTCTAAGAATATTTTTACCTTCCATACACTGTTCCTCTGGTCCTTATGGGGAGCTTACAATTCTTAACAAGATGTCCATAATGATGACACCTTCGGCACCTGAAAGGTATGTTATTATAGTCCAATTTTTGAGCATAAGTGTATCCACCCTAGCTGAGATCCATCTCTTTACCAAGGCCTTCCCTAATGTTCAAATTTACCAGAATTCTTGCTACCTTCCTCTGTTTTGTTTCTTCAAAAGTCACGTCCGCATCCAAGAAGTCTCCTAAGAAATTCCCATTTTGTTTTAAATAATCAAATGAACATAGATGGAAAGGTAATGCTGGTAATCTTACCCAAACCTGAATTTTGTCGAGGCGTTCCATACTTGCGTCAAATAGCAGATTCCAAGGTTTGAGAAGGAGTGGAGAGTTGTTGATGCACCATGGTTTGCTTAGCACCCATTTGGAATACTCACTATTCTGGAAGGTGAAAGCATACCAGTTTTTGTTTAATTCCACCAGCTTTGGTAAGTATCCAAGCTCATCCTTCCAGGAAGAATGAATCCATTCTCGAATAGTTTTCACCGTAAAAATCCTTCCTTTCACCCGCCCAACAATCGTTTGGTTTTCTATAAGGGTGACCTGATTGATCTCCACGTCTTCTCTGAGAGCTAGATTTCCAAATTTTCTTTTATTCTTTAAACTTTTCCTTTTCAATCTGGACCCTGCTTCTCTGGCTCTGGTCACTCCTTACAAGGTAGTAGAGTGCTTCTTTAAGAGCTCCCCAATGGAGAAAGTCTGCTCGCATCCACTATACTCATCCGGTTCAAGTCCAACATAAATTAAACCCTTATATGAGGGGAGAGAGGGGTCTGCCAAAGGTCCTAACTCAGCGGAGGCTAGGGGGTTTGCGGTGTTTTTCGAGAGAGTACAGTTTAGGGTAAGCTCTAGGGGAGAATGAAAGAGTCCTCCTATGATAGAATTTACCCACTCTTTATCAGAAGTTTGGAGCAGACTGAGCGGGGGTAAAATGACCGCTGAATGCTCCGACATCCATGGTTCTGTAAAATCTCCAAACAATAGTCCGTCAAGTAGAGTTGGCAAGGGAGGGGAAACCGATTCAGCCTGAGGAGGAAGGGAAAGAAAGTCATCTATGCCCGCTAGTTGTTCGAGTGGTCCTCCACCTACCATAATGTATGCTGCCATGACATGCACCATAATTGTCTCCAAAGCACCAATAGCCCGCGCGGTCATCGAGAAATCCTCCATGGTCGAGAAAGGGTTGGGAGAGGCCGTCGGGAAAGGAAAGAGGGAGAAGGTCAGGCCTAGAGCAGTAAAGGGACAAAGAAAATATTAACCACGTGCTAGTGAAGGGGATTGGTAAAACTACAGCCACGTGTAGAGAAAATGCCCCATAATTGCAGACGAGAATCACTTTTTTGTATCATGAGAATTTCATCATTATCTAGCTTGTGTTCCTCAATTTTCTGCTGCAAAATACCTTACTGTAATTTTGCTACTAATTCCTTGTATTGAAAATCTGATTTAGTAGCCTCTATAATTCTGTCTTTCAAATCTGATTGGTACATGATAATGGTTGTAGCATGCAATTCATGTACTCTTCTGCTGAGTGCATCAACCACTTTGTTTTGCTTCCCCTTGATATGCTTTATTTCAAAGTCATATTCACTCAGAAAGTCTGACCATTTTCTTTGCCTAGCATTTAGATTTAGCTGATCAAATAAATATTTTAGACCATTATGGTCTGTTCTTAGCTCAAACCTTTTCCCCATGAGGTAGTGTCTCCATTTCTTCAAGGCATGCACTATGGTTGCCAACTCCAAATCATGAGTGACATAGCGTCTTTCATGCTCCTTCAACTTCCTTGATTCATAACATATAAAAAACCCATTTTGACTGAGGACCCCAACAAGTCCCTCTCTACATGCATCTGTGCATACAATTAAGTCTTCATTTGAGTATGCAATCCTTAGTATTGGAGCACTTGTTAATAATTGTTTCAAGTGTTGGAAACTCTTTTCACAATCCAATGTCCATTGAAACTTCACACCCTTTCTTTGCAAGGAAGTGATTGGGTGTGCAATCTTTGAAAATCCTTTAATAAATCTCTTGTAGTAGCCTACAAGGCCCATGAATTATCTTACTTCTGTCACATTCTTTGTCGCTGACCATTCTCTAATGGCTTCTATCTTCCCAAATGGCACCACCGTGAACTCATAATGACCATACCTTGTTCTGAAGGAGGTCTTGCTAATATCTTCCTCTTTAATCCTTACCTGGTGGTATCCTGACTTGAGATCTATCTTTGAAAATATCTTGGCATCCTTCAATTGATCAAAAATATCATCAATCCTTGGCAGATGGTACTTGTTCTTAATAGTCACTTTATTTAACTGTCTGAAATCAATGCACAATCTTAATGTTCCATATTTCTTCTTCACGAACAAGACTGGGGCACCCCAAGGTGACACACTTGGGCGTATATACCCCTTCTTCAGAGTTTCTTCAAGCTACACTTGCAACTCCTTCAGCTCTGGTGTACTCATTCTATAAGGATTCTTTGACACTGGAGCTGCTCCATGCATTAAATTTATAGAGAAATCAATATCTCTCTTTGGGGTAAGTCCTGGTACCTCCCTGAACACATCTTCAAAGTTTTCCAAGACTGCATAATCTTCCAAATTTGGCACCTTATCTTTAGGTGTCTCTTCCATATGTGCTGCAAATATTTGACACCCTTTTTTGTAACATTTCTTCAGCTGCAATGATGAAATTTCTCTGATGGTTACTGCCTTGGGAATTCCTTGCACCTTCCTTAGGGTCCCTTCCTCATCCAAGCAAGTAAATTCCTTGTTGTGATAGTCTAGGATAGCATGATGTTGGTCCAACCAATCCATCCCAATTAGACAGTCATAGGAACCTAAAGGCAAGATGTTCAAATCTTCCCTGGTGTTCAACCCATTCATGTCCATAAGACATGACTTAACCATCTCATTAACTTTTCTTTTGGCTCCGATAGCCAGCTGCACCAACCAAGATTTTCCATTCTTGCTTCTTGGCAAATGCAAACTTTCCACCATCTTAGGATGTATATAACTATGACTATCTCCCGAATCAATTAAAATAGCTATGGTTTGGTTGTTGATCATACCTTCTACTTCAATCATATGTGACTGATACTCTTCTTGCTTGTTGTCTAGGGCTTCATAGATCCTTGGCACATTTCTACCCATGTCCTCCATTGTTTCAGCTTGTTGTACATTGTGAACATCTCTCACTTTTTCACCTTTGTGAGTACAATCTCTGTACATATGATCTCCTTTACAACCCCAACATTGAATAGGTGGTTTCCTTGGCCTTTGACCCCCTGTTTCAATCACTCTGGGCTCTCTAGGAGTTTGTTGTCCCTGTGGATTATTTCTAAAGAATGGTGGCTTGGATCCCTTCTTCCTCTTATCCACCTTGAATTTATTTTTGTCTTCCCAAGATTTTTGGAAAGTTGGCCTTGATTTTTTTTGATCATAAAGGCATTTAGCTCACCTTATGGTCTCCTCCAATGTATTTGGATCATCATATTGTATTTTGTCACTGATGAATGATGGAAATCCACTCAAATACCTTTGAATATTAACTGTCTCATCCTTGATGAAAGAGACATACTTCGACAGTCCTAGAAACCTTCTTTCATATTCATCAATGGTCATACTTCCCAGCTTGATTTCGAAGAACTCTTTCATTTTCTTGTCATAGTATCTTTTAGTCAAGTATTTATTCTCAAAATACTTCTTGAATTCCCTCCATGTAACACATTTCTCTTTAATGTGGTGCACCTGCACAAGCTGATCCCACCACATGGATGCCTTTCCCTTGAGTTGATAGATGGAAATTCTACCTTCTGCATGAGAAGAATAATTATGCAATTGAAAATACTTTCTCATGCCCAACAACCATGTTTTTGCATCTTCATCCTTCTTGTGCTCACCATCAAATGTAGGAGGTTTGATTTTGTTCATTTCTCCGCGTAGCTCATCCACCCCAGACCCATTATGCTTTCTGTCAGGGGATTGACTTGAGTTGTTGTGTTCTCTCTTATTGGAATGCCTCGGGGAGTGGTGGTGATGTTTGCTAACACTTCTGGTTCTTCTTTTCTCATCAAGAGGCATGTGACTTCTAGATTTTCTTGATCCACTCTCCTTATTCAATTTCTTTTCTATTCCATTCAAGCTTTGCAATAACTTCATGTTGAAGTCACCCTGCTGCTCCTTGTCTCTGTTAAGGTCCTAACCCGCACATAGGTAGATCAATGTATTCGGATGTAATAAAGGTCAATATTAATAAGACCTTCCAATAAAATAGAATAAGGCGGATGTAAGAAGACCTAATAGAAGCTTCCGCTTCTAG
>JASDQU010735277.1:242394-253396 GCA_032191745.1 Picea mariana
GACCTAATAGAAGCTTCCGCTTCTAGAAGGATCTTCCTCTAGATGCTTCTTTTTAGTATAAATAGGAGTCGAGGGTATTGAGAACCCTAGCTTGGATATTATTGTAACAGAGCGCTGCTCGATTGGAGGTTGCCCCCTCGAAGAGGCCCGTGAACATTGCTATCTGAATCAAGTGCTATTCTGTTCAAGTGCTATTTCTGTTGCTATTTCGTATATCATTTCTGTGTATTGTGAAGATTATGCTGGATATTATACTGTTATTCTGTTATTTCTAGCATTTTGTTTCTGTTCTGCATATTTTATATATCTGGTATCTTGCAGTCTCTCATAAGCCTTTCATTATCATCTTTATGGATTTGGACATCCTTCTGTAAATTTTTAATGGTCTCTTCCATATTCATGTTTTCATTCCTTTCAACTCCATGTCCATTGGAGTTTGTTCCTTCAATGCCCAAATGGACATCCATCCCTCTAATCTCATCCTCTTGACCATAAGTACCTTGTTCCTCTTCCATTCCTATGGAATCTATGCTGATCCTAATCTGATATATTTGTTGTTAAATCTACAAAATGTGCAACCAACAAAACTTTGTCAGGCTAATTGTTTCAACAATTTCATGAAAATATAAACCCTTTTGGTTCAATAATACACATCAGAATTCTTCCTTCTGATTTACTGAAACATGGAATGCCCTGATCAATTTTCTATGTGGATATTTTGATTCTACTGTCCAATACCTTTCCTATGCCTACTCCCATGCTCAATTCCGAGTCTTGAGCAAAAAAGTTATGGCTATTTAAAAATTGCCCATTAATTTTGATGTTCATTTTTCAACTTGGCACAACTCTGCACTGTAAATATGCATTTTTGCACCTATGCCATTGGAATTTTCGTAGGAACTCAATTAGGTTTCTTCATACACATATTATGGACACTCTGTCCAAGTTTCAACTCTTTCTGGGTTCTGGGTTTCTAGTTACATCCTGCTGAAGTTAGGCCAAAATACCATATTATAACTGGTATGCTACAAGTATCTTATTTTCCATATTAAACACTTTTAACATGCCCAGAAATTTAATTCAGCTCATGGAATGTCTTCTATGTCTCAATATATTTCCATTGACTGCTCTTGTGCCTCCATCTGATTCCGGAGCAAAAAGTTATGGCTCTTTGAAGTCAGATGGGTCTTAAATTTTACCCTTCACTATTTGTGCTGTAACTTTCTCATAAAAGCTTCGTTTGACGAACGATTTACACAATTAGAAAGCTCTCTCTGAGATCTTTTATTTGAGCTGTAGAGACAAAGTGTGCACAAAGGCACACTCTGTTCTCGTGGTTTTTGCATTTCTAAAAATGCTCTTAAGGGTCTCAAAATGCACTGCAAAAAGATGACGTTCAAATAATATAAAACGTCGCAGAAAATCACTGGTTTTCTGTTGTTGTTTACTCTTCAAACAACTTCACGTGCACAAATTTCAACTTGTAAACCCATATTCACCATGCGCAACAACAACACAAGGTGAATCATGCTTCACGCACTTTAAAAACACTGTGTATCACTTCTCTGTCGCGCCAATAACTGCGCACTACTTTTGTGTCGCGTGCCAATATCTACCGCGCACAGTTTTTGTATCGCACGATGATATTCCATGCTCATTTTACTCTATGCGATGTACCATGCCAAATTTTAGTATGCCCCCACCGCACACCAATACTCTGCACGCACCATTAACTAAGTTGTCGCGTGATAACATATACCCACATTGCGCGCTCACCAACAAAGTTTCTCTACGCTCAGCCAATACTGCACACACCACGCGCACTATTATTGTGTGTGTGCACACCGCACAATGATAAATTTAGCACGTGCACCCACACACCATCATTTTTCTGCATGGTGCCAAAATTTAGCGCGTACACCTGCACACTAACATTTTTCCGCGCGACACCAAAATTTAGCGCACGCACTAGCATGCCAATATCTTTCCGTGCAGTGTCGAATTTTACCTATCACAAGCTTTTCACTGCGCATCATGCATTTTTAGTGCGCCCACCTGTGCACATTCATTTTTATGCGCATCAATTCCTCGTGAATTCCGCTGCAGTAATTGGGGATTTTGGCCTAACTTTTTCCCCAATTTACCATCGACATTCTGCAACCATAAAATTTGTTCAATTTCACCCCAATAACACCAGTTCAACCTATGCAACAACAAATCGTTGTAAGTAGAAATTTCTGGAACAAATTTTTCCCAAAATGAATTCACGAATTGAGAATTTTATTTATAAAACTCGCTCCAATTGTCATGGATTCACTGTGACTTCAAATTCGACCAATTCTAGGTACCTCTATAACATAACTCTTATACAAGACCATCATAACAAAATATGTTACAGGTACAAGATTTTGTACCTGATGATGGACTTAGATTGAGATTTGGATAAAGACCCAATATTTTTGTTTAACAATATAATAAAATATTGTTGATTCATTTTAATAAAAACTGTTATAAAACCATAAAAGGATTTTATAATAATTATTTTATATTTTCTTGGCTTTGGTGAAGATCACGGCGAAGGAGAGCTTAGGCTTTTCAAAAACTAGACCCAACTTATGTGGATCATGAATCATCATGGAGACATTGACCAGATATGAGTTTTAAAAGGAGGGAAGCTTAACAAACATTTGAAGCAAAGGATAACATGTTAACAAATTTCGAAGAAGGTTGTCGAGATCACATTTATAATTGTGTTGCAAAAATACCCTGCTTCTAGTAGCGTGCCTGTCTTTGGCACGAAATTGAACCTTTTAAGCTTGCAGCTCTAGGTTCTAACATGAGGTATTTTAGACTTCTTTAATATTTATGATTCTCCAAGATCACTTTTGGGCATAGGGTGAATATCATACTTGGAAAAAGAAGTCTCTTTAGGTCCTTTGTGTGTGTGCTTCATATGAGGAAACCTAAATATTTGATACAAGAGTGTTGCAAATAAAATTGCAATACTAGTAAAGAAATTTGATAAACAATGAAGCATATGGACTTGAGTGGTCCTTTACTCCACCTATTTAATTTCTAAACGATGTAAAGTGTTGCAAATATTAACAATATTCTCATTGATGGTTCCAAAAATCTTTGAAGAAATTGACAAAGGTAAGGATGTGAACTTGTATGGTTTTTTACTCCACCTAATTAACTTCTATGTGATGATGAATTTTTCAAATAACCACACCAAAAAACTGAAATTTGTGTGAAGGGTGGTATTTCACTTACTTTTCTTATTCTAATTTTACAAGATCGCTTTTGGGTAGAATGCAAAGAGCATACTAGAAGCAAGGAGGCTGTTAGGTCCCTTGTGTGTGATTAGTGAAAGTAAAGGAAACAAAATGATGGAACTCTAATTTAAGAATCCATGTGCTATAACATATAAAAAATCCATCCATGTGGTAAGAGAAAATAAGTACGATTCTTCCTCCTACCCACTAAGTTAGCTTTGCAAGAATGGAAAGAAAGAACAAGTATTTTTAGCCTGTAATTCCTAAAAAATTAAGGCCTTATACCTAAGTCTATCAATGAACCTAACTAATGTCTAAAACATGTATTTAAGAATAATTGGGTGGGTTTCTTCGGAGACAATCACATAGGTTTCATGACAGTACAATGATATATGCTGTGCAACTTCCACAAAAAAAATGTCCCACATAATTGAGACTTGTGGGGAACATATTGAACTAGTTACACAAGTTGTCGGGCTCATGGAAAAAAATTATAAAAAGAAAAACCATATAGGGTGGTTTCCAAGTGGATGAACATATCGTGTTTTTCTTCCTTCAAGGAACCAGATGCTAGAAAATGGTTGAAAACAACCTAAGAAAAGATGTGAAATGATTTAAATCGAAGTGGGAGTATTTATTCCACTTACACAACAAAACAAATACACTTCATCAAGAATTAAATGATGTTCTGACACTGAATTTAATGATTATATATAACTTAATAAATATGCATACATGTAAAGTCACCTAATCCACCTTACACGAGGTTGCACAACTTACACATTAATTGACTTATGTCAAGCACAAATAATAATTTATTTTCCACATTATCATTAATGTAATGATTAAATTTAAATATCTAAATAAATAATTATATAAATCATTACAAAAGCCATTACACTTAAACATTAATGTATACAAATCCTTAATAGAATCAATAGATCAATTAATGACCTTGATTCAAGAACAAGAAAATTCAAGGGATATAACCTATGCATGTTATGTTCATGTTATGTTGTGATAATGGTTAAATCGCAAAAGAAGGAGACTATTTAGAATTTGAAGGTAAACAAATTGTACAAGTAGCATCCTATGACCTAATCATGATTGAGTAAGAAAAATAACTACAGGTTCATTCACTACTAAAATTACCCAGAAAATTTTCAATCTCGCCAATAATTTCAACATTATAATCGTTAATTAAATTCATAGAATACTTATGCATATTACAATTTAATTCATCAAGGCTTGTTAAGCTTATCACACTATTGGTAATTTAATATGCATATTTGAATTATCCCTATGCTAGCAATGGCGACATCGGAGTGAAGAAACCTAACAATGGTGACATTCCTGCAACTATCGCAGATCCAGCTTTGTGAAAGAATGGAGTAGAGTGACTGAGTAGTTTTAAGGTTTATTTTTTATTTTTTCATAAGAGGATTTTTCGAAAAGATGAAACCGCTACTTGCTTTCCTCCTCGTCTTCCGGCCTTTGATTGTTTTCCTCTTCTTCCTTCAGCCAAAGTCCTGTTAAGACTCTTGAATAGACCTCCATTTTCTGCGTTGACTGTTTCCCAAGGTTTTTCTCAGTCCCTCCTCTGTTTATTACATGACAGTACTTGGCCCAAGATGGGACCCTCTGTTTTCCATATAGTTACTAATCAGTCATTGATTGTAACACTTTCCGACACTATCCGGTGATTGCTTATTGGCGAACCTCCTTGTCAGTCTGTGACCACCCCAGTCTTCCTTTGACTTAGTAGAAAGGCTCCAAAGACGGTTCGTTTATTGATCTCATCTTCCAAGGAGCTGCCTCTTGAGCATTGTATTTTGTTACTGTGTTGGTGGGTTTGGTCCCCTACCCTGACACCCTGGTCCACTTGGGATCTCAGCTTGTCCTCTCCCTGAGTTAAGTGTGACTACAACTATCACCATGATCCAGGAGGTGATCGTTGGTGTTACCGAGGACGCCAACTTACTGATGGACCCACAGGATGAGGAAGAATGGAGCAGGTTAGGTATCTTTAGAATGGATGACAGGGCTGGGGCGTCCTCATCCCACCAGTCCTTAAAACACTCACTACCGACTTTTGGTGCTTCTGCAGCCATAAGTTCCTTTTGGCCGTGGGTAGCTTCTAGGAACGACGTCCTTTCAGCTTCCCTACTACTGGGGGTGGCCCACAAGTGAACTCATGCATCACAGCAGTACAACCACCCAATGCCTCTTCTCTTCATGTTAGGAAATGTTTACCTGATGAAGTTCAGGACAGCCGGGTAAGGAGGCCTCCACTCAACGGTGTTCAGAATGGCATTCTGAAAAGGGCGTGGAAACAAAATAGAAGAGTGTGAAAGATGGTTCTAGGTGTAGATATCGGGCTTGAAGAGACTTGCAGGCTTGCCCTGTGTGGTTTGGTAGGAAGAATCTCCTACTCCTATTTTGCAGACAGCTCTATCACTGCATGGGTTCATAAAACCTGGATACCCATTCTCGGATACATTCCTGAGATTCATTACCTCATGAAAGGGTGGATTGGTTTTATTTGCTGAACCCTGGAGGATGCGTCTCTCCTATTGGACAGGTTCTGGGTTCTAGGACGTAGTTCTCTTATGATAAAAAGGTGGAGGGTGGCCTTTGATCAGGTCACTGAATACTTTCAACATAGGCATTTGTGGGTATTATTACCTGCCTTACCTCTGCATTTTTGGAACGAGGGGGCCCCGATGGCAATAGGTAACTCACTGTGTCGCTTCATCTCCTTGGATATCACGACTATGGAGTCACCGGTTAGAAAAGTGGGCAGGATTTTGGTGGAGATCGATATTCATGAAGGATTGACAGAGATGTTGGACATTGAATGGCGAGGGAGACATACTAAGCAATCCTTAGATTATCAGGGCATACCTTTCCATTGTAGACGGTGTCACTGTACCGACCATCTTCGAAAGGAATGTCCATGTAGAGTCACAGAGGAGAAGTCTGAAGATTTAGTTGTCCAGGAAGACCCATCGGCTTATATGGATGAGGATACAAATTCAGGAGTCCCTCCTCACTTTCCAGGCACTGCAACCGACTTCCACTTGGTCCCTCCATCACCCCTCTTGAGAAAGATAAGTCAACACTGCCCCTCTCTCTTTTCTTCCTTGTCGGAGGGAGAAAAGGATGCTATCAACAACTCAAACTGGCTAATATGTTCCACATCAGTTACTAGAGGGGGTGCCGATGGTTTACCTCTCTCTCAGCGTAATGACAAGGAGATTCATTTTCTCGGGGTGAAAGAGGTTCGTCCCACCAAATCAACTGTTGACACTCCTTCCATGAGTCATAAGCCAACTCTCTCCCCCATCACGGTGATGATTTATTCCTCTCAAGTCACACAGGACTTCCTGTCCTCGGGTACGGAAGGGGCCATAGAAGGTGCCTCAATTCCATGGGTAAGGCCTTCCATCCTTCTTTCTCCTTCTTCAGTTGCTAGTATACCAATCCCACGTACTACACTTCGTGAGGCCCCTTACCCAGTTTCTAATCTAGCGGGACCCTCTACCTCTCTACAACAAAGAGCCCCGATTAGTGACCACCAGTTACTACATCCGGATGGGATATCTCTCGGAAATGACAATGTGGAGGAGACACTACTGAACTTTAGAGATCTCCATCCTCTAGAAGGCGCAACCACTATTGACGTACAAGAGAGCGAGGAGGGGCTTCAAAGGACTCTCGACAGTGACACTCTCAGTGTCGGGTTTATTTCTCCATTGGAGGCGGGGGAAAGAGAACCAGAGGAGACATAGAGCACTTTAAACTCCTTAATAGATACACTAATTCCTAGTATAAATATTAATAAACAGGCTATCAAATTACCCACTTACATTGGGAGGACTTGTATCAATACTGGGGAGTCTTCTGGGTTTACAAACTCCACGATCACTCCGGTTAGCCAGGGGAGTGATTTTATTTGGTCGAGGGGGCTAGGAGTTGAGATTTCCCCCATCAAGACCAGAAGTGCCCGAAAAAACCAGCTACGAAGTTCAGTGAAGTTCCCTGAGTCCACACCATCATCCAGTGATACTGGTCCACTTAGAACAGTGAAAGACCTGGCAAGGGAAAACTAATGTTACTGCTCTCCTTAAACATTCGAGGGATTGGAGGCACCCTCAAAGCTGCTTCTATTCGACGTTGTTTGAAACTTACCCAACCAAAGATCATTTTTTTCCAAGAAACTTTAGTCACGGCACAAAAAGCGAGGGATTTTCTATTATCTTTCAAGCCGATGTCGGCTGTTTGCTCGGTAAGCTCGGTGGGCACCTCAGGTGGATTATTGGTAGCTTGGGACCCCAACTTGTTCGAACTGGTTCCTTCACTGACGATGGGGGGCATACTATTATCAGGTAAGAGTCATTACCTTCAGAGGAACATCTCATTACTCAATATCTATGCGCCCTGTAACATTAGGGCCCCTTTTTGGAATTCATTGGATGATAGTGGCTTACTATCTTTAAATAATTTAATTATAGCTGGAGACCTTAATATCATCCTCTCTCCAGAAGAGGCCTGGGGAGGGAATCAAACAAGCATAATGGATGGTTATTATAGTAATCTCTTCTCTACTAATCACCTCGTCGACATTAAGCCGACAAAATTGCAGCCTACCTAAAGGAATGACCTCTAGGGTCAAGAAGCCATCTCTCAAAGACTAGACATGTGTCTAGTAGTTGATTCCTTTCTATCCGAAGTTGGTTTTTACAGGTTGTGGGTAGAGATGCCTTTCGTCTCCGACCATGCTCTGGTCCTTTTACAATTAAAACTTTCACTTGCTATTAAGCTACTTCCTTTTAAATTCAACGAGCAGTGGCTATGGGCAAAGGATTTTTCAGCCATTGTGGAAAGGGTTTGGAAAGACCCACTTTACCTTACCGAAAGAGGAAAACAGAAACGAGTCATTTGGAAACTACAGGGCCTAAAAGAAGCAACGAAAGTATGGAATAAAGAATTACATAAAAAGAATAAAGCAAAAATACTAATGATCGACGCTGAAATAAAAACTTATTCTGATATTCTGAGTCACAACTATAATGAGGACAGAACAAAAGAAGTACTGAGGTGCCTGGAAATAGATATCGAAACACTAAATATTTCCACAAGGTAGCCAGTCACAACAGAATTAAAAAACACATTTGGGAAATATCTAGGGATGATGGTGAAAAAGTGACGGATCAACATGGCATTAATCAGAAGCAGTCCAGTACTTCAAACATTTCTATAGTGCCTCCACTATACCTAACATTGAAGAACAATTTAAACTCCTAGATCTCTTCCTAGTAATGGTTGGTGAAGAGGAAGTTATAGCCTTGTATAATCCTGTTACTATGGCAGAATTAAAATTGGTACTCTTTCATTGTAAGAAAGAAAAAATTCTTGGACCGGATGGCTGGTCAACAAACTTCTTCATTCATTTCTTCGATCTAGTTGGTGAGGATCTCTTACAGATGGTAGAAGAGTCCAGACTTCTAGGAAAAATCGCTAGTGGCTTAAACTCTACTTTTTTGACACTGATACCGAAAGTCAATAAACCAAAAACCTTTGAGGACTTCTACCCTATTTCCCTCTATAACCTTTGCTATAAGCTTATTTCAAAAATCATTGACAACTGTATCAATCCTTTTCTATCAAAGTCTCTATCTCTTGAATATATGGTTTTCTTGAAAGGAAGACGAATACATGACACAATTGGAACGACACACAAATGCCTACACAATATCAAGAAGAAGAAGTTAAAAGCACTTGTCCTCAAATTAGACATAAAGAAAGCTTATGACAGTATTGATTGGAATCTTCTTAGATTGATCCTACTGAAAGTTGGGGTGGGTTTACCGGTGGTCAACTGGATTATGTCATGTATTACATATTCCTCCTTCGTTGTCCTTATCAATGGGGAGGCTACAAATGTTTTCAGAAGCGGAAGGGGACTCCGACAAGGATGTCCACTATCACCCTTGTTAATATTATGGTAGCTGCGGGAGGTATTTACCCCCACGTGTGAACCAGATGAGAATAGAAGACTCAAGAAAGCAAGAGAAACCATAATGAATTGGCTAATAACCCTAGAAGCCTTGTCGGCTAAAGAAGATAATTTATATTAGGCTATTAGCCTCCAAGAGAAGAAGTCGGCTATAATTAATAATAATATACTGAACAGACACATACCCAGAAGGAGAATTCGGCCCCAACAAACTGGCATATTACTATAAATACAGGGCGCTAGTTCTCATTTGACAGCATCTCAGAATTGCAGTTTCCCAGTTGGTGCGCACTGCAATTGCAATCTGGTGCGCAGGTTTGGAGGAGGGTTGCAGGTGCAGCGACAACAACAAATAGTTCCCGTATTGGCTTGGATATCTCTTGGCTAGGGTTTGGACTATCTGATCATCTTTTTGTGATGCGCTATCCTTGAGGATTGATGTGCCACTCTTTGTTTGGCTATCTAGCCTAGGGTTTGCTTCCGAAGGAATTTCTCAGTCAAGGTTAAGGTGCTCGGAGGGAGGCTTCGGCCTGTGGTTGGGTGACGAGGGTATTGTCAATGGTAAAATGAGCACACCATCTTCTATATTCTAATAGGTTATGGGCCCACACCCCTTCAATCAGCCTAAAATGATGGAAGGAAACATAGCCGCTAGATATTGAGCTCGTTGAGGAACTGCCGCTAGGGTTACTAGTAGGAACAACTTCCAAAAGCACTGCAGCTAGGGTTACCAGCAGAAGCAGTTGCAGAAACCCTAAACCTCTTATTGAGGCACCTTAAGTGACGAGATTGACCTAATCTACGAATAGATCAGTGCGCCCTAGCCCAGCGCATCTCCTGGTACACTCAGAAGGCCAAGATGTGAAGTTTGGATTTCTGGTCAAATCTAGGGTTTGACCAAGTCAAGAAAGCCATGATGAACTCTATGAAGTCTGAGAACAAGCTAGATGGAGCCTCTAACTTCATAGCATGGAAGACAAGGATTGACCTCATCCTTGCTAAGAATAAAGTGTTGGATATTGTGAAAGGAAAGATTGTGAAGCCAGAGTTTAAAGAAGGAGAAGATAAGGAACCACATAACGTTGCAACTATGGAGAAGTTCAAAAATGTTGACATCAATGCCATGAGTATCATAGTGGATTCCATAAAAGACCACTTGATACCCTACATCTCCCATCTTGACTCATCGAAGAAGATGTATGATGCCCTAACAAATCTCTTCTCAGTTAGAAACATTGGACAAGTTATGAGTCTGAAGGATGAGCTCCGTGACATGAAGATGAATGATGACGACAACATAACATCCTACTTTGTAAGGATCTCCCAACTAAGAGATCAACTACAAGCTATTGAAGAGATCACTTCAGAAAAGGAATTGGTGAACATAGTACTCAATGGTCTTCCCAAGACATGGGATGCATTTGCCGCAAGCATGAACACAAGGAAGGAGTACCCAACATTTGAAGAACTTTGGACTTGCCGTGCTCAAGAAGAATCAAGGATCAATGCAAAAGAGAAACCCCAAAAGAAGTACGATGATCAAGCCTTCACAACAAGATTCAAGAACTTCAGCAACAAAAGAAAGTTTGGTTCAAGGAGGAAGCCAAACCAAGAGAAAGACATTTCATAAATACAGTGCTTCAACTGTCAGAAGTACGGTCACTACAGAAATCAGTGTCCTGAGCTAAAGAAAAGGAAGAAGAAGCAC
>JASDQU010735277.1:256652-293413 GCA_032191745.1 Picea mariana
GATGATCATTCAGATGAATGATGAACAAAGATTTTCTAGACGGAAAATAGTTCAGAGCTTTTACTCCTCTTGTATCACTCCATGGTGAGAGTGACTTATCTAGCATCATATCTAACTACTTAGATGAAGTATGGTTTCGAGAGATGATGCAGCTGATGGTGATGGTGATGCTCATGATCTAGTCATGAAATAGTCTAGATGACTATATTGATGCTACCGGGTAAATGGTATGTTTTGTGCTCAAGACCATTACCTGTAAGTACCTCTCTAGCTAGGAGGGAGTGTTAATATTATGGTAGCTGCGGGAGGTATTTACCCCCACGTGTGAACCTGACGAGAATAGAAGACTCCGGGAAGCAAGAGGAACCCTAATGAATTGGCTAATAACCCTAGAAGCCTTGTCGGCTCAAGAAGATAATTTATATTAGGCTATAAGCCTCCAAGAGAAGAAGTCAGCCAGAATTAATAATAATATACTGAACAGACACATACCCAAAAGGAGAAGTCGGCCCCAACAAACTGGCAGGATTACTATAAATACAGGGCACCAGTTCTCATTTGACAACATCTCAGAATTGTAGTTTCCCAGTTGGTGCGCACTGCAGTTGCAGTCTGGTGCGCAGGTTTGGAGGAGGGTTGCAGGTGCAGCTACAACAGCTAGTTCCAGTATTGGCTTGGATATCTCTTGGCTAGGCTTTGGACTATCTGATCAACTTTTTGTGATGCGCTATCCTTGAGGATTGATGCACTACTCTTTGTTTGGCTATCTAGCCTAGGGTTTGCTTCCAGAGGAATTTCTCAGTCAAGGTTAAGGTTCTCGGAGGGAGGCTTCGGTCTGTGGTTGGGTGACGAGGGTATCATCAATGGTAAAACAAGCACACCATCTTCTATATTCTAACACCCCCTTCTCTTCATACTTATCATGGAGGGCCTCAACCTTTTATTAAAAAAAAGACAAGCGGAGGGTGCTATCACGGGTTTAAAGATTGCTAGATACACTATTATCCTACATCTTCTCTTTGTGGACGACATCCTTATACTATCAAACGCTAGCCTATCTGAATGGAGAGTGATTGATAAACTTCTTATACTATTTTGTAAAGCCTCGGGACTGGCAGTGAATCCAATAAAATCAACAACACATTACTCTGGCCTCTCCAAGCAAGAACTGATTGACTTCAAATCAGCCCCTAACTATACATTCAACAATCTTAATACAGGATTCTGTTACTTGGGCTATCACCTGAAGACCGGATCACATCGCGCTTCTGATTGGGACTGGATTGTTGCCAAAATATCTTGCAAAATCAATCTATGGGGCAATAGATGGCTCTCACTGGCTGGGAGGTATACCCTGATGAAATCGGTTCTGGAAGGGAAAATAGTATATTGGATGTTGTTAGAAGCCATAGCAGGATCAATCACTACAAAAATCAGAAAAATGTTTTTCAATTTTCTGTGGAATGGAAACCAGGACAAACATAGAATCCATTTATGTAGCTGGGAGCGACTCTTTAGACCTAAAAGATACAGAGGCTGGGGCTTCCGTGAACAATTCCTCTTCAATTAGTCTTTAAATTCTGTTACTCTATGGCATGTGCTAACAGTAGAAAGCCTGTGGCATAATGTGGTAAGAGATATGTATCTCAATAATTCCACCCACATTGTCTGGTTAAGAAAATCAGAACATAGAGGCTGTTATGTTTCAAGAATCTAGGCAAGTTTATTACGTACTCTACCCATCATTCTCAACTAGATCACGTGGAGCCCCGGCTGCGACACCCACATAAAAATAGGCTGCAATGTAATTCTTGGTCTGGGTTCATGAGCCTTACTAAGCAATGACCTTCGATCCATTCTAGCCAGCAGACAGATCACTCTCCTCACGCACACAACAAAGTCACAGATCCATTCCTCTTGCACAGAGTGATGGAAGTCGAGCGAATATTTGGGCCTTATGGATTCATTGGCTTCGGAATAGACAAACTACCTCTCAACTCTCAACAGTGAAGGCATCACACTGGCTGAAAACAACAGAGACATTTTGATATGGGCAGGAGGAGACCAATCGGGGGCCTTCACCATAAAAAATGTTTATGATTCACTCATTTCTATCCGATCCTGGATGATTCGGAGAGGCTAGAAGCTGGATTGTTGGCATTGGAGTATCCAACTTAAAATTACTCTATTCTTCCTCTTGGAAACAGAGAATAGAGTGATTACTTGGGAATTACTCCTTAAAAAAGGGTGGATAGGCCCGAGTCAGTGTTTTTTATGCAGGAAAAATACTAAAGACAACCCTCATTTGTTCATACATTGCGTTTTTACGAGAAGGGTGTGGGCATCTCTTACCCAACAGTTAAAACTAACATCCGTTTGGACCGACCCTTCCTTGGCAGACTCTATGGAAGGTTGGTTACAAAACAAATCAGTTCCCAAGGTTCTCCCATTATTAACTTCTTGGTTTATCTGGAATGAGCGTAATCTGACAATCTTTGAAGGGAAGATTCCATCGGTAATCACAGTGGTCATCAAGACACTCAATGCTCTTCATAAAAGAGTGGAAGTCACCTCTCCCCAGGTATTGAGAATCAAACCTTTCTTCAGACTTCAAGGCTACACGATGGCATTCTTTGATAGGGCAATAGAGGTAGGGGGCTCAAGATGTGGGGCAGGAGGGATGCTGAAATGCATCGAGGCTCTGGACTATAGATGGCTTATTTGTTGTGGTGCTGGAACCAACACAAAGGCTAAATTGATAGGAGCATGGGCGTCTCTCTGTCTTGCCAATCTACTAAATATTTACCATCTATAGGTCCTGGGGGATTCTAAAGTAATCATTGAATGGCTTAGTAAAAAAGGAAATCTACGGGTGATCAACCTAGAAGGGTGGAAGGTGAGGATAAGAGAACTCATGGCAGTCTTTCAAGGCATAAAATTTCAACATATTTATAGGGAATCAAATGAGGAGGCGACCAATCTTTCCAAGAGAGAACTACACTTCCCCATTGGTAAACTGATTTATTTTCCATGGGATGGAGAAAGCGAGGGCCCAACAAAGCACATAAATGTTTTCTAATTCATGAATCATTTCAGAATGCTTCTCTTTGACATCATCAGAAAGTTGAGCCAAGTTTCTCCCCTTTCGGATCAAGGCTGAATTAGCAGTTTATTACAGTAGTTTTTGAGCAGTATTTCCATGGGCTCCTTTGTGACGGCATGAATGACATGTTTGTTTAGAAGACTATATATTTGTAATGGAGTAAGTTAGGAATGGCAGTCTATCCCAACAATCCTATTTACATTTGACGAAGATATAAAAGAAATTATAATCAATATAATTTTGAGCGATTTTTCATCTAGAAAAAAAAAAGCTTATCACACTATTTAAGAAAATCTAATTAGTGACATCAGGATAATGTAGTTCTATCTAAGGGTTTAGGCACACACCTACTTGCTTAAGATAAACGAGTAGTGATAAATTCGTTAAGAGTGTAATGTCCTTAAATTTTTTCCTTGATTATAATTTTTTGAACGAATATGTAATCAATTATTAATATAACTTATATATAAAGGATTTAAAAGGTATAAAATAAGCAAACATGAAGCGATAAAAGTTAATATCTATGTTGCGATAAAAGTTACTCTTCAGCCTTGGGATAAATATGTAGAATAGGTTAAATTTAATACCTATGAAGATCCAAGGCTGATAAAAATTTCTAAACAAAAGAAAAAGATATATAGTTCTTTAAACATTTTTTTGATGTTTTTGCATGGAGATATTCTTATTTAAAGATGAATGATACTTCTATCATAGAGCATAAAATATCTCTAAAGGAAGGAGTGAACCCCTTTATGCAAAAGCTTAGGTAGGTAAACCCATTACTCTTTTTAATGATTGGAAATGAAATTAAAAACTATTAGATGTCAATATTATTATTCCTCTAAGATATTCAAAACAGGTAGCTAATTTAGTATCCATGAGAAACAAGAATAGCGAAATCTGCTTGTGTGTAGATTTTATGAATCTTAATTGAGTTTTATAGAAAGATTATTATCCTTTACTTAAAATGGATCACATTTTACAGAAAGTAGTAGGTGTTCAAAGAATTTAAATGATGGACAAGTTTTTGGGGTATAATCAAGTTGCTGTAAATAGAGAATATAGATATAAAATAACCTTTATGACTCCATGGGAAAATTCTTGTATGAAAGAATGCCATTTGGTTTGATGAATGCAAGGACAACCTTTCAGAGAGCAATGGATATTGATGATGAGAGGGAAAAGTTTATAGTTGTCTATCTAGATGACATGATTGTTTTCTCTAAGACTGAATATGATCATCTTAAACATTTACAACAATTTTTCAACAAATGTAGATGTAATGGCATTTGTCCCTTAATCCCAAACAAACTTTCTTTGCCATGATTGAAGGAAAACTAATTGGGCATATAGTGTGAATAGAAGAAGCCATAATTGACCTAGAAAGAGTACATGATATCCAAGTCATAAACACCCCAACACATAAGTAGGAGTTTAGTCCTTTTTAGGAAAGATTAAGTTTTTAAGGAGATTTATCTCTAATTTTGTTGAAATAGTAAAATAAATAACTAATATTCTTAAAAGAGAAATGAGGTCAAATGGATTGAATCAACCAAAGATATTTTTTATTAGATTAAAAGAGAAGTTGTGATGTAACTTGAGATGGTTTTTGACTATTTAGAAACCATGCCAAGACATCTTTAAACCAACTTTAGGCCACAAGCTGGCTATTGGAATAGAGAGGGCTCTCTCATATGATTTAAGAACACTAAATTCCTACTTGTTATAGCCTTAATTTACACCCTATAATCCAGAGAGAAAGTCATCAGAGGATTAAAGATAAAGTACGTCTTTTTCCTAGGGTTTAACCCCTTTTGGAGCCCTTTTTATGCCTTCTAGGCATCTTTGCGGGACACCTAGCAGACAATTAGCGAGGCCACCTCGCTGGACACTAGTGGTACAACTCATAAGGCACTGCCAAACTTATAGAAATGAAGAGTTACGAGGTGAGGGATGGGATATGATTTGGATCTTCGTGTCAAAGGACTAGTAACTCACATCATGCGAGTCTCTAGTGGCCTCTAGAGGATCTAGAAGCCTCTCCCAAGCCTTCTCCAAGAGCTATATAATAAAGGCAAGCCTTGGGAAAAGGGAGGAGGAATTTAGAGTATTATTATGCTATCCAACTGTATAGGCATCCATCATTACAACTAGAAGTCAGTGAGGCTAGCCTAACCAAGGAGCTACAAAGAGAGGAAAGGAGAAAGAAAACTAAAGGAGGATGCATATTCATCAAGTTGAGTTATGAATTGAGATGTATTCTCTAGAATTTATTAATAGATCATTTTGTTTTCCCTCATAAAAGTTTGTCTTTTATACCTAAATATTCATATCTAGTTTATATTGTTATAGATCAGGTTAGATCCAAGCTAGATCTAGGATTCTAACACTAGAAAGACAAAGTAGAATGCTATTGTTTTGTCTTTGGTGTGTAGGAAGAAAGTTGCAGAAGTTGGAGCTGGAACTTCAAGACTAAAAATACCATAAATACACTAAGGACAACCTTCAGGAAAAGGCATTCCATTCTCCCAACTCCTTGCGTGTGATCTTAGTGCTTGCTTATAGGAGAACCATAAGATCTCTATCCCACTCCTATCTAGGGTTGCTAGGAAAATCCTAAGGAGATCTTACTAATCTGTTCAGTGAGATACCTATGAGAAAAAATCCCATAACAGATTGGCGACTCCACTGGGGAAGAATTCTTCTCTAGTTAAGTCTCCTTGCCTACCTCTTCCTCTTCTTGTTGTGATTTGCATTTGAGTTTTCTTCCATTCAATCATCCCAGAGCTTAGACGTCGTAGATATGATAGATATGATATAGATATAGAAGAACTGCAATAGATCCATGTATTTCAAAAATAAAATTTTTACAGGTCCTCACTAGTTTCACCATAGGTGTTCCGCGAGGCCCCCTCGCTGGTTGCACCATAGGTGTCCAACGAGGCCCCGTTCCTGGTTGACATGCCTGTGTCCTGCGAGGCCTAAAAAGTTGGTGCAAGTCCCACTACTAATCATCGTGGGTTACAATATGGAAAACAAACGAGGATCCTTTCTCATCCAGTGAAGACAATCTGCGAAGACCCTTGTAGGGTCCACAAAAAAGGGCCCGTAGGGTGCAAAAAAAGTCCATTTTTTGTGAATTTATTTTTGGGTTTTTTGTTGTGAAGCATAGGGTCCCTATTCTTTAAGAAGAGAACCTTTAGAACTTAGTTTTTCAAGGGATTTTTCATCATTATTTTCATGACATAAAAAATAAAATGAAAAATTCTTTTTTGTAATCATCCTTTGTGAAGCATTTTAGGGCCTCTTTTCATAATTGGACTTGTGAACTTTGGGGTCTGAAATTGTATTTTTGGGTAATTGATTGTCACATTTGGTTGAGTTTCCTTTTGTAATCGGGTTTTACATTCTTATTATCCATTCCTTGTGAGTTTTGGGTTGAGATCCCGTGTAGACATTGGACTGTGCCAGGGGGCATTGCTACCAATATCACACTACCCTTTGCTTGCTAATTTGATGGTTTCCATTTGCATTGTGTGGTCTTGCATAGATAAATAATTTTTACATTTCAATTGGAAAAACATCAAAAATATAAAAATATTTGTTGCATGCTAGGTTTTCTTTTGAAGCATTAGTGTTCATGTGCATTAGAAGCATTGGTTGGTTTTAGATTTGGTTTGGTTGATTGGTTGCTTGGTGTGTGTGAGGATTTATTTATGAACTTGACAAAGAAAAATAAAAATCTCTTTCTCTCCCATAACTAGAGTTCATTGAAAAGAAAAAAAATTGCATAATCATTATTGCATTGCTTGGTTGGGTCAAGAGTCATCACATCATCAAAGTTTCATCCACTACCCTTGGACCTAAGAAACAACAATAAAAAGAAAGTGCATAATCTAAAATTAATTAGACGTTTTTATCTAATAGTGAACCAACAATAGATAGGTTTAGGGCCTTGGAATAGGATTGCAGAGTAAACTCTCCAAGGCCATAAAACTCAACTTAGGAGTCATTAAAGAGCTTTAAAATCCATTCTTGAAACTAGTGTGTTGGGAGCCTCCTCTAACACAGGAGTTAAACACAGGGTCACATCATGACAAGTAGGGAGATTACCCGTCTCTGCTTAATTTGGTGTTTGCGATACCGCTTTGATCGTTATGTATACATGGGTTTTGTTGGTTAACACCTTCAGATCTTCGGGCTCAGTTACCCTTCCCTTACGTGTGATCAAACTTACAAATGTTCTCCCGACCATTGATTGTTAGGTGTTAACCTTAGTGACCTTTCCTAGGGAGCCACATAGGTGACTATAGGTGGGATGTGCCTATAGTACATAGGGCATAAGTTATTTCACGATAACAGTTCCCCCATAGGTTTCATGCCTTAATAAAGGGTACCTGCATTGGTCAGGGCTGTTTCACATCGATCATCATAATTGCGTTATCTAATCTTGTGAGGGATTTGACCCCCCCCATAGGGTTGGTTTCCAAAAGGCCCTTTGAGCTAATTGGTTTGCTTGTTGTTGAATAGATTTGATTAAGGGTTTTCTCTTTGAGTTTGAGTCTAGTTCAACCATAGGTTGATTTGTGTTTATTAGTTACATAGACTATTCACNAAAGGGTACCTGCATTGGTCAGGGCTGTTTCACATCGATCATCATAATTGCGTTATCTAATCTTGTGAGGGATTTGACCCCCCCCATAGGGTTGGTTTCCAAAAGGCCCTTTGAGCTAATTGGTTTGCTTGTTGTTGACTAGATTTGATTAAGGGTTTTCTCTTTGAGTTTGAGTCTAGTTCAACCATAGGTTGATTTGTGTTTATTAGTTACATAGACTATTCACCATGGCTGAATTACCATGCCATTCTTGTCGATTATGAGGACTTGAGCCTATTACGAAGGTGAAACCAAATCTAAAGAAGTGCAACATATGTGAAGGAATTAAAAGGGTCCTATTTTTGGTTTGACGAAGTCAACTTGGTTGAGGTAGAAGTGGTCGACGAATGTCCTCCACCCAATTTCAATCTGCCTTTAACTGAACCAGACGCCCCTATATTAGTCCAAGTGAGGGAAATTTTCAATGATCCTTTCTCTTTGTTTAGACATCCTCCCACCATGTCCAGACCCAATGTTTCATCTACTGTAGCTAAAGCTATGAGCCCATCCCCAAGTGGGATAGGGGAAAATTCCCTTGGGGGCATCCCGAGAGTGTCCTCATTGCCACACATAGCTCCATTGGACCTACACTGTCCACACCCTTTTTTTTTGGTTCCTCCATCTGGGGGACACCAACTGTGTTGTCAACTCCATCCTTTAGTATACCTAACATCCCAACTCCCATTTCTTCATTGCCCAGTTCCCAATTCGTTTCTGCTGGGGGGCCGAGGCTTAGTTTCAACATGGGAAGTGGAACTCTTTCCACCTCCGCCAATCCGATGAGCATCCTTGCAAGATCAAGTACATGTGTACCTTTTGGATGGAGTATGCCTAGTGGTTTTGGGGATGTTCATAGCCATACTGGGGGCAATAGTACATATAGAGGTTTTAACTTTCCTTCGATTAACACACCTTTCCCTGGGGGCCCATCCCTTGGGGGGGATTTTTCATCATGGGGAGGTTTTCTGTTTGTATCCATATCTGGTGTTGGGGGTTTATTCCATGGGACTAACTTTGGGAACATATTTCTTGGAGGGTCCACATTTCACCATAGGGGGAATTTTTGTTTCTAGGAGTAGTCATGCTCTTGAAGGTTCCACCATCCCATCAAAAATTCACTCTTTAGGAGATCCCCAACCCTCTAGTAGTACCAACATAGAGGGACCAAAAGGTCCATTTGGGAAAACAAACCTCCCTCTTAGTATTTATTTGCACCATTTCATTTCCTCGCATTGCTCGATTTTCCATATTTGTCATGGTTAACAAATGACACTATTTCCCATGACCCTTCATGGCCAACAATGCCATCCAAGCTACCGTAAGATATTCCAAATTTTGATGGAAAGTCGGAAGAGGCCCCTCTACACACATCATGACTTACCACTTGTGGTGTTCATCCAAATCGTTGATGGATGATAGTGTGAGGTTGCGTCTTTTCTAGAGAAACCTAACTGGAGCTGACATCAAATGGTACATTGAACTAAAAGGTAGTTCCTTTAGAAGATTCAACAACTTGTCGATGGATTTCTTAATGCATTACCAATTTCCCATCTGGTAGAAGATAGGAACTAAGCTCTTGAATTCTCTGTGTCAAGACAATGCCACCCACATCTCTGATCATATTCATGAGTGGCAGAGATAACGTAGGATTATTAAGAGTCAGATTCCAGACAATATCCTTATGGAGTGGTTTACCAAGTCCCTCTTACCACCCATTTCCAGGGATGTAGCTATGGCCGGGGTGACCACTAAGGAGCAAGACATTTTGCATGCCCAACATTTGGAATTTATCTATTGTCAGTCAGGTACTCTATATGATATCATCCCAAATACTTCTTTCCTATCAACTGATCCATGAAAACCGAGCCTAGGACGCCATGCCGATGGTGTGGTCGGTTTTGTTTCACATGCATATGTTAACCAGTTAGATGATCATATGTGATAAATTTCCATTAAGTCTCACCCATCAACTTCTGGCACTAATGCTCAAACTGCTGCAATCCCTCCTCAAACCTTTGAGGTGAATTCGGTGCAATCCACACAACTGAAGAATCCTTAGCAACTCGGAGGCGAGAAAAATATGAAAAACAAGAATAATTTCAATAATGATGAAGGGACTTCCTCCACCCAAAACACCCAGGAGGGAGGCACTAAAGAAAAAAAGAAGAGTTGTTTTCCCTACATGATTTGTGGGGAAGACCACCCTACTCACCAATTCCCCAGGAAGGATGAGGTCCACATATTTTTGGCACAACAATGGGATCCTCAACAACCTATTGTATTAACTCATCATTTCCTCCCTCAACCTCAACATATTGTTGCCACAAATATTGCCCTTCCTCCAGAGGGCATCGCAGGTACCCCCCACCATGAGGTGTCTCCATCGAATGCTTCTATTTTCATGTGTGACCACATGGTCAATGCGTACATGAGCTACAAATCATAACATTCATGAGCCTTCGAATGCTTCCCCAAAAGTAGCATATTCATCCCAGCTTGGTGGCCCTCTCTAGATAGAGAAACCATTTCTTGATGCACCACTTTGCCCCCCCCGAAGGGCATTCTTTGACATACGATGCATAATCCCAACACACGGGATACCCAAAACTACATTATTGTGGAAGAATTATCCCATGAACCTTATGCCATGTCGACAATTGGAGTTCTCCATAGCTTCCCCATGTAGTAGAAAGCCTTTTTCTCAACCATAGGCAGGGTTAATCCCTCAGAGTCAAGCTTGATGACCTTTGATTCATCTTAGGTAACTCATAGGCTCTCCCATCAAGTATCCTTCCATATTAAAGTGCGAACTATGGGAAAAAACATCTTCCAAACTATTGTTGATGAAGGAGCCTCGACTTGCATCATGTTTATTTCTTGTTGGAAATCCTTGGGCTCTCCTAAGCTTGATACATCTTCCACACTTTTTAAAGCCTTCGATGGACACATGTTCCAAACCCATGGAATAATCACTGCCTTACCCATCAAGTTAGCTGGTAAGACTGTCTCTGTCACTGTGGAGGTCGTCGATGCATCACTTGAGTACAATTTTCTACTCAAGCACACTTAGTTCTATGATATTACTGCCATTGTATCATTTGTCTTCAGGGTCCTACACTTCCCTTACCAAGGGAAAATTGTTACAATTGATCAACTCACATTTTGTACCCTAGATATTGGATCTAATGCAAGGTCTAATGTACCCTTTTTTGGTGATACCATCCAATATTCTATGAATGTTGGTGTGGGGATGTTCAAATATCCTTCACTTATGGGTATATTCCCCCTTCCCCCACCATTTCCTACTACAATCATTGCCCCCATCAAAATGATTTCCTCATCTACCAGTGGATCCCTTGGGTCTTTTGATCCTTGGGTGGTACCTCATCCCGAGGATGTTGATTCATACATAGCATCCATACCGCTCACTGTAGTCAAGATTGTAGATCTAACAATCCCATCAACATCAACTTATACTGGTCAACAACTCCATCCTCATATGGAGTGTGATCCACCTACTCTGCCTATACAGGTTGTTGAATCTGAAATTTCACATGATTCTCTTAATTTTGAGTTTCCTTCATAAAAGTCCATATTGGATGTCATGGCTTCCATAGACAAGCCCAATTAGCAATATAGGCATAATCTCAAATCCATCCTCACTAGTTTGGAACTAATGAGATTTGACATGATGGGTATTGATCCGAGACTGCAGGTATTTTCTCGGACACCTAGTGAAACCCCTAGTCTTGACACTTTTCCACCTTAGTTATATTTTTCAGAACCTGTCACTCAATTATCTGCTTCCCCTTCCATTGAAGATTCACATTTCATACCACCTTTACATCTTGATGGAGCCCATCAAGGAGCTTCCCTAGCTCGTGAGACTACACACAATGAGTATCTTCGTATGAGAAAATTCGATCTCAGGTGGCATGGCCCCAACGTGGTGAGCCATATGATGCCGACATCAACTCATCAGTTCATTAATGGTGAAAATGATCCTTGTCCTGAGCCTATCCATGGGATCTACTTGGTGTAAATCATTGATATGTGTAGTGCCTTGTACATAGGTGTGTGGTGTGAGTGCTTTTGTTTTGCATCCAAAAAATCCAATTTTTTTTTCTTTTTTGATATTTCATTATGTATTTTCACCCTAGGATATAGTTTAAATGTGTTTGAAAGGATTCTAGGGACTTTTTTACGACGATGGAAACATCCCTTCAACTCGAGCAACATGTTTCTCACTTGGAATATAGGGATAGGTTTTTCCCTACATATTTTGCTTCGAATTATTAACTTTCCATAGTACCAACATTGTGCCTTAGGTTCGATCCCATCCAATTGCGACATTAGCCACTCTTTTTTTCACGTCATAAATGGTTCTTCATACCCTTCATGGGTGCCCTAGTTAACACCCAGATTTCCATTTTATGCTCATGATTCATTTTCCCGTAGGCTCGAGACCTCTTTATCCACGTCATGATTTGAAGATTGAGCCTCATTTTCCTCTCTTCATCTATATTCTAGCGACATCCCGTGGGGGGTTCCTGATTTTTCTTTATGTTGCTTAATAGTCTCCAATGCATTTTTTTCTCACGTCATTCCTCTTGCCACTGTGCTGCCATTTTCCCATATCCCACTTACAGCTATGCAGTAGCCTATACCATCCTCCTCTTGCATTATTTGGCCTCTGTTTTGCATTCACCTACCCATGGAGAGAACAAATGCTAAGAGTGGATCTCAATTTCCATTACCATTTTCATTCCTCATTTCTTAGGTCGGTTCCATGCACATGGAACATAGGGGCATGCTATTAATCCACTCATTCTCTCCTTCCGAGTATACTTTTATCTCTTTTTTAGAGTCTTAAAAGGACACGAGAAATCTACCAAGCTTACTTGCGTCACTCTTTCGAGCTCGTTAAACCATGAAGGAGATCAAGCATACTTGTGTCATTCTTTCGTGCTTGTTAAAGCATGAAGGAGACAAAAAAAAAGCGTGGGGGTTTTTCACCATTGGTCTATTCCCAAAATGGAAGCGTGAGTCGAGTCACCCTTGAACATGGCACCTATTTGAGTCCTCATCATACAATTGGGTTTTATCTTTCCTAGGAGCCGTCCCAAAAATATGAGTCAAAGATACTCCTCCGATTGGTTAGTCTTCTAGTCATCTTGGAGAGTGCTTCAATGCCTCCTGTGTTGTTTCACTATATTCATCCAACTCTTGTGTCTTGCTGCCAAGTCAACATTGTGTCATGTTATATGTTCAAGGGAAGTTTAAGCCCGAGTTGACCATATGATGTTTTATTGACTTTCAGAGTTGGCCATCTCTATGTCAGTTGTACTTACTGTTACTCTATCTTCACATCCTCCCTCAGTGTGTTTTTTGTGTTGATTGATGGGGGATACATCAAGGCCCTCCTTCGATGGATCTCTTCCTATTGACTTCAACACATTATCTAGGATAGGGATATAGAAACCGACTATTACCTTGGAGCTTGCAATGTTCAATGGAAAGGTTCCTCATGATCGACATGGGTTTTCATCATTAACTCCTGATCGATTGAGTATATGAGTGTTCAAAACCAACTCATCTACTCAGACTCACTATATTGTGCTAGTTACCTTGGGGTGCATATTCATTATCGGTGGGTCCCCTCATATATATTAACGGTATACATAACTGACTAGTAATCAGATGATTTCTACCATGCCCGACATCATCTCATCTACTCACGTGTTTTAGATTCGTACCATCAGGGTTTGAGACCAAGACCTTGGGTTGAGGCCATATCCTTCTCTTACAACATCCCTGTTAGGATATTTAGACACTTAGGAGTTAGTTAATATCTACTTGGTCTAATGTGTTGTTAGGTAAAAGTGTGTTTCCTAGTGTGTTTCTTTAGTATGCATTAGTTTTCATTTGTAGTTAGGAAATCCGACGGTCACGATATGTTCCCGACATAGAGTGATTTGACGATTCAGACTCTCCTTGATCTTAATGACCATTGATCTATGGCTTAGCATTCGATTGGTCCATGATCTCTATTTAAAGAGAATGGAGGGTCATTTGCCGATGATTGATTGTGAGAAACTCTCTTGTAAAATCTCTCTGTAATCTTTTTCTTTGCATTAATAAACTGCTCCAAGTGGCCGTGTTGGCTGGGGCTGTGGATGTTTCCCCGTAGGGGTTTTACCACGTGAAAACATTAGTGTGTTGATATTTGATCTGTTTATGTGAGTAGTTATTGAAGCTGTTCATCCTTTTTTGGAATACCCGTGTTGTCGAACATGGTATCAGAGCCTGTTTGAAGACCTGCTCCTGTTGTAGATCGAGATCGTGAAGCCGAGTTGCCTCATCTACATTTTTTGTCATTTCCATAAATTTTTGGGTTGAGAGAACTATTCCATTGCAGTCAGAGCACTTGTTTCATTCAAGAATACTTTTTTTTTCACTCGAAAAGGTTTCCGTTTGCCCAAGATACGACCATTATAGTCAGATCCAAAGGTATAAAGTTTGAATACGCATTTTTTTAATTTTTTTTTACAGAGAAGTATTTTGGTTTTATTCGGTTTTGTATTTTTTTATTTTAGGGTTGCTACTCTTTTAGATCTATGTATTATCTTTTCCCTGCACCCTGTGCGATCTCGGAAAATAAAAAACATATAGGAAAATGTGCATCTTTCGGGTAAGCTAACCGAGATCTAACCCTTGTTGTCATCGAGAAGCGATTTTTTTTTTTCTTGTGTGAAAATAGATTTTTTTTAGCACGCTGAACAACAACAAAAACAACAACCCCAATCCTCCTTCTGAACATTACAATATGTTTTGCTAGACCATTTGGTTAAAAGTTTTCTTATTAAGTAAGAGGTCTTGAGTTCAAGTCTATCTTTTGTTACTTTGTTTTTGAAAAAGTTCATGCTAAAATTGTAAAGTGCATTTCACTTCAAGTATAAAAGTGAATCACTATAAGTAGCTTTAACATTTTAATTTTAGAGTTATTTGTTTTGCATGCAGATTTTCTTTGTAAAAGTGAGCCCCACTTCTCTTTATAAAAGTGGGTCACTTCATAAAGCAACTTACACTACCACATGGTCCTTTGGTTACCATTTATGTTTTTTTTTTTAAAAGGGCATAACTCTCACATTCGAAGTCCGTTTTCAGTGCCGTTTTTTTTTAAACCGCATAAATTTTCGAGATCTTTCCATTTAGATCATTAGTTTTAGTTTTTAAATATGTATTATCTACATATTTAATATGGATTATACAAGTAATCTCTTACTTACCAGCACCAACTACTTCCAATGGAAATCCTATATGGAGGATTTATTAAGAAATAAAGGCTTGTACCGGATTACCTTGGGAAATGAAACAACACCCAATGATGTTGATAAGAAAGCCAAATGGGATAATAGGAATGACAAAGAACATGGATTAATCAAAATGTCCATCTCTCTTGATTTAAGGTTCCACCTTCAATCACTTGATCAACCCAAAGAAGCTTGGGACAAGATTGAATCTGTGTTTGGTAAACACAATATTATTCGAGCACAACAATTAGAAAATCAAGTACTGACTTTAAATCCAAATGATTTTTCTTGCATTGAAGACTATCTATCTAAGTTTAAAACACTCAGACTTTTATGTGAAGAATGTAAGATAAAGATAAAATAATATCGTTGCATCTATCTTATACTTTCTAAGCTAGGTAGTGCATATTTTGTGTTTGTATCTACCTTTCATGCCATGCAAGAGGCTCTAGGGGAAGCTTATACAAAACCCAGTCTTGAGAACTTTTGTGATTCTTTGATTAGAGAGAAAGATAAGCTTGTACAACTTGGAGTGATCAACACTACAGGTACTTCCAACAAAGCCTTAGTTGTCCATCAGAAAGATAAACCCAAGAATACCAAGAAACAACATCCTCACCACAACAACAAGCAATATAAGGGTCCCAAACCCACTCAGACAACTTCCTCTCCTAATGGTGACAAAGGAGAAAAATATAAAAGTAAGAATACTAACAGACATTGCAACTTTTGTGATAAAGATGGTCATGATGAGTCCAAATGTTTCAAGAAGATGGCATATTTAGAAGAAGCGACGAAGAAGCTTAACATCAATATTGATTCTACTACTTCTTATTCTTCTCATGGACATGCACTTTCTGCTTTTGGTTTCTCCTTCAATACAACTTCTACTTCTACTTCTACTTCTGATGAGTGGCTTATTGATTTTGGAGCATCTTATCATATGGCTAAGGATAGAGCCATATTTTCCACTCTAAATGAATGTAACACTGAGAAAATATTTGTTGGCGATGATAGATCTCTTAGTGTTGAAGGATCTTGAACAGTTCAAGTAGAAAATGGTCATTTCAATGATGTATTATGTGTTCCAAGTCTTTATTGTAACCTTCTATCAGTATATCAAATCACTCATTCAGGTGAAGGTAAAACCATAGAGTTTTCATCTCACCAAGTTGTAATCAAGGATCTAAAAGATCCTAAGCATGTTCTTGCAACTGGAATTGCTGATGATATTACCAGGTTGTACAAATTTGACAACTTTGGGTCATCATCTTTTTCATCAGTTTTTGTTTCTCATAGAGATGACTTGAGCAAACTATGGCATGAGTGGTTTGGTCATGCTTTACGTCTAACAATGAGGTCAGAAGCATGACTCATCTTGCTTTACGTCTAACAACGAGGTCAGAAGCAAGGAACACACAACGTCATGCTTTACGTCTAACAACGAGGTCAAAAGAATGACTCATCTTTATTTACATCTAACAGCGAGGTCAGAAGAAAGGAAAATATATATACTCCCCATTTCAGAGAGGGTCCTTTCAGACTATACCAAGCTTATCTCGAAAGTGTTCAAACTTTACACGAGATAGAGGCTTATTCAACATGTCAGCAACCTATTCATCCATGCTAATGTACTGGAGCTTCAAGGATCCTCTCTGTACCATGTCATGGATGAAATGATAGCGGATTTCTATGTGCTTTGACCTGTCATGGAATACAGGATTCTCTGTCATCTTTATGCAGCTCTGGTTGTCACATAGAATCGCGGTTGCTCTCATCTCCAAGTCAAATAGGCTTGTCAACAACTTTTGAAGCCATATAGCTTTGCAACTAGCATAACATGCGGAAATGTACCTTGCTTCCGCTGTGATGAGAGCAATACTGGATTGCTTCCTACTCTACAAGGAGATCATGGCTGATTTCAAAACTAAAACAACATTCAGAAGTGCTTTTTCTATCTGCAATGCTTCTTGCTCAATCTGCATCAGTATATCCACTCAATGTGAAGTCATGATCTCCATCATAGCTAAGACCATAATCCATTGTACCTGTAAGGTACCTCATCACATGTTTTGCAACCACTAGGTGAACACGTCTGGGCTCTACCAAAAACTAACTCAAGGTGTTCACTGCAAAACAGATGTTTGGTCTGGTGTTTGTCAGGTACATCAACGGTCCAATAATCTGTCTGTACAGTGTGGCATCTATCAAATCTGACGAAGTATCAACCAACAGCTTCAGCTTCGCTTCCATGGGAGTATTCATGGACTTGCATTCTAGCATGTCGAATCTCTTTAAGATTTCGACCGTGTACTTCCCTTGGTTAAGGAAGATTCTTTCTAGACTCTGCCATACCTTAAGGCCTAAGAAGTAATGCATTAGACCAAGGTCTTTCATTTCAAATTCTGCGGCAAGTCTCTGTTTACATTTAGTGATAAGATTTTCTTCTCTAGTTAAGAATAAGTCATCCACATATAGTAGTAATATTACTGATTCATTATCCATAATCTTGAAGTAGAGATTTGAGTCTGCTTTACTCTTGGTAAAGCCTAAGCTCGTCAAGAAACTGTCTATACAACCATACCAAGCTCTGGGATCTTGCTTCAATCCGCATAAGGATTTCTTTAATTGGTAGACATGAGACTTCCTGTCTTCAACCTCAAATCCTTGGGTTTGCTCTATATACACTTCCTCTTCGATAACACCATTCAAGAAAGCTGTCTTCACGTCCATTTGGTGCAGCTTCCATTTCATCTTGGCAACAAGAGCTATAATGGTTATGATCGAAGTGTATCTGGCCATAGGAGCGAATGTCTCTTCATAGTCAATACCTTCCTTTTGAGAAAAGCTATGAGCGACAAATCTTGCTTTATATTTCTCAATACTTCCATCAACAACATGTTTTATTTTGAAGAGCCATTTTGATGATACCACATCCTTACTTTTTGGTCTGGGAACTATTTCCCATACATCATTCTTTATTATGGATTAATAATCCTCTGTCATGGCATCTGCCCATTCCTTGTTTTTAATGGCCTCTTCAAAGCATGTAGGTTCTTCATCAAGTAGATTGCACATCAAATCCGTGTAGCTGGAGAATGGCTTTGGTCTTTTCACATGTCTCATGGTTCCTTTTGGAACACCATACTTCTCTCCATATTGAATAAGATTTTTTTCCCAAGCATGCTTCCTTTTATGGGAGAAGGTCATTTGAGGAGGTTCTTGAACTTCTGTTATATCATGATCTTTAGGAGTCTTCTCATCAGGGGAAGTTACCACTTCCCTTACAGGTTCTGCAGTTCTGGGAACTTCCCTCACGGATTCTGTAGTCCTGGGATTTACAGGTTCCTCTTCATATACTTCTTCAAGATGGCATCTTCTCGATTTCTTAAGTGATGTTTCTTCATCAAAGGTCACATCCCCGCTAATCTCAATATGGTGGTGACTAGGTATGTAGATTCTGAAGGCCTTGGATAACTCACAGTATCCCACAAATATTACTTTCTTTTCGGAGGGTTCCAGCTTGTTTCTTTTCTCTTTCGGTATATGAATAAATACTAGACAACCAAATATTTTGAGATGGATTACCTTTGGCTTCTTTCCGATGAACATTTCTTATGGGGTATTGAACCCAAGTGCACTATGGGATAATCTGTTTTGCACATAAACAACTGCCATTGCTACTTCTGCCCATAAGCACATAGGAAGATCTTGATCTTCACAACTTCCAGCATGGTTCTGTTCTTTCATTCAGCTACACCGTTTTGTTGGGGATCTTGATCCCAACATCTTTGCATAAGTTCATGAAATCTTTTGAGGTATATTCTCCTCCATTATTTGACCTGAGTATCTTAATATTCCTTACAGAAGGGTTCTCTTATCAAGGCTTTGAATTCCTTGATCTTGCTGAACACTTCAAATATATCTATGTCTTTTACGAGAATAATCATTAATGAACGATACATAGTATACATACCCATTAATGGAGGATGATGGCATTGGGCCACACACATATGAATGGATGAGTTCTGGGACTCCTTCTGTCTTGTTGTCCCTCTTCGGAAACAGGCTCTTGATGTTCTTCCCTTGTGCACATCCATTGCATATGCCTTCTTGATCAAACTTGAGTTCCAGTAAACTTGTGACAGCTTTGCATATGTATGGTAGTGCCTTGTAGTTTATGTGAGCTAATATTCTAGAGTTCACATGGATTCTTCAATAGCGTGGGTCATGGCAGCTTCTGAGTGACCCACCTTCTTCTTTTCCATTGATGATTGCTTCATTTATGATCTCTCCTTTAGCACATTTCCTTCTGCAACCTTTGCTATAGCTTTCTCCTGTGACCTGGAGCAAGGTCAACAAAACAACAAGCAAGAATAATGTCCTTCTGATAATATAAAGCAATAGCATGAACAATCATCATAGTAGCTCCTTTAGAAATATCACTTATAATTTATCTGAAGCAAAGATTAAAGGTAAGGAATACAATACGAAATGAGGTCAATACTCTCATAGTGTTGTGACCAAGCATGGCAATATGAAACTAACACACAAGGTTTCTCCTAGAGGAGATGTTAGTTGTATCAGGAAAATCATATACCTCTATATTCTCATATGCTATCAAGTATAATACTTTATGACGATTGCTATCTCAACTAAAGTCATCAACTTGTCATGTGTACCTTTGAATCTTGATTAATCAAACCTAGAGCCCTGTCCTCAAGAGTGAGTGCTTGCTTTTCTTCCAGGTCTCCTTCACTCAAGTGACGAGTGCTTTCTTGAACCTATCTGTTGCACTAAGATAATACGCTAGCTTGACAAAAGGTTAGGTTTAGAGGATAAGCTCTATGATCAACTTTCAATTATAATTTGATCATAGCTTCAACATGCAACACTGATAATGTCATGACAAATACATGTATATCAGAATAATCACACCTGCGCTGCATCATTCCTCTGAATGTGTTGGATCTTGAGATCGTTCTGGATCTATGGCAAGAGATTCCTTCTCCTGCAAATACTCTTTAGGGTTTAACCATTAAACATATGTGAGTACATACCTCAGATAGCATTTGCAGGTAGTGGCTCCATCTGGTAGTAGCGGTAATCATTGCCAACTCTTGAGATAACTTCAAGGGTGATTGCAACTGGTACTACAACTGCAACTGATTCTGAGACTACAACTACAACTGCAACTTAGGGTTTTATGAGGAAACCCTAATTTTTCAAACTTCGAATTTTGAAATTCTAATCCAAGGGATAGATGCGCTTAGCTGAGGCGAGTTAATTGGTGCAGTCGGAATTTCGAAAATCCAACTTTTACCCCCTCAAACTTGATCTGCGGATTTTTGGACTGGTGCTTCTGGTACTCTGGTACTTCTGGTACTCTGGTACTTCTGGTACTTCTGGTACTCTGGTTTTCTGGTTTTTTGGTACTTTGTGAAACTAGGGTTTCACTTTCTAGGACATATAGCCACTAAAAAGGTGTGCTCTAAGTGCCAAAATGATCCTTGGGGGAGGGCACAACTTTCTAGGTGGTTTAAGGGCTTAAAATATTCACTTTTGCAAAACCCTAATTTGCAGGTGCTGCAACAGTGACATTTTTCTCTTGCAAATTGTGTTTCCTTCAGGTTGGCTTTGATACCATGTTAATGTTTATGCCATTATTATAGTTCTTTGCATTTCAATAGATAAGAGCATCATAAGAACAAGATCACTGAGAAATACACATTCACAAGAGACACAACATTTATCCTGGGAAACCCTCTAGGGGAAGAAAACCCAACAAAAACTTCCTTATCATAAATAGCTTATACAATGTTCAAGAGATAACTCAAACCAATACAGATAGTCCTCCCCAAGATATGCACCACTCTTCTTCTCCTCTCTCCAACTGGTAATTGCATCTTGCCTCATAAGAGAATGAGCAAGTGAGTTGTTGATCAAATGAGGCGCTAGCCTCCTGTATTTATACAAGTTCTGGCACGTGTGAAGTGTTTCTTCATTGGCAGGGCCGACTTCTCCATCTGGGTGAGTAAACCCACCTTTATTATATTTCTGGGTCTCTTAATTAACTGCTAGGGTCGACTTCTTATTCTGCCTATTATAATTGTCTATTGACCAATCCACAAAAGGGGATTTGGTCCTAATATAATAACCGACATGATTAATCCACAATGGGGATTAATCCTAATAATAAAATAACAATAATAATAAGAATGCTCTTCACAGTTACATTATTTCAACCCCATGGACTAACACTCATTTGACACACGATATCTATTTAAAGAGCATGGAGGGTCATTTGCCGTTGATTGATTGTGATAAATTCTCTTGTAACTCTATATAACACTTTTTCTTTTACATTAATAAATTGCTCCAAGTGGCCATGTTGGCTGGGGCCATGGATGTTTCCCCACATGGATTTTAACACATAAAAACATTGGTGTTTTGATATTTTATCTAGTTGTGTGAGTGGTTACTGAAGTTGTTTTTCCTTTGTTGGAATGCATGTGTTTTCAAACATGGTATCATAGCACATTTGAAGACCCGTCCTCGTTGTAGATTGAGATATTTAAGTTGTGTTGGTGCTTCTCTGGTTTCTCCCATTTTTGTACATTTTTGGGCCAAGAGGACTATTCCACTACGTCTGGAGTGCTTCTTTCAACTAGAAACACTTTTCTTTTCATTTGAAAATATTTTCGTTTTCCCAAGATACAACCATTTCAGTTAGATCCAGAGGTATAAAGTCTGAATGCACCCTTTTAAATTTTTATAGAGGTAATATTTCATTTTTTTTTTGTTTAATTTACGAATTTCTACTATTTTTGATATGAGTATGTTCTTTTCCCTGTGCTCCATTCGATCTCATCAAATAAAAAACATAGCAGAAAATGTTTTCTTGTCTACACATGCTATCTTTCGTGCACCTTGTGTGATCTTGGTAAAAAAAAACATTGGAAAAATTTGCATTTTTCAGGTAAGATAACATAGATCTGACCCTTGTTATTGTTGATAAGTGAATTTGTTTTTATGTGTGAATGCATGGAAATAATTTTTTATTGATCACACACTCCAAGTCTGTCTTTCACAACAACAACAACAACACCTACAATCCTCCTTCTTACAACTATAATGTGTTTTGCACTAGCTCACTTGGTTGAAAGTTACTTTACTTAGTAAGAGGTATTGATTTCAAGTCTCTTTTTTGTTACTTTTTTTGAAAAGTTCATGCATTCATTGTAAAGTGCATTTCACTTAATTACAAAAGTGAATCACTATTAAATAACTTTAACATTTTATTTTAAGTTATTTTTTGTATTCAACTTTCATTTACAAAGTAACTTCATTATAAAAGTGATTCCAGTTTATTCTATAAAAGTGGGTCATTTCATAAGTAACTTATTTAAAAGTGAAGTTATAGGCACAATTAGGAGGAGCATCACTACATGGACCAACTTCTACTTGCCACTTGGCTCTTTGGGTACCATTTATTTTATTTTTTTCAAATTAAGGACAAATTTTACATTCAAAGTCCATTTTTAGTGTCGTTTTTTTTTTAAAGAACCTATTTTTTCGAGAAATTTGCATCCAGACCATCAGTTTCATCCTTTAAATCCATATTCTCTACATATTTAATGTGGATTATCCTAGTGATATTTTGGTTACTTGTACCAACTAATTCACATGGAAATCCCATATGGAGGATGTGTTAAGAAGTAAATGATTGTATAAGATTGCCTTGGAAAAAGAACAAGAACCCAGTGATGATGAAAATAAATTCAAATGGGCTAATAAGAATGACAAAGCACATGGACTAATTGGAATGTCCATGTCTCCCGATTTAAGGTTTCACCTTCAAGGAATTGATGGCCCATATAAATATTGGGAAAAGTTTGAAGTTAACAAAATATTATTCGAGCCCACTAGATAGAAAATAAGTTAATGACTTTAAGTCCCAATGATTTTACTTGCATTGAAGATTATTTATCCGAGTTCAAAAAAATTAGACTTTTATGTATAAACTACAAAATAGATATGAAGGAAGATAGATGTATATATATTAATCTTTCTAAGCTTGGTAGTGCATATTCTATGTTTGTATTTACCTTTATGCCACCAAAGAATCTCTAGGGAGTGATTACCAAAATCCCTCTCTTGAGTTTTTTTGTGATGCTTTAATTAGAGATCAAGATAAACTTGTGAAACTTGGAGTGATCAACACTGCATGTACCTCCAACAAAGCCTTAGTGGCTCAAAAAAAATATAGATCCAAGAATCCCAAGAAGCAATATACTTGCTACAACAACAAGCAAAAAAAGGGTCCCAAACCCTCTCAAGACAACTTCCACTTCTAATACTGACAAAAGAGAAAAATATAAAAGTAAGAAGACTGAATGACATTGCAAATTTTGTGGGAAATATGGTCATGTGGAGTCCAAATGTTTTAAGAACATGGAACATTTAGAAGCAACAATGAAGAAGCGCAACATCAATATTGATTCTTTTTCTTATAACTCTTCTTCTCATGGACATGGACTTTCTGCTTTTGGTTTCTCCTTTAATGCAACTTCTACTTCTTCTTCTAATGAGTGGCTTATTGATTCTGAAGCATCTTATCATATGGCTAAGGATAAATTCATCTTTTCCACTCTTAATGAATGTAACACCCATAAAATATTTGTTGGTGATGATAGATCTCTTAGTGTTGTAGGGTCTGGAACAATTCAGGTAGATAATGGTCATTTCAATGATGTATTATCTGTTCTAAGTCTTTTCAAAAACCTTCTATTAATGTATCAAATCACTCATTCAGGTGAAGGAAAAACCATAGAGTTTTCACCTCACAAAGTTGTAATTAAGGATCTAAAGGATCCTAAGCATGTCCTCACTACTAGAATTGTTGATGATATTACCAGGTTGTTCAAGTTTGACAACTTTGGGCCATCATATTTTCCATTAGTGTTTGATTTCTCATAGCGATGACTTGAGCAAACTTTGGCATGCGTGGTTTGGTCATATAAACCATTTCTAATTGTAGTAACTATGTAATCAATAGGTGGTGACTTGTCTTTCTCTTGTTTCTTGCAGAGATGATGTTTGTGATGTTGAAATATTGTAACTGTAAAGAGTATTCTATTTATTATTGAGTCATTATTCATTATATCAATCCCCTTTTGTGGATTGATCATGTTGAGCATTGTAATTGACCAAATCCCCTTTTGTATATTGGTCAAACCCTAATTGTATTATGCAAATTAAGAAGTCACCCCCTAGGCCAAATTAAAGTGGTTTTAACCACTAAGAAGACAAGTCGGTCCTGCCTAGTGAAGAAACACCTTTCCAACACCTTCCAACCAATATAAATAAAGGAAGCCAACACTTCATTATCTCACTCACTCATTCGCTCATAAAGTGTGAAAGTTTAGTAGCTGTAGTTGGGAGAAGAAGGAAGAGAGATGCACACTACTCAATGTTGGATGTTCTATAATGTTTTGGTTTATTGTCTTAGAATTGTATTGGCTATCTATATTAAGGAAGGTTAGGTTTTCTTCCCCACGAGGGTTTCCCAGGATAAATGCTGTGTATCTTGTGATTGTGTTTCTCTTAGTGATCCTACCTATGCTATTGTTATCTAGAAAATTGAAAATAAACCTATTAATAGCTCAAAAATTAACATGGTTTCAGAGCTAAGCTAAAGAGAGAACCTTTCACAAGATAATAAAAAACGTCACTGTTGCCGTACAAGAAAAATAGGGTTTTCTATTGAAGATGAATTTCAGCCTAAAACTCATCAAGGAAGTGCGCCCTAGCCTAGGGAACTCTTTGGAAGCCTCAACACACTTTTTCAGTGGACATAACTCCCAGAAAGTGAAACCCTAGTTTTCACTAGTACCATAAAACCAGAAAACTAGGAAACCAGTAAACCAGAACTGGTACTAGAAGTACCAGTCCGTAATTCCACTGGCCTAGTTTGAAGGGGAAAATTTTGGAATTTTTGAAATCTAACTGCACCAGTCTACTCACCTTATCCAAGCACACCTCCTGGTAAGTTCAGATTTAAATTCCGAGCATTTTCAATTTTTGGTCATTTTCCTAGATCCAGGTCAAGATGTCTGCAAGCACTAAGCTTGTTGACAAGATAGAAGGAGTGGATAAATTATGTGCCTGGAAGTATAGGATTTCACTCACTCTTTAAGAGAATGACCTAGCAATATTCATTAAATAATGTGCACTAGAACCTACCGATGTTGCAACTAAACAAAAACACCAAAAGGACATAGTGAGGGCCAAAAGAATCATTGCAGACTCTATTAAAGATCACTTGATTCCTCAAGTGGATTCAAAGAAAAATCCAAAATAAATTTTTGATGCCCTAACTAGAATGTATGAAGGAAAGAACATCAATCAGAAAATGAATCTAAGAACTCAACTAAAAAATAGAAGAATGTAGAAAGGAGAAACAATTCATGAATATTTCTCTAGAATATAAAAATTCATGGAACAACTAGAAGCAATTGGAGACACCCTAGATGAGGATAAACTCATAATGACAACTCTTAATGGTCTCACAAGACCTTGGGATGCATTCATCGAAACTATTTGTGCCATAAAGGAGAAACTACACTTTGACAGTGTTTGGGAAGAATGTGTTCAAGAAGAAGCAAGAGTAGCTAAATGAGAAGCAATGCTATCAAGAGATGAAGATAAATTCCTAAATGCTCACACTAAAGGAGGAATGAAGAGGTCTTACTTCCATAAAAATACTCATCAACATAAGGAGTCTCACTCCCCAAACAAATTCATTCATAAATAATCTCACCCTCCAAGGAGATTCTGAAAGTTTCAGAAAGGTCAAAGAAGAGAAAAAGATTTCTCATCCTACCAATGTTACCATTGTGACAAGATGGGAAATATTGCTAAAAATTGTCCAGCTAGAAGAGAAGAATGCAATAAGATAAACATAAGGCACCATGACGATAAAGTTGAAGATGAAGAGCCACCCACGAAGATGATAAAATAATAGATGAAGACTATGTCTTAATATCTTTCCTCTCAGGATCAATGACACCTGGTGATGACACTTCTCTCATAGATAGTGGTGCTTCCAAGCACATGACAGGTCAAAGAGACATTATCTCTTTCCTTACAGAAAATAAATTTCCCAAGAAAGTTACACTTGGAGATGATTACTAGTACCCTATCAAAGGAGTAGGAGAATCGAATTACAAACTTGATTCAGGGACCCCAATGAAGATGAAAGATGTACTATATGTAGCAGGTTTGAAAAATAACTTACTTTCTATCTCAACTTTAGATAATAAATGCTTCAGAGTTTCTTTCATAGATGGAGAAGTTCTTATGTGGCCCAAAGGAAAAACCATAGAAGAAACAATTGTTATTGGAAAAGAAGAAGGTGGCTTGTATAAGATAAAAGGTCACTTAGAATCAGCCTTGACTCATTCCATTGAGAATCCATGTGAACTTTGGCATAGAAGACTATCTCACATCAACTACAAGGAATTATCATATGTAAGAAAGGCAGTCACAGGTCTACTGGAATTCAAGGTTGACCATGAAGGTGTGTGCAACAAATGTGCAAAAGGAAAGAACAGCAAGAACCCTTTCCCGAAAAGAGACAATAAAGCAGAAGGAGTCCTAGAAATCATTCACTCATATGTATGTGGCCCAATGACATTGACCTCCATCAATGGGTATGTATACTGTCTTTTATTGATGACTATTCTCGCAAAACCTGGGTTTACTTTTTGAAATCAAAAGATGAAGTGTTCGATAAATTCAAGGAATTCAAAGCCTTGATAGAGAATCTCTCTGAAAGAAAGATCAAGATACACAGGTTAGATAATGGAGGAGAATACACCTCAAAAGAGTTTGTAAAATTTTGTAAATATGTCAGGATCAAGAGGGATCTCACCACTACCTACAATCCTCAACAAAATGGTGTAGAAGAAAGAAAGAACATAACTATAATGGAAGTAGTGAAGAGTATGATCCATGATCAAGATCTTCCAATGCACTTATGGGCAAAAGAAACAAGAACAACATTGTATGTACATAACAAATTATCCCATAGTGCACTTGGGTTCAAAATCCCCGAAGAGATGTTCTCTGGAAAGAAGCCAGAAGTAAGCCATCTCAAAATATTTGGCTGTCCAGTATTTGTACACATTCCTGAAGAGAAAAGCACCAAGATGGACCCTTTAGGAAAGAAGGGAATATTTGTTGGATACTGTGAGGTCTCCAAGGCCTTCATAATTTATATACCAGGTTACCATCATATTGATATCAACAGAGATGTAACCTTTGATGAATATGAAACACTAAAAAAATAAAGAAGATTCCATCTTGAAGAAGTATATGAAGAAGAACTTGTAGCTCCCAGAGTTGCAGAACCAATGAGGGAAGTCATAAATTCCCCTGATGAAGATATTCTAGAAGATAGTGACATAATAGAATCTCAAGAACCTCCCCAGATGATGATCTCCCATAAGAGAAATCCAGCTTGGGAAAGGGAAATTATTCAAGATGGAGAAAAGTATGGTGCCCCCGAAGGAACCATGAGACAAGTCAAGAAACCAAATCCATTTTCCAGTTATATGGATTTTATGTGTGATCTCTTAGAAAAGGAACCCACTTGCTTTGAAGTGTGATCTCTTAGAAAAGGAACCACTTTCTTTGAAGAATCCATTCAAAAGAAAGAATGGGAAGATGCCATGACAAAATAATACCAATCCATTATAAAGAATGATGTATGGAAAATAGTTCCCAGAACGAAGAGAAAGGATATGGTATATTCCAAATGGATATACACACAACTGATGAAAGTATTGAGAAATATAAAGCAAGATTTGTAGCTCGTGGATTTTCTCAACAGGAAGGAATTGATTATGAAGAAAAATTTGCTCCTCTATCTAGATATACTTCAATAAGAACCATGATAGCCCTTCCAGCTAAGATGAAGTGGAAGTTACACCAGATGGATGTGAAAACAAACTTCTTAAATGGTGTGATTGAAGAGGAAGTGTATATAGAACAACCTCAAGGGTTTGAAGTTGAAGACAAAAAGACCCATGTATGCAGATTGAAGAAGGCTCTGTACAGATTGAAACAAGCTCCTAGAGCTTGGTATGGTAGAATTGATAGTTTCCTTATGAGCTTGTGCTTTACCAAGAGTAAATCTGACTCTAACCTTTACTTCAAGGTTATGAATGATGATCATTTTGTATTGTTGTTATATGTAGATGACTTATTTCTAACTGGAGAAGAAAATCTCATCAATGATTGTAAGAAGAAACTCACTGCATAATTTGAGTTGAAAGACCTTGGCCTAATGTACTATTTCTTAGGTCTTGAGGTTTGGCAGAGCCTAGAGAAGATCTTCCTCAACCAAGGGAAATATGTAGTTGAAATACTGAAGAGGTTTGATATGTTGGAGTGTAAATCCATGAATACACCCATGGAAACAAAGTTGAAGCTCCTGGTTGACACTTCGTTAGAATTGGTTGATGCTATGTTGTGCAAACAAGTCATTGAATCGTTGATGTATCTAACAAACACTAGGCCAAATGTATGTTTTTCTATGAACACCTTAAGTCAATTTCTGGTAGAACCCAGACGTGTTCACATTGTTGTTGCAAAACATGTGATGAGATACCTTAAGGGTACGTTGGATTTCAATCTCAATTATAATGGATATCAAGACTTCAGACTAAGTGGATATACCAATTCAGATTGGGATGGAAGTGTCTCTTACAGAAAGAGCACCTCAGGATGTTGTTTCAGTCTGGGGTCAGCCATGATCTCATGGAAGAGTAGGAAGCAATCAAGTATTTCTCTCAGCATGAAAAAAGAGAAATACATTGTTGCATGTTCTGCTAGTTGTGAAGCCACATGGCTTCAGAAGTTGTTGACAGGTCTATTTGATCTGGAGATGGTAGCAACCATGATTCTATGTGATAACCAAAGTTTCATAAAGATGACAGAGGACCCTATGTTCCATGACAAGTCAAAACACATAGAGATCTGATATCATTACATTTGTGATATGGTGCATAAAGGAGACATAAAGCTCCAGTATGTTGGCACGAATGAACAAGTTGTTGATGTGTTGACCAAGCCTCTGTCTCGTGTAAATTTTGAACACTTTTGAGACAAGCTTGGTGTAGTTCGAAATGACCTCCCTCAAAAGGGGGAGTAGTGTTGATGCCAACCTTGTGCTGAAGATTTCCATATTTGTGTTGATGTTGTTGTGATTCCAACCCTGTGCTGAATATTTCTAGCTACGTGTTGATGTTGTTGAGATGTCAGATTCATGCTGAATATTTCCAACTTCATGCTGATGTTGTTGTTATGCCAACCTTGTACTAAAGATTTCTAGCTTCGTGCTGATGTTGTTGAGATGCTAGCTTTGTGCTGGATATTTCTAGCCTCGTGTTGATGTTGTTGAGATGCCAACTTCATGTTGAAGATTTCTAGCTTAGTGCTGATGTTGATGATGCTCCAGCCTTCATGTTGTGATGATGTTGTATCAACCTCATGATGTTATTGATGATGATGATGTATTAGTGTTATACTAATCCATGTTGATGGAGATGATGATGATGCCATTCCAACTCCTTACTGTGGATGATGATATTGATGATGAGAAAAACTTCCGATGATTTATAGATATGCCAGTCAGTGTTCTAGATGCTATTGATGTTGTTTCCCTCTCTCTCTCATGATAATTTTGTAGAATACCCTTCTTGTTAAGGGGGAGTGTTGAAATATTATAATTGCAAAGAGTATTCTATTCATTATTGAGTCATTATTCATTATATCAATCCCCTTTTGTGGATTGATCACGTCGAGCATTGTAATTGATCAAATCCCCTTTTGTGGATCGGTCAAACCCTAATTGAATTATGAAAATTAAGAAGTTGGCCCCCATGCCAAATTTAAGTGGTTTTAACCACTAAGAAGACAAGTTGGCCCTGCCCAGTGAAGAGACACCTTTCTAGCACCTGCCAACCAGTATAAATAAAGGAAGCCAATGCCTCATTATCTCAATCACTCATTTTCTCATCAAGTGTGCAAGTTTGGAAGCTGTAGTTGGGAGAAGAAGGAAGAGAGAGGCACATTTCTCAGTGTTGGATACTCTCTAGTGTTTTGGTTTATTGTCTTGGCATTGTATTGGATATCTATATTAAGGAAGTTTTTGCCATGTTTTCTTCACCATGAGGGTTTCCCAGGATAAATGTTGTGTATGTTGTGATTGTGTTTCTCTCAGTGATCCTACCTATGCTTTTATTATCTAGTAAATTGAAAAGAAACCTAATAATAGCTCAAAAATTAACATGTGCCAGTTGTGTTCTCGAAAAAAATCATCGATAATTTTTTTACAAACATTCCTCTTGGTATGCATCAATCCCTTTGCAGGTTGTTCACAGTGACTTGTGTGGTTCACTTTATTCTCCTTCTTTTTCTGGGTGCAAGTATTTCTTAACTTTCTTTGATGAATTCTCCAAATGCACTTCGGTTTACTTCTTAAAACTTAAGAACAAAGTGTTTGAAAATATTTTGGCCTACAAGGCCCTTGTAGAAAACAATATGGAAATCAACTTCAAAGGTTAAGAACATATAATGGAGGTGAATATGTGAACAACAATTTTACATGTTAATGCATTACAAAGGGCATCCAAATGCAACACATTGTTCCATATACACCAAAAAAAATGGTGTTGTCGAGAGAAATAATCACATATTAAAAGAAATGGCTAATTGTGTGATCCAATCTATGGGATTAAGTCTTAATTATTGGGAGGAAGCCATTGATCGTGCAAATTACTTAGTAAATTGTAGTCTGTAATATCCCTAGGCTGAACCCAATAATAAATGTAAAATGAAAATGTACTTAAGATGGTGAGTTGTTTGATATCATTTTTGTATGCACCTTTCATGACATAGTGCGCACATGTACTGCACACTGAAATGATGAAGTGTGCACATTCCATGATACCATGCACAACAAATTAAGTGCACATGATTTTGAGGCCAGGGAGCCTTTGTGTATGTGTTGTGTTTTATAGGCTCGTGAGCCAGTTATTATAAGTTAGGAGGCTTATGTTTTGTATTAGGCCAGAGAGCCTAGATGTTAAAGGCTAGTGAGACTATTTTTGTATATGTCTCATCATTAATATAATACATCATTGCGCACAAATAGACCATGATAAAAGAAAACGGGGGACTAAAATCCACTAGTTAGGGAAAGGTGGGGGCTAAAAGTTAAGAAAAAGGGCTCAGCTAGGGAGATTAAGCCAAAAAGGAATATTATATTAATATTCCTTAAATCATAAAGTATGGAAAATTATTTTATCCTAAGTTATAAGGATGGTGACAAGTGGGCCAAAGTAGCTCCCAACATGACAAGTGTCAAGTTGGGAACATGCATACATATAGTTTGGACTTAGTTCATTTTCCCATCATTCAGTCATCCATTCAATCATTCTAGGATCATTCACTCACTTAGTCATTTGTCCTCCATACCTTCCTGTCACTGTACCTAAACCTGTATCCATACCCATACCTGCTTGTGTACCTGGTTAGCTTGGGATATGGACTAAAGAAGAAGGTTGTTAGTCCTGTGGGATATTGAAGAGGTGGGTTGTCAGGCCCATGAGAAATATCTCAAGGTGAGAGAATTGTTGGGAATTGATTTCTGAAGGTTCTAAACTGTAGCTACAGAGCTCTGAGACTTCCTGTCCGACCTGTTGCTGAAGCCTGGAAAGGAAGTGGGAAATTTGAGGGACTGTTGAGCAGATAAGGGGCACACTTCCTGGGGTTAGATAGACATGTGGGGAATGAGGGACCGTAGGCTGTTAGTGTAGTGTACCTTTTTCACTACCGAGGTTTACAAACCTCTCAGTTACCATTCAATACATGAATGTTTACATAATTCATACAGGAATTATAACCACATGCATTTAACACAATTAAACACACTTAATTCTCAAAGTAAAATATATAAGTTACTGTTGTAATTAAACAAGCCATAGCATTCAACAGTAATTCATTTACACAGCGAAAAACATGATACATAATCAGCACAGTCATGCCAAATGTGATAAAAACATAATTCAGATACTTATCTTTGAACAGCTGTAGAATTCACCAACTAAGTGCAGGCCTTCCACGAACCTCCCAGCCTTAGACCACACTGTTCATCAGCTCAACAGTAGGTCACCCCTGAGCTGGGACCGAGCTCCACCCTAAGGCAAGGAATCCTAGGCTAGGCTGAGGTTACAGGGAAGATAGCACATACACATCCACCAGGAAGGAAGCTCTCCCAGGAATCTCCCACACTCACTGCCCACAGACACTCATTCCCCACATGCCTGTTCCACCCCAGGAGAGTGCACCTTCTCTGTCACCTAGACAGTCCTTCGACTGCCAGTCTCCCTTACCTTGGGTTACAGGAATAGACCGGACCGGAAGTCTACGGGCTCTATGGAAGCTACAGGGTTCCTTCTAGGAGTTCTCTCCTCCCTCTGCGCACTCTCTCGCCTGGAGGAGTCGCTCACAGGCCAACAAGCCTCACGCAGTCTAGTACTGCGTGGTCACAACAACCCATGGAAAACACAGACAAATGCTTCCCAAAATGGTTCAGATGTCATAGGATAGTCTCACAAGATGATTTCGGAACAAGCTCCATGCACAGGCTAGCTCAACATTTCCCAAACAACCAAGGATTCTTCCACTCGAGTTCAACACAGGGTTCCGGTTTAGGAAATGCGCACACGGGATTTCTCAGGAGCAGACACAGACATTCTTTTCTGTCTCAGGATTACATGTCGGTCTCTTGCAGACTGGCTTCCACAGCTCTTCCCCAGGGTAGTCGGATCGAATGGACGAGAGAACCCCCTCACGACTTACTTTCTCTTGTTTTATTTGCATGCACCAGGGTTGACACTTGTCACCCTGGGAACTACATGTGTTCCATCCGTACACCTTCCTCCCACCACTTGGGAAATCACGTGTCCTTCCAAATAACTTAGGATAAAATAATATGCACATGGATTTTTAGGAAATAATATTAAAATATTATTCTAGGCCTAAGCCCCCTAGGTTTAGCCCCTAGGCTCAACACTCAACCCCTTTCCCACCTTCCAGCCCCTAGTTCCTTGCTCACTCTGTGGACGCTCAGTCCCCCATCATTCATTCATCATGGTCGGTCTGCACTGGCGGTGTTTATATTTTATTAATTGATCTGCATACATACAAGTACATCAACAAGCTCCTGGCCTTCAACACTTAGGCTCCCTGGCCTAACAAAACACATAAGCCTACAACTTATACAACACTTGGCTCACCAGCCTATAGAACACATTTAAAATTCTTTGCATAAAACATGATCTGTGACGGGGCTCGGCCTTGGGGACACTACAATCCCCCTCCCCTTATTTTTGCACTGTCCCCAGTGAAACTTACATTGCCTCTATGTGTCCTTCAAAATTTTCAAAAAGATGCAGGTACTCTACTCGCATAACTTCTTCATGCTCCCATGTCGTGTCCTCAGGACCGTACCAGGTCCATTGGACTTTTACAAGCCCTATAGCTCGATTCTGGAGCTGCTTGTTTTTCCTGTCCAATATGCGCACAGGATGCACCTGCAGGACACCTTCTGGTTCTACCTGAATCACAGTCCAATCGATAACATGATCAGCATCAGGTACATATTTATTAGGCAGTGAAACATGAAACACATTATGTACAATCATAGATGCAGGTAATGCAAGAATGTATGCAACTGGCCCAATCCTTTCCAGGATCTCAAATGGCCCACAAAATCTTGCTGCCAACTTGGTGCAACTTCCCAATTTCAGGGAACTCTTGTTAGTTTTCACTTTCAGGAAAACATGGTCACCCACTTTAAATTCTCTATGGGTTCTGTTACTATCAGCGTAACTTTTCTGCCTGTCCTGGGCAGCTTTCAAATTCTGTTTGATTTTGATCATTCGGTCTTCCATATCTTTGAGTAGTTCAGGTCCAACTACTACTCTGTCAGCTGGATTATCCCATCTCACTGGAGTGTTGCACTTCCTTCCATAAAGTGCTTCGAATGGGCTCATCTTCAATGATGCATGGTACCCATTATTGTAAGCGAATTCTACCAAATGCAGGTAGTCTTCCCACCTTGATGGTTTATCCATCAAATACATTCTCAACATGTCTTCTATCACTCTGTTTACTCTCTCTGTCTATCCATCAGACTCAGGATGATATGCTGTACTGAAGTTCAGATTCGTTCTGAATCCCTTGAACAATCCTTTCCAGAAATTTGAAGTGAATTTTGGGTCCCTATCAGACACAATTGTCTTAGGAATTCCATGCAAGCGTGCGACTTATTTTAAAAAGATATCAGCAACATCTGCTGCTCTGTGGGTGGTTTTCAGTGGAATAAAATGGGCAGCTTTAGTAAGCTTGTCCACCACCACCATGATTGAATCATGTTGCTTGCTTGTTCTGGGCAATCCTGTGATAAAATCCATTGTTACCACATCCCATTTCCACTCAGGAATAGGTAAAGGTTGCAACAACCCTGCTGGGTGTCTGTGCTCAGCCTTGAGCTTCTGGCATTCCATACATCTGGCGATGTATTCAGAAATTTCCTTCTTCATACCTGGCCAAAAATAATTTCTTTTGACTGCTTCCACAGTCTTTTGATATCCAGGATGACCAGCATAAGTCACATTATGCATTTCTTTTAGAATTGCTAGCTCAATTCTCTGTCATTAGGTACATACACTCTGTTTTTATACAGAAGTAAACTATCCATTCCCAAGGTATAACTTTCCTTGGTTTTTGTTTTCTCATGCTGCTGTAGCTTTGCTACAAGTCTTTTGTACTGCAAATCAGCATTTGCATCTTCAAGAATTCTATCTTTCAACTCAGTTCTGTACATGCTAATGGCTGTAGCATGTAATTCATGCACTTTTCTGCTGAGTGCATCAGCTACTTTATTGTCCTTCCCTTTGATATGCTTGATATCAAAGTCATATTCGCACATAAATTCCAGGCATCTAATTTGCCTGGCATTTAAGTTTGGCTAATCAAATAAATACTTCAGACCATTGTGGTCTGTCCTTAATTCAAATTTCTTGCCCATGAGGTAATGTCTCCATTTCCTCAATGCATGGACAACTGCTGCTAGCTCTAAATCATGAGTGGCATAATTCTTTTCATGTTCTTTCAGCTTTCGGGATTCATAACAAATTACAGATCCCTCTTGGCTAAGAACTCCTCCCAGCCCTTCCTTACATGCATCCGTGCACACTACGTTATCCTTACTTGGATCAGCAATCTTCAGGATTGGAGCACTAGTGAGCAGCTGCTTCAATTGCTGGAAGCTTCTCTCACATTGTTTAGTCCACTGGAACTTCTTCTCCTTCCTTTGCAAGGAAGTGATAGCATGAGCTATCCTTGAAAATCTGGCTATGAACCTCCTATAATAACCTGCCAGACCCATAAAGGATCTAACTTCTGTCACATTTCTTGGTGCTGGCCACTCTTGAATGGCCTGTACCTTTTCAGGATCCACAACGATCCCCTCTTCAGAAATAATGTGTCCTAGATAATGGATCTGTTTTTGGTAAAAGGAGCACTTGCTCAGTTTTGCGTAAAGCTGGTGTTCTCTCAACACCTGCAACACCATTCTCAAGTGTTGTTCATGTTCTTCCTCTATCTTGGAATACACCAAGATATCGTCCAAGAAAACTATTACAAACTTGTCCAGATAATTTCTGAACACTCCATTCATTAAGCACATGAAGACAACAAGCGCATTGGACAGTCCAAACGGCACCACAGTGAACTCATAATGACCATACCTTGTTCTGAAGGCAGTCTTGCTGATGTCTTCGTCTTTTATCCTCACTTGATGATATCTAGATCGAAGATCTATTTTCGAAAATACTTTCACATCCTTTAACTGATAAAAAAGATCATCAATCCTTGGCAGAGGATATTTGTTCTTGACAGTGACTTTATTCAACTATCTAAAGTCAATGCATAGCCTCATCGTCCCATATTTCTTCTTCACAAATAGGATTGGGGCTCCCCACGGTGACACGCTGGGATGAATGTAGCCTTTCTTTAATAGCTCTTCGAGATGCAATTGCAACTCTTTCAGCTCTGGAGCTACTCCAGGCATCAGATTTATAGAAAAATCGATGTCCCTCTTCGGAGGTAGTCTAGGCACCTCCTGAAACACGTCATAAAACTCTTTGAGTACCCTGTGGTCTTCCAGATTCGAAACCACATCTTGGAACACTTCTTCCACCCGGGCTGCAAATAGTTGACAGCCTTTCTGGTAATATTTCTTCAGTTGCATGGCTGAGATTTCCCTCACAACCACGACTCTGGGAATTCCTTGGACTGTTTACTGATTTCCCTCTTCGTTCAGACATGTGAACCTATTGTTTTGACAATCCAGCAGGGCATGGTGCTGGTCCAACCAGTCCATCCCAATTAAGCATTCATATGAGCCTAAAGGCACAATGTTCAATTCAGCCTTAGTGCTCATTCCTTTCATGTCCACTGAACGGGACTTAACCAATTCAGTGACCTTTCTCTTGGTCCCTGTGGCTAACTGCACTAGCCAAGACTTCTCATGTTTGCTTTTCATTAGATGCAA
>JASDQU010735277.1:293513-339363 GCA_032191745.1 Picea mariana
TACCTATGATTCCCTTTACAGCCCCAACACTCCATGGGTGGAGGCCTTGGCATTTGTTCACTCCCTTCAACTTTCCTGGGCTCTTTAAAAGATGACTGTCCCCAAGGACTGTTTCTGAAAAAGGAAGGCTTGCTTCCCTTCTGCCTTTGTTCTTTCTTAAACCTCTTCTGGTCATCCCAAGCCTTTCAAAAGGTAGGCTTCTCTCTCTGTTGTTCGTATAGGCATTTCTCCCTTCTTATGGTCTCTTCCATGGTCTTAGGATCATCGTACTGAATCTTGTCACCAATGGAAGGTGGCAGTCCACTCAGATACCTCTGAATTTTGACAGCCTCATCTTTGATGAATGGAACATACTTCAACAGTTCCAGAAAACTTCGTTCGTACTCATCAATGGTCATACTGCCCAACTTGAGTTCGAAGAACTCCTTCATCTTTCTGTCATAGTATCTTTTAGTCAGGTATTTCTTCTCGAAATACCTCTTAAACTCCTTCCACGTGACCTCTTTCTCTCTAATGTGCTGCACTTGCAGAAACTGATCCCACCACATGGACGCTTTTCCTTTCAGCTGGTACATTGCAATTCTACCTTCTGCACGGGCAGAATAATTCTGCAGTTGGAAGTATTTCTTCATTCCCAACAACCATGTCTCGACATCTTCCTCCTTCTTATGTTCTCCATCGAATGTTGGAGGCTTAATCTTGTTCATTTCTCCTTTCAATTCCTCCCTTCCAGATTTCCGATGTTTTCTGGTAGGGGATGGGCTTGAACTGCTGTGTGTCTCCCTATCCGAATGTTTTTGGGAGCGACTGTGATGTTGGCTACCACTCCTTGATCTCCTTCTCCCCTCAGGGGTTTTGACACTTCTTGATCTTCTTGTGTCACTCCCCTTTTCCAATTTCTTTTCTATTCTTTCCAGGCTCTTCATTATTTTAAAATTGAATTCACCCTGTCGATCCTTGACTTTCATGAGCTTTTGGCTATCATCTAGGCGAGCCTGGGCATCTTTTTGCAATCTTTCGATGAGTTGCATCATATGTTCTTCCTTATCCTTCTCTTTTCCGTGCCCATTGGAGTTCGATCCTTCGACTCCAAGGTTAACATCCTTTCCTTCCTGTTCATCTTCTATTTCAGGGGTAAACTGCACTTTTCCCCACTCCATACTCGGCGTTGATTAACTGGGTTTCTGGCCTTCGTTGACCTCTGCACACACACTCTGTGCAATTAAATTTGAAATTTGTCAGGCCATTAAAACTTCGCTAACAATCCACAATATTTACAAGCCAGTTCGAACAAAATAAAAGACATTTTGTTTAAATAAGTTTCTTGAACTGGAAGTATTATGTATTTCTTCCATTTCTTTGCATTTGAAGAAATTTCCAACCAGTTCTGGCACTCGTCATTCCTCTGTAATCTAATACGTAGACGACTCGAATTTGTCAAGCCTTCATTTTCTTGACAATTCTTCATCATTCATAAATAATTCAATTTATGAAAATGTTTTCAATTCCACAATTTTTCTGAGCTTTGCTCGGCTCTGCAATTTCTAGGACTTTGGAACTTCATAATCTCAGTCCATGAAGATCCTACAGTTAGATATAAGTAACTAGAGTCACCCTTTTGCAACTCACAATCTCGCGAGTTCGTGAGTCGAAGACCCTCGACTCATTTCCTCTAACCGCCGATACCTGAGATGCGACATGGGTATGGCTCCCTCCTCGCTAGCGTCTGCTACGCATGACCGTAGCCTAGGGCTGAGTGCTAGCACCCTTCACTATTCGAACCATCGTGAGTTGTGGCACCCAACCCTAGTACCCCTTTTTCATGATACCCCGAGGAGCGATGTTGACTTTTCTCCTCTTGTTCTTGATACTTCGCGACTTAGCGAGTCTCAATGTCGATCTCCCATGCTCTTATCTCGCGAAGCCCCAATACACGAGAAGTCAACAAAGTGTTGACTCCTTTCCACCTGGCGACACGTATACACCCATCTGTCACCTAGGCCCACCTTGTGGTTTTTCCACGTGTCCTCGTGCATGACTCTCGGTACTTCACTACTCATGAAGTCGAAAACGACTCCTTTCAACCTCCAAACCCCCGAACGCACGATAGGCGATGGGGTTCCTAATCCAACGGTCCTCCCGTGATCTGGATCCAACGGTTGTCCTAGCTCCTCGCAATTTTGCGACTTCGCGACTTGGAGCGTCCAACTCTTGGGCCCTCACCCTGCGAACTTCCGAGTTCGCGACACCCAAATCCTGGATCTCTTCGGCACTTCACCGACTCCATGATTGTTGCCATCTATCCTCCTCAGATGGACAGTCCCAATTCTCTCATGACTTCGCCACTCGCGAAGTCGAAAGACTTTCCCTTCTGACCCCCGATGTCCGAATCCCCGATATGGGTGATCTCACAACACGTGTCCTCCGTCTTTCAGATGGTTTAGATCTATTTTGGAGCTTTCGCCCCTAGATACTAAGGTTTAATATTCGAACATGTCCCGACAGATCCTACGGCTGATGGATTTTCCAACTGAGATCTGACGGCTCATACGGTTTCTAACTTAATCTCAAGATTTCGCGCATCGCGATTTCCACTCTCCTGTGGAATATCCAAAGGCTTTAAACCTTGTTCACATTTTTCTAGATCCGACGGTCATGAGGGCTCGCCTCCCTCCGAACGGATCCTAAGGTTCTAACACCATTGGTGTAGAGACCTGTCTCCCGTGGCCGTAGACCACGTCGGCTGCAGTTTCACTGCACCGTTGAACTTCCTGAATTCTTAATAAAAAATCGTCAAGTGTCTCCTTGACGTTTCAGAGCAAACCAAGGTCCGAAATTGGTCCTCCCGACTCAATTTCCCCTCGCATTCTCAGTCCAAAGACCGCTCCACTGGCCCATCTAGGCTCAATGTCAAAACCTTAGCTCTGATACCACTTTGTAGTGTACCTTTTTCACTACCGAGGTTTCCAAACCTCTCAGTTACCATTCTATACATGAATGTTTACATAATTCATATAGGAATTATAACCACATGCATTTAACACAATTAAACACACTTAATTCTCAGAGTAAAATATATAAGTTACTGTTGTAATTAAATAAGCCATAGCATTCAACAGTAATTCATTTACACAGCGGAAAACATGATACATAATCAACACAGTCATGCCAAATGTGATAAAAACATAATCCAGATACTTATCTTTGAACAGCTGTAGAATTCACCAACCAAGTGCAGGCCTTCCACGAACCTCCCAGCCTTAGACCACACTATTCATCAACTCAACAGTAGGTCACCCCTGAGCTGGGACTGAGCTCCACCCCAAGGCAAGGAATCCTAGGCTAGGCTGAGGTTACAGGGAAGATAGCACATACACATCCACCAGGAAGGAAGCTCTCCCAGGAATCTCCCACACTCACTGCCCACAGACCCTCATTCCCCACATGCCTGTTCCACCCCAGAAGAGTGCACCTTTTCTGTCACCTAGACAGTCCTTCGACTGCCAGTCTCCCTTACCTTGGGTTACAGGAATAGACCGGACAGGAAGTCTCTGGGCTCTATGGCATCTACAAGGTTCCTTCCAGGAGATCTCTCCTCCCTCTGCGCACTCTCTCGTCTAGAGGAGTTTCTCACAGGCCAACAAGCCTCACGCAGTCCAGTACTGCGCGGTCACAACAACCCATGGAAAACACAGACAAATGCTTCCCAAAACGGTTCAGCTGTCACAGGATAGTCTCACGAGATGATTTCGGAACATGCTCCACGCACAGGCTAGCTCAGCATTTCCCAAACAAACAAGGATTCTTCCACTCGAGTTCAACACATGATTCCGGTTTAGGAAATGCACACACGGGATTTCTCAGGAACAGACACAGACATTCTTTTTTGTCTCAGGATTACACATCGATCTCTTGCAGACTGGCTTCCACAACTCTTCCCCAGGGTAGTCGGATCNAAACGGTTCAGCTGTCACAGGATAGTCTCACGAGATGATTTCGGAACATGCTCCACGCACAGGCTAGCTCAGCATTTCCCAAACAAACAAGGATTCTTCCACTCGAGTTCAACACATGATTCCGGTTTAGGAAATGCGCACACGGGATTTCTCAGGAACAGACACAGACATTCTTTTTTGTCTCAGGATTACACATCGATCTCTTGCAGACTGGCTTCCACAACTCTTCCCCAGGGTAGTCGGATCGAATGGACGAGAGAACCCCCTCACGTCTTACTTTCTCTTGTTTTATTTGCATGCACCAGGGTTGACACTTGTCACCCTGGGAACTGCATGCGTTCCATCCGTACGCCTTCCTCCCACCACTTGGGAAATCATGTGTCCTTCCAAAGGACTTAGGATAAAATAATATGCACATGGCTTTTTAGGAAATAATATTAAAATATTATTCCAGGCCTAAGCCCCCTAGGCTTATCCCCTAGGCTCAACACTCAACCCCCTTCCCACCTTCCAACCCCTAGTTCCTTGCCCACTCTGTGGATGCTCAGTCCCCCATCACTCATTCATCGTGGTCGGTCTGCACTGGCGGTGTTTATATTTTATTAATTGATTTGCATACATACAAGTACATCAACAGGCTCCTGGCCTTCAACACTTAGGCTCCCTGGCCTAACAAAACACATAAGCCTAGAGCTTATACAACACTTGTCTCACCAGCCTATAGAACACATTTACAATTCTTTTCATAAAACATGATCTGTGACGGGGCTCGGCCTTGGGGACACTACAATTAGTTTGAGTTGGCACTGTTGAGGAAAAAATATGAATTGATCTTACTCAAGCATTTTCAGATTCTGCTTGGCTAAAGAAAAATAGACGGGAATATCACCCTATGTTTATAGCCATCAAAATAAAATCCTAACTCACAAATATTTATTACAAGTGCTTAGGCTAGTCTTTTCACAATTAAAATCTTGCTGGAAAATTCATTTTAATATGATTTTTTGAATATAATAGTTGCTAAAATAAATGTAGAGACAGAAGTAAAGACACAAAGATGATAATAAAGACATATGAGGCATAAAGAAATCCTTTATTTCATTCCAATTCACCAAAGAGTCATTCCTTTTACAACATTTCATGCAGTAATTTCAGACCAAAGTCAAATTTAGACATCCCTGATGGACCATACAAAAGGACCTGTGACAGAAAATAAAAAAAATGAACTCTATAAGCTAGACAACTTGCCATAAATTGTTGCTCACTCGAATTTGCATGATATCCTTTGTCAGTCATGAAGACTAATTCAAAAACAAACAAGTCTACATAGACTATAAAAGATAGATCAACACCTCTGAAAAACAAGTGTTTGAATGATGTAATTCAGCCCTAAATCTTGTTGTCTACAATAAGACCCTGCTATCATAAAAACAAATTAGGCTGTGATAAATTAAGGAATTAATGAATACTGAACTATCTCAACATAAAATCAAGATAAAACCTTATTATGCTTCTCCTTCTATCCTCCTCTTGTTCCCCCCTTTCCTTTTTCCTTTAAGCAAATCAGAATTGGTCGAGGTAGTTGAACTACCTCATTAGTTAAGTTAACTAAAAAAACAACCAAATTTTTAGTTATGGGGAAAAGTAATAATCATAATAAGGGTTATAAATAAATAATAACTAGTAGGTGGGACCCCTTTTGAATCCCTTTAGCTCATAACAATCATAAAATAACTAGTTAATTAAGCAAAACATCCCTCCTTGTGACTCCCATCATCACTTTAACATTTGACAATTTAGCTCATTGATATTTGAAATTATTTTCAAAAAATATATTACTCATATATCCAAAGAAAACATGTTGTAAGATTTAAAATGTAAATCCATTAGAATGTAAGATTTAGTTTCCAGGACAAAAGCAATTTTGAAAGGACCCATAAATAACACTTGGAACTCCGAGATAATTATCATCCCTTTAATGTATATGATTAGATCATCAAGGTAGATATGGATGATGATCAATTCATCAAGAGTTGTGTGTGTAGGTTTTTTAAAAGCGGTACTTGCATCAGGTAAGCCAGAAGGTAGGCATTTATAAGACATGGTACCCCAATTAGTGATAAGAGTGGTTTTGTGAACATCTTCCCTTTTTACCTTGATTTTCCTGCAACCCAAAAAACTGTCAAGTAAGGGCCTTAACTGTGACTCTACAACCTGCTGCAGAACCATTTCCATATTGAGAGGAGGAAAATGATTTCTCATAATAGCTTTCCTGAAAGTGCGAAAATTAATGAAGGTTCTAATATGATAAGTGGTCTTCGAAATAGGTACCCAATTGAAAACCCATTCAGGGTGGGCTGGAAAAATAATCCCAGCCCTCAAGAAATCCTCCAACTCCTTTTAAAAGTTGTATGGTTAATAGGCCCTTGTTTTTTTCTAGCTGGTTTCATGCCTTCCTTGACGGGGATAACATGTTGTGTAAGAACAGGATCAAAACCACAAATATCCTTATAAGACCAAACAAAAACCTTTTGAAATCAACTAAGTAGCTTGTCAAACTTCATTTCTTCTTTATCAGAACATTGGGTACTTATTTTAACATTCTTTGAATATTTGAGTGCCCCAATATTCCAGGATATTGTTTCACCCATCTCTCTTCTTGACCCCTCTTCTCTTAGTTTTTCTTTATTTCCTACATCACTCGATGAAAACAAACCCACAAGAGGATTCAAGCCCTTAGTAATCTTGTTGTCTTCTATGAATATCATTTCCTTGGGCTTAAGGGGTTCATTTTGAATGAAAGCACAATCACTCTCATCGTTAGGGAGGGCCTGCCAAGATTTTACATCGTCAGGGATATGTGGATTATATAGAGATTGAAAAGAACAATCATGCCTCCGAGGCAAGGATTCTTGATTAGGAGAAGCTGCAAAGAAAACTATCCGATCAACCCTTGAATTCAATTCCCTCTTAACATGAGTGATGTTGAAAGATAATAGATTCGAGACAAGTGCCCAAACCGTTTGGGTATATTGTTTCATCATCTTGTTGCTAGGAGAGTATATCTTACGTACTAGGATCACAACAAGCTCAGAATTTCCAAAAACTGAAACGTGACCACAACCAAGATTACAGGCATTTTCAATGCCTAATAACAAAGCTTCAAATTTAGTGACATTGTTCGTACAATCAAAATCCAACCTGTAGGACGAATTATGAATTTTCCCTACAGGGGAAACCAAGATGATGCCAGCCCCATTACCTTCATTAGAGTGTGAACCAACAAAGTGCATGTGCCACATATTGTCATATAAATCGATTTGTTCCAAAGGAATATTATCCTCCTCAACAAAGATGGAATACACTCCTAGGTCCTCTTCGATATAGTTTACATTAGGTTACGGAACACTCTCTATGTAGGGTGAAATCCTTCCCTCTCTAAGGAATATAATGTTCTTACCATTCCGAGGCATGGATAAGTGTGTCCTGTCGAGTGAGAGGTATCCACCTATTAATTCTTGCCAATCTCTTCCCAAGATAATTGAGTAATTTCTTACATGCATATCAATTACTTGAATGCTGAGGGTTGTCCTTATTTCAGGATGGGCACATAAAACTAAGGTCACATCTTTAATCTTTCCTATTGTTGTTTGTTGTAGACTATTATAGGAGAGCATGCTTCTGGGATTTTCATTTGTATAGGACAAGCCTAGCTCTTCCATAATAATCTTTGACATCACACTTGGTCCCTAACCTCCATCAATGAGGCAAAAATGGGAAATCTCATCTATAATATTTACAGAAATATAAAAGGGGGAATTTTTTACAGGGTATCTGAAGTTATGTACACCTACTTTATTTACAGATGAATCCTCTTCATTTACCTCTTCATAAAGGTTGTCTACAATGAAATATTTTCCTTCCATGAATTGTTTTAGATGCATCTGTTGTTCAGGGATGACAACCATGTCCAAAAGGGTTGCATCTGCTTTGATGTTGGCCAACTGATTCAAGATATTGTATTTGGAAGAGGGGAGAGGATAGGTTGTTCCTTGATTATCAGGAACCTTAGGAACCTAAATAGTAGAAATGGGTGAGGATGAACTTGGGATAGAAGAATTGCGGGGAGGATAATATTTTCCCTTGGGAGCATAGGCTTTGTTCCTAGTATTGATGACCATGACATCTTCTGGCTCTGCAAAATCGAGGATAGCGATAGTAGCTTCTGGTCTCTTACCAAAGATCTTATCTCTGGCAGTCTTCTTTACCTCACATGTGGTTTCCTCATGTTGTTCCTCACATAATTTACACCAACTTCAAGGCAATATAACTTTAGGCTGAAAATTTATTTCAACTGGATTTCTAAAGGGGGGTGCAGAAGAGGATGAAGCTCCAAGGGTGAGAGGGGAGACAGTTCGTTTCTGCTCATACACTATCATATGATTATTCATGTCTTGTACTAGCTGTAAAAGGGTGGACATGTTTGTCTATCTAACCGATTCTCCTTGGGGCAAGCCAGTTCTTTCAAGTTGTTCTTCATACTCTGAACAAGAATGCAAAGAAGAACCGAGATTATTAATGGATTTTTCCTCAAGCCTATGATGGTATGGGGAAGGTAATGCATTGTATTAATGCATGGAAGCGGCTTGGTTCTAAGGGCAGATGAGTTCATGGATTTGATTGTATAACTTGGTGAAACGCAAGTTGAAAGACTTGATGGTCTCACCATCCTTATAGGTGGCATTATTGTATTCCCTTAACTTATCGGTTGGGATTTTAGATTGCCCATAAGTGGATCATAAACAATATATTAAATCCTCCCAAGTAGACAAAATCTTAGGAGGAAGGTCAAAGAAATCAACTGCAACCTTTCCTTCCAAGGAATTGATGACTAGACACATGCAAGTATTGTTGTCATTGGCTCCTATGTTATGACAAGCATTAGAAAACGCCACCAGGTGTTCGTTTGTAGTGACAATGCTATTCCCTGGAAACCTAGGAAGATGCTCTTTAAATTTAGGAAGTGGACGAGTAGCAGGCGCTAGGATAAGAGGAGAGGACACATGCCACAGTGTGGTTGTGGCATCTTCTTCAAACTGAAAAAGCCCATACTTTTTAATGACTTTGGTGGGGTTTGTGGTAGATTGTATGAGAATATGGTGGCTATATAAGCTACCAATCACTGACGAAGATGAATATTGAGAAGATGAATCACTTCTAGTGACACCAGATCCACCACTAGATGCCATATTGTGGATGATAGATGAGGGAAAGAAAGACGAACTGGGTGGATCAGACAAAGTTCTCCTTAGAGAAATTTTTTGGGAAGATAACACAACGTTCCTTCTTCCTATTTCAACAATAGGATTGATTTTCAATGATAATCCTCTTCTTCTTCTAGAAGCACAAGAGTCTAAGGACATGAAACAAAGGCCAAAATGAAGAAACAAGAAGGTTACTGTTGATTTCTAGGTTGTCTACGTCTAGTTTCCAATCATTCTTAAGCACTAATATCTCACTCAATTGCTGCCCAAGAATGGTTAAGCTCAGCATGGGTATTGGCAGTGTCCAAAATGGTGTTAAACTTGTTCAAAGAAATGTTGGTTTGGTCTTGGAGACTGGGCTCAATATTGGGTTGCCTTGCAATGGGTACAATCATTAAGAAATAAAACAATCAAAGAATCAATATCAAAAAAATAGATGTATCGATGAAAATCGAGTATAAAAATTAACCAGAGAGATATCGAAGATCTCCCTAGTATGGTCGGCAAATAAATGTTGAGGAAAAGATATGAATTTATCTCACTCAAGCATTTTCAGATTCTACTTGGCTAAAGTAAAATAGACGGGAATATCACCCTATGTTTATAGCCATCAAAATAAAATCCTAACTCACAAGTATTTCAGACCCATGGATATCTCGGCTGAAAAAACTCATTCCTGCATGTGTGATTGATTAGAAAATAGTCCTTTTAACAACCATACATGACAACTCTTTAAAAATATGAAATAGATTTTGGCTCAACAACATATCAGACTCATGCAATCCAATCCATATAAATTGTTCAACTATTGTCAATGAGCAGGGGGTGAACAAAGGTTCTGGGATATGCGAGGGGTTTATGTTGAGATAAAAATGATAAAATGAGGGGGAAAGAAACATGGTTACTGCTCAAAGACCACAACAGTCAACTATAATGAAAATCAAAGAAAATATCACTGTAATCCAATCAAGAACTTGCGACTTCAAACTGCTTTAATACATAATTCTCCTTGACTGTAATTAAATTTTAGAACAAGGAGTGGAAAATGAATGTGGGAGGTGATGGGGTTGTAATTAGCGGAAAGAAAAATAATGGTGGGGAAAGAGAGTGAATATTGTTCATAAAATTAATTGTGTAATCCCTAAAATCATTCCAAATCAATGTAAAAGATCAACACCAACCAAAATGATCACTGTGCTAAAAGAAAAACTACTATGTAAAATTTGAACAATTATGTGCATTAACTTGCTCACTGTTCGTAGTCAATCTGTAACAAAATGTCACCAAAACAAGACAATTTGCATTCCAAAACAACCTGTAGAGGAGCTCTACTCTTCTCGTTTATCCATTTAACATTTTAAAACAATTTCCAAATGAATACACAATCAATTACTTCCACTCTGTTCAACGCCAACTCATCAACCACTGCCAATGATTTCAATCATCAAATACAATCACAAAAATTGTGCTCGATCTTGTCCTCTAATTCATTTAATAATTAGATTGTAATGAAATTATACTGTCATAGATCTCGTTCTTATATTTGCTAGGAAACATGATATTCATCAATACACATAACAAACAACCACACACATCCATCAATATTTTAAATGCAAGGACCTTGACTTGTCATTTAAACTCATAGATAACCATCACCATTCAACACATACTATGCCGTGGAATACATAGACATCTGATAAAAATGAAAGAGAATTTCTATGACTGTACAGGTTCAATCACTAAACATCCACAGTGATGGGCTATCGATCCAGTACAACGAGGCAACAACAGTAGGCCTGATTTCACAACACAAATAGATCAAAATGCAACACAACCATATTTAAAATCCCTTGACCCTCTATGATGGCGCAATCAAATAATCATAACATATACAGTGGATGGAAATGCCATAATAATCATGATTTCAATAATCCATTTGGAAATTAAAAACACATAGTCACATTAATCATTGACTCATGTTGTAGGAACGCCACACATACCCACGAATCATGCGCAAAGCATCACTATGCATTAATCAATTTTAAACTAATGCTTAGTTAACATTTCAATAATCTCAATGTAAAATACAATGACTGTGTATCAACCCCATTCTTCAATCAACCAATTTCAATGTTGAGCTTATCAATTAGATTGTCATAATAACCAATTGTAGTGACTATAACCAAAACCATTTTCAGGATAATCAACAAAGATGAGTCGACAGTAGAACATTGTCGACAATGCATCACCAACTCATAACCATCGACCATGTATCCAACATGACATAATGGGTTTCCTTTATCAAAAACGAGCTTTGAGTAATCAAGGATTGGCCTTGTGGACCAACAAAGGGAGGCATGGATTCGATTCTTGACATCAGGTGAGAACCTCTGAGACCAACGATGCACACACAGGGTATGCCACGATTGAATTCATAGACAGGGTGACAATTCTCATGACAGGAGAGGCTATGAACAGAGGAGCAAGGCTTCATTTTGGACCTGTAACGATACTTAGCACAGGAAGGGTATAACCCTCATGTCTATCTCAGCCAACCAACTAACAAAGCTGAGATGAAACATAGCCGAGAAGAAGAAATATAACCCACTGCGCAACCATTAGTAGCATGAAAAACCCAATACCCAAGTGAACAATGTGCAGTGACACAAGGCGCTTCCAACCCATTAAACCCTATAAAATCCAAATATTGGGTATGGTGATATAATGCGTGGAGACAATCATCCAGTCTAGACCAAATGAAACCCTCCACTAAACTGACAAGGATGACAGAGAACCTTTATGGTTGCTAACACTCAAAACGACCCAATACACTGTAACTTTAGACATTATCGCAGTGAAAGACACCAACAATTCATTCCAAAAAAATCACAATTTTACACAGTTTCCATACTTAAGGAAAGCACAAACCCATACATCCAAGCCAATATCTATTTCATAACTAGAGCAGACTCATGGATGGAAAAAAAAAGGCATACCTATAATCAAAATCACCTTAAAAGCACGAGTTGGATAAACAGTTCTCCATCTGCTTGAAAGTTGGAGCCTAACCACAACAACACAATTGAACAATATCCCGACTAGGGTGGAGGCCAGTGGAAAGAGTAAGGGTGATGTGAAGTAAATGCACGTCGCCTCCACCCCTGGTGAATTAATTTCTTAGTACATGCCAACCAACTCCCCATTAACCATTCATTTAACCATTGCTAACTTAACCATAATGCATATCAACTATATAACTAAACAAATCACATATCTATTAACTTATTATCTAGGATAACAACAATCATTTAAATTTTGATGCATGTAGTGTAGCATAAGAGCATAGTTCGATTCCTTATTTTGCATTTTGTTATATTTCTTTTACTTCTTTTCAACTGCTCTTAATTACTAACATGTCTCTTGTGAAGGTGTCACAGTAATGGATAGAAGAACATATGGCAATGATAACAATGGATGGCATAGGCCGTTTTAACATAAAATTTGATCCTAGAGAAGCAAAAAAAACATGCCTTATCCATCATCCGATTGTCGCAATTAGAGCCAACACATAATAAGCCCAATCCATCGCCAATAAAAACAAGATCTCATCAAACACATAAGCAATGTCGATTAGTGGCACAAACATCAAATAGATCCAGATATTATCTCCCAATCTACAAGGGGGTTCCACCTACTAGTATTATTTATCTTGTTAGCTTGTAATAATAGGCTTTAGCAATACTTTGCGGGCAAAACCTTCGTTGCGATTTTTTAATCGTCAACATGCACCTATGATAAAGTCTTTCCTGTTGTCTATGATACATCATCCTAGTTAGGAATCCCTTTACTTGAGTGGAGTTTAGTCCCAACTCGGGGTGACCCATTGCTGAGAGTGATGAGAAGTGTGGTCTAAGGTTGGGAGGTTCGTGGAAGGTCTGCACGCAGTTGGTGATATTCTTTCCAAGATAAGTGTCAATTGTGTGTTAATTTGTATGATGCAATATTATTTATGTGTTATATTTAGGGGCATTTCATGTCTATGCTGCATGTATATTCTATTATTCTTACTGTCATTTCCGTATGAATCTGTGCATTTGCAGTATGTATTTATCTGTTTTAATTTTTATATATAAAGTTCCGCAAGAGTCTCTGTGTGTATATGTTTTTGATTGAATTACAACTCAAAAATGTTATGTGGCATAGCCCAGTTGGATGTTGGGGATGTTACAATGTGGTGTCAGAGCATAAAAACATTTTCTGGAGTAGCATGGCCCGACCTGGGTGGTTGGGGATGTTACAAAGTCCCACAAAGGCTCTAAAAAATATAACACTGGAAGAAGCATGGAATAAAATTAAGCCATATGTAAGTCACTTCTGTGTATTTGGTAGTGTAGTATGGGCTCATATTCCTTATGGGAAAAGGAAATATTTACAACCTAAAGGTCAGAAGTGTATTTTTGTTGGATATTATGAAGATGTCAAATGTTACAAACTTCTTCAACCTCATTCTATTGAAATAATTATTAGAAGAGGTGTTAAATTTGATGAAAATCTCTTGGCATGTGAGCCTAATTCAACATTTGTACCTTCTTTGGCCTGTAGACCATCTTCGATGTTGGTTACACATTTTGTTCCCATTTTGGTTTCTTATTCTTCTTCTTTAGATAATGAAAGTGAGGATGGAAATCCACCTCCTCTTGCTCATCTTCCTTGAGATGAGTCAATTGAACATGAACCTACACTAACACTAGAACTTCCCAGATGGGTCAATTCAACTCGAGAAGAAACTGATGATCTTACCGATGATCCTTTAGATCAATGTTAGACACATTCAAAATTCCAATGAGCCTATTCTCTTTTGGCTCAAGTTTCAGAGACTCATGATCCATAAATATTTGTAGAAGCTTCAGATCATCCAAATTGGGATATATCAATGAATGAAGAGTATCACTCTTTAATGGTGAAGAATACTTGAGATCTTGTACCTATTTCGAAAGGAAGAAAACTTATCAAATGTAAATGGGTGTATATAAATAAGTATGCATCAGGTGGAGGTGTTGAAAGACATAAGGCCTAGTTAGTTTCCAAAGGGTTCTCTCAAGTTGAAGGCATTGACTATATTGAAACATTTTTCCCTGTCACCAAAATGAATTCCATCCACCTTGTTCTAGCCCTTGTAGCCTCACATAAATGGGAGGTCCATAAAATGGATATCAAATTTTCCTTCTTGCATGGGGATTTGAAAGAATAAACATACATGGAATGACCTCCTGGCTATGTCCAAAATGAATCAAGCATTATTTTATGCCTTAATAAATCTCTTTATGGTCTTAAGAAAGCTCCTCGAGCTTGGTATTCATAAATGGAAAACTTTCTACTTAACACCAAATCTTCTAGATTCCATTCTAACCTTGATGTATATACAAAGAAAGTAGGAAGTTGTAATGTGCCCCAACTTAACCAAGGAACATTACTTGTGGAAAAACACATAAATTCAGAAATTTCTTTTGCTAATTAATTCTTGTAGCTTACCAACCATGAGTTGAACACATATTTAACTAAAATATGATACCCATAACTAAATGCATCCAGAACATTCTAAAATAACATATTGTAGTCATAAAATCATCTACAATAACACATAAATACCATTCCCATGTACATGGTAAAAAACAACCATAAAACTCAGAAAATAATTAAACACTTATCTTTTAAAAAGTTTATGCAACTAGTTGCTTGGGGAGGATGTTCCACCCAACCATAGACCTGCTATTCCAAATCTTAACAACAAGTCACCCATGAGTTGGGGCTAGGAATCCACAAGAGAAGGGTGTCTCTAAGATTCCACTCACAACTCTAAATCGACAACCCATTGGTATTCTCTTACAACTATCCTGAATTTCCTCCATATATCTTCATCTTGACCTACCCAACCGAAGGAATGTACCCCTTCAATTCTCTCATTCCCTTGGGCATCCCATTCGTTTATCAAGGTCACTCTGGAAAATGTAACCGATAATCTCTCTGCTCGAAACTCAAGGGAACTCATTGCTAGGAAAAACTACCAGGAAACCAAGAACAAACACTTGTTGTTACAATGCAACTCACTCAAGAGTTCACTCCTTAGAATGACAACCTGACTCTTTAGTATTCAACTCCAGAATGCTCCAAAAAACTCCAACATGCTCCATAATTCACCCAAGCTTCTTAGTTTATCTCCAGTGCTCTCTTTTCTTGCTCTCCCTTATTGTTCATGCCCAAAACTCCATGTGAAAAACTCCCTATTCTCTCCCATACGAATTTTCTCTATTTTCCCAAGATGGTTGACTACACATTATGCCCAATGTTGATTGTACCACAACCCCATGCTTCCAATAAATATGAATTTCAATTCTACACCCACTCATGACATGTATTTAGTGATTGGGCTCTCATACACTCAACCGGAAAATATAAGTTATCCTCAATGGTAATAAAATTCAAAAATATGGGTTGAATTAATACCCATAATTGATTTCCTCCTTCGATACCTCTTAGAAAATCTTAGGCTTTCTCTCTCTTGTGGATAAATCAACCCCCATATATTTGCATATTCCCAATAGCTAGCATCACATTATAGTTATTAAAATCATAAATACAATTCACATATTACATCACTTGGCCATAGCCATATTCATATTTACATTGTGCATAAATTAAAATGAGGATTATAGTGGGGATGTTACATTCCCCCTCCCCTACAATTGTGCACCATACTCGATGCACACTATGTTGATATGCATACACAATTTTCATCACAATACTTTAAGAAATACAATTCTGCAATTTAAAAACTCTAGTAGCAGTTCCAACCAAAATCTCGTATTCCTTTGAACCTACCGAACCAAGGAATACATCATTCATTTATTAAGATTAAACCAAGTAATGTACCATTCATTTATCAATATTAACCCAAGGAATGAGCCATTATTGTATTAGGCCCCCTAGAAGATGCTGGCTAGGACTTTGAGATGTGATTCATGAACTCTAGCTGCTCAAAATGGAGTCTTACATTTTGTTTCCTTCAAAATTGTCAAAAAATTGTGTGTATTACTCCCTCATAGTTTATTCGTGCTCCCATGTTGCATCTTCATGACTGTAATAGGTCCACTGAACCTTTACTATTCCTATGGATTTGTTCCCAAGCACTTTGAATTTTCGGTCCAGGATGTGCATTGGTTCCACCCGGAAATCCCCTTTTTTTTCCATCTCGATCACAATCCAATCAATCATGTGGTTAGGTTCAAGCACATATTTCTTTAATAATGACACATGAAAAACATTGTGCACTCTCATGGATGCATGCAATGCTAACATGTATGCAAATAGCCCTATATTCTCTAGTATTTCAAAAGGACCACAATATCTTGTTGCCAACTTTGGGCAACGACCCAATCTTACGAACTTCTATTTTCTTTCACTTTGAGAAAAAAGATCTTCACCCACTTTAAAATATCTAAAAGCTCATTTCTTATCTGCATAACTTTTCTACCTGTCCTGAGAAGCATTTAAATTCCGCCTGATATTTAGCATCCGCTCTTCCATTTCCTTTAATAATTCTAGCCCAATGATAGCTCTATCTGTTGGGTTATCCCAACTCACTGGTGTGTTACATTTCCTGCCATACAAAGCTTCAAATGGGTTCATTTTTAATGAGGTTTGATACCCATTATTGTAATAAAATTCCACTAAGTGGATGCAGTCTTCCCACTTTGATGGATGATCCATCACATATAATCTAAGCATGTCTTAAATGATTCTATCAGTCCTCTATGTTTTCCCATCTGACTCTGGGTGATAAGTTGTGCCGAGATTTAAATTTGTACGGAATTATTTGAACAAACCTTTCCAAAAATTAGATGTAAATTTTGGTTCTCTGTCTTAAACAATTTCCTTATGCACACCATGTAGCCTGGAAACTTCCTTCATGTAAATTTTTGCAATATTTGCTTCCTTGTGTGTTTCTTCACATGAATTAAATGTGTCGCTTTTGTTAATTTTTCCACCACCACCATGATGGAATCATGTTGCTTCACTATCCTGAGAAGATTTGCAATAAAATCAATTGTAACCACTTCCCATTACCACTTAATAATGGGCAATGGCTATATCAACCATGCTCGATGTCTATGCTATGTTTTTACCTTTTGACATTCTAGGCACCTAGCTATATAATTATCCACTTCCTTCTTCATTCTTGGCCAAAAGTATTGGCTTCTTATAGCTGCAATTATCTTATGATATCTTGGGTTCCTAGCATATGACACATTGTCCATTTCCCTCAACATTATATTTTTCATCTCTCTTGAATTTGACACTTATATTTTTCCTTTGTACATGATGATTCCATCCTCTTTCAATTCATACCAATTAAATTTCTGCTGTAAAATTCCTTCCTGTAATGTTTTTTATTTTTATTTTTACATATTGTTGGTATGAATTTGTATCCTCTAAAATTCTATCTTTTAAATATGTGTTGAACATGCTAATGGATGAAATGTGCACTTCATGATCTCTTCTATTGAGTGCATCAACCACAATTTTATTTTCCTTTAATATGCTTGATTTCAAAGTCATATTCACTCAGAAATTCCAACCATCTAGTTTGCTTGGCATTTAATGTTGGATGTTCAAACAAATGATTCAAACCATAGTGGTCCGTTATTAGCTTAAACATTTGACCCATGAGGTAATGTCTCCACATTTTTAATGCATGGACAATTGTTGTCAACTCCAAGTCATGTGTAACATAATTCCTCTCATGCTCCTTTAATTTTCTAGATGCATAGCATAACACATGATCCTTTTGAACAAGGACTCTACCGATCTCTTCCTTGCATGCATCCATGCAAACTACAAAGTATTCATTTGGGTCTACAATATTTAATCTTGAGGCACTTGTCAAAATATCTTTCAAATGTTGAAAACTTTCTTCACATTTGGGGGTCCATTCAAATTTCACTCCTTTTGCAAATAAGTGATTGAGATTGAAATATTTGAAAACCCTTTTATGAATCTTTGGTAATAACCAACAAGACCCATAAAATATATGACCTCTGTGACATTTCTTGGTGCTGGAGATCCTCTAATGGCCTCTATTTTCTTGGGATCAACTGTTATTCCCTCTACTGAAATAAAATGCCCCAAGTAGTGAATCTTCTTTTGATAAAATATGCACTTACTTTACTCGGCATACACCTTATGTTCTCTTAAAACTTGTAACACCATTATTAAATTTTTCTCATGCTCTTCTTTTGTCTCGGAGTAGACTAGAATATCATACAAGAAAACAATTACAAAATTGTCCAAGTACTCCCTGAAGACTCCATTCATCAAGAACATAAAAACAATTGGGGCATTTGATAGCCCAAATGGCACTACTATGAATTCATTATGCCCATATCTTGTTCTGAACGTTGTCTTACTGATGTCCTCTTCCTTTATTCTCACTTGATGATATCCTGATCTCAAGTCAATCTTGGAAAATATCCTTACACCTTTCAATTGATCAAAGAGATCATCAATCCTTGGAAAATGATATTTTTTCTTTATTGTGACCTTATTCAATTGCCTAAAATCAATACAGAGCCTTAAAGTTCCATCCTTATTATTCACAAAAAGAATTGGGGCTCCCTAAGGTGACACACTTGGGTGTCTATACCCATTCTTTAGCAACTCTTCAAGTTGCATTTGCAACTCTTTTAATTTTGGCGTGCCCATTCTATAAGGTGTCTTGGATACTGGGGTAGGTCCTGGCACCAAATCAATAGAGAAATCAATGTATCTCTTTGGTGGAAATCCTAGGATTTCCCCAAAAACATCTTCAAAATACTTCAATACTAGATGTTATTCAATATTTTCCACTTTATCCCTAGCTTCCTCTTCCTCATGGGCTGCAAAAATTTGACACCCATTCCCGAAACACTTTTTCAACTGCATGGCTGATTATTATCTAATAACTACAATTCTTGGAATACCTGGAATCCTTCCTCGCTGTCCATCCTCATCAAGACAAGTTATTGTCTTATTGTAACAACCTATGACAACATGGTGTTTCTCCAACCAATCCATTCCAATTAGACAATCATATGAACCCAATGGTATGATGTCACATATACCTTTGTGCTGAGTCCATTCACGTCTATTGGACAATATTTAACCAACTCATTGATCTTTCTCTTAGCCCCTGTGGCTAACTGAACTAAACAAGATTTATTATGCTTACTCATTTACAAGTGAAATATTTCAACAATGTTAGAGTTTATGTAGCTATGGATAGCTCTAGAATAAATTAAAATTGCCATGGGTTGGTTATTAATCTTACCTTCCACTTCAATAATGGGGGATTGATACTTTGCTTGCTTGTGGTCTAAGGCTACATAAATCCTTTCAATACTTCCTCTCATGTCTTCAAATGTTTCATCCTCTTGAATGTTGTGAAAAATCCTCATTATTTCACCTTTGTGAGGGCAGTCCCTATAAGTGATTGCTCTCACATCCCCAACATTGTAGAGGTTGTTTCCTTGGCCTTTTCCCAAAATAATTTGTTGTCTTTTTCTCATTTTGGGTTTACTTTCCTTGCTGATTTGCTTGAGAGATATTCTTGAAAAATGGTGGCTTAAATCCTTTTTTCCTTTTCTCCTCCTTACCCTTCATCTTGTCATTCCAAGTCTTTTGGAAGACTGGCCTCCATCTAATATGCTCATAAAGATGCCTTGCTCTCCTTATGGTCTCCTCCAAGGTATTGGGGTTATTATATTGTATCTCGTCACTGTAGAAAGAGGGTAACCCACTTAAAACCCTTTGGATTTTGACCTTTGCATCCTTTATGAAGTCCACATACTTCAACAACTCAAAGAACCTTTTCTCATACTCATCCATTGTCATGCTGTCCAACTTGAGTTCAAAGAACTATTTCATATTTATTTCATAATAAATGCTCAGATAATTATTTCTCTTGGAAATATCCTTTGAATTGCCTCCATGAGACCCTCTTCTCATCAAGTTTTTTTTCTTTCTTAAGATGATCCCACCACATGGCTGCCTTTCCTTGCAAGTGGTAGGTTGCAATTATTGTTTCTACCTTGGAGAGATAATCATGCAGATGGAAATATTTCTTCTTTGTCAACAACCATGCTTCAGTCTATTCTCCCTTCCTATGATTACCATTAAGTAGATGGCTTGATTTTCCTAAGTTCACCTTGCAATATCTCTCATTCGGGCCTTCTCCTTTGTCTCCTCACAGAGGACACACTTTGGGTGCTTCCTAGCCTTGAAATTGCATCATCTCCCCTAGTGGATTGTTGAAAGGAATGATGGTGCTTTCTCATGCTCCTTGACTTCCTACCATTCCCATGCACATCATTTATTCTATGGGATCTAGATGATGTCACTTTTCTTCCACCAGCTGCTTGCTTTGTGCCATATTCTTTATTGGCTTTCTTCTGCAACACATTCAAAATTTGAAGTATCTCTTCCTGAGCCTTCATAATCTTCTCATTATATGCCCTATAAATTTTCACTTCTCTTTTTAGGCTTCTCACAGTCACATGATCTTTCCTCTCTCTTGTTCCTTTAGATTTTGTCTTAGCATTTCCCATGCTTACATATAGCCCTTTGAATTACTCTCCATGACTATAGGGCCCTAAGGAATATTCCATGGTTGTGGTTCTCATATAGGAACCAAAATTCCTTCCTATACCTCTAAATTTTGCAAGAAAATGTTCATGCAAATAATTGTTTTTTAGACACAAATATATACATACACAATTATGGAAAAAAATACACAAGTTTTTCTGTTCTTTAATTCTACTAGTCATCTTCCTTTGCATTGACAGAAACTCATGTCATCCAAATCAATTTTCTGGGTTGATAGATGGATTCTCCCATCCAATAGCTTTCTAATGACTTCTTTCTTGTTCAATTTTTAGTTCTGAGCAGAAATTTATGGATGTCTGAATATCACTAATTTGCCCCTTTTTATACATTCTTCATTCCGGTGCAAATATTCTTAGACACCAACTTCTCCCACTTGTAGAAGTAAATATTTTAAGAACTAAAGAAACTTTTATTCGAGTCATAGATAATAATTATGACAGATAACTCATAACAACTCTAAGACTATTGTTCCCATGCTCCAGTAAAAAAATACATCAATATGGAAAATAAAATTTTGTCATTTTTCACCCCTTTTTCCCAGACTGGAATTTTAGCCAAATATGATATCTCCCAAATTGTGCACTTCTGGAACTTTTTCACTAAACCAAATTTTTTTGTATTAATGAGTGTATAAAAATTCAAGTTGTTACACATCAAAATTACTCACTTCAAAGATGACCTATTATCGTCATTACAAGTGTCGCAATCATCATACTGTCATCTTGCCTATGTCGTGTCTTGAACGACATCACAAAGGACACTTCAAAGACACCCTCAAAGACTGGTTTAAGAAAGAGAAATCACATGACAAAGAGTACAAAGATTTTACCATGAAAAATACCACTTAAAAGTCATTTTTGAAGGGCAACGCTCCCCTAACCACTGTCAGGGAGTGCTAGTGCTCCTTACCCTCCTTTGAGGGAGCGTTCCAATGCTTTGTGCCCCATTCTGGGGGAGCGCTAGGTTGTTTGAGGAAATCTTGGGCTGTTGAGGAAAATCAGGGAAAAATCCCCCTCATCTCTGGAGTTAGTTTGATGTGAATCTAAGGTCAAGGCTAGATCTTAGGGAGGATGGAGAAATCTCCTCAGACTATCCCAAGAATCTATAAGGTTTTTAGGCCTCTCCAAGCCTATATAAGGAGGCCTCCTCATGGTGAAAGGAGGAGACATTGAAGGCATCAAAATTGTGATCTCACAAGGGAGATAATTAGTGAAGCATAGTCATTTTGTTTGTGGATCATTTGAGCAAGGGGTTGGACAAGGAGAGCTTGATGAGACTGTTTCATCTGTATCAAAGGTCTGTAAGTATCTCTATTGAGTTCTCATTAATACATGTGCTTGGTTTGTTTCCTTCAATATTGTGTATGCCTACATGAACTTGTCTTTAATGGATATATATAGTTTCAAACTAATCGTATTATAATAGGAAACATGCTTTGTCTTTGATTGGTTTGCAAGACCTGTTGAAGAGTTTTTGGATTAGAGCTCAACTTGGAACTAGGGGAGGACAAACATCGTAAAAAGGTACATCTTCTTCCTCTTCTCTATAGACTAGTTTAGCTAGGTTTAAAGGGATGTCAGTGACCAAAGTTATCACCTTTTTGTCTTGATATTAGAGATTTAGGATCCAAGAGGGAATCCACCTGCCCGCAAGGGGAATTTTCTACAACACAAGTACATAAAATTTTCCATATTTTCCATCCGGGGACCCTTTTCCTCCTCTTAAAATCTCAAAAATTCCTAAAAAAGTGGCATGGAATAGTGGATTTTTTCCTATTTCAACATATCCATTCCAAATCCATTTGGATTTATTTAATTCCTTCATGGTTTATTCTCATGCCTACTTTTTGTACTCTCTCCAAGAATTTCAGCTTGATTTGGACCTCTACCAATGATCTGGACCCAGATCTTTAAAAACTACTAATTTGCATTTTTTGACAAATCCAAGAAGAGATAGGCAATGGACCTATGACACTTATATATCCCTCCTCACTATGGAAAAAACCCATAAGTTTCATCCCATTCTGAGTTAATATGCTCATGTTATGACCAAAATAAGATTTTGGCTCTAGACTTAGTTTTTATTTTTCCACCGTGGAATAGTTTTGCCTATGTGGCATCCTTTATTTCATGGATGTTGATGTAGAAATTTGGGTAGATTTGGCACCCTGACATGATTCCATTTCACCCTCCTATCATAGCTCGTCAACCTTCTCTTTCTCTTTCTCCTCTTTCTCTTACGTTAACCTTAAGCATTAATAAAATATTAATATTTTGCGGGCCCCACCTACCTAACTGGTACTCATATGATCTCGAATGCGACAAGGGTCCCACCATTTTTGAAGGACTCCATGTGATTCCCCTTCATTTTCTGTAGGTATGGGAGGGTCCCATCCCACACCTTTAACTTGGTGCGCAAGAACTTGCACGACTCCCAGTTCTGATGGTGGAGATCGTGTAAGATCAATGACTGAAAGGCCAAGTCACATCCAAAAAGTCCACGAGTGTTAAAATCCTTTTGAGGTGTGACAATGGTTTTCCTTATTGGACACATTGACCATACTAAGATGGGGGGGGGTGAGTCAGAATAGGGCTCTTTTTTCAGTTCTTATCAAAACACTTTAGTTAGCAATCACCCTTTACTCACCATTCATTACTTTCATTTATAACAAGTTGTATGTAAACATATCTCAACAAAAAACATCATCAATAATCCATCACCACAAGGAACACAATATATATGTATAAGTTTCTTTAATATTACAAACTACAATCCTTGGGGGTTTTTCAAAAACAATTGAATAGAGCACCAACTCTCAATGCAATACTCAACCTGCAAATCTCAACACCAACTAAGAAGAGGAATTCGATCCTCAAGTACAAGACTCAGCTTGTAGATATAATCTGATCTATCAATAGGTACACTACCTATTAATAGTGCATCCCATGTATTTACATGACCTACCTGTACTGCAACACACATATGTATGGGATCTTCCTTCTGTCAGCCTGCATACATCTTCATAAACTAGGGTTTTTGAAACTTTAACCTTTTGTTCCTTCCAACCCTTTCTTCCTATGTCACATGTACTTGTGATCTGTCACTATGATATTCTTGTCACTACTCAATCTGTGCCATAACCAATCACAAACATATCTATGCCATCCAACAAACTATGCATGCTCCTCATCCATACACAATTATAGATCATGGACATTTCTCAATCAGAACATAACTAAACTACTCAATCAACTAACTACCATATTCAGACATCAATACAACCATATGAAGAATGCCTAAAGGATTCACCATACCATGAGAAAATATAATCATGAATACATCATATAACCATACCATATCTTTTGTAGAAGATCTGAACCAATAGACCACTGTTATGGAAACTTGCTTTAGACTTCAGGAACCTAACACCAACAATTGCTCAAGATTTTATGGATTTTCCCTCATGTACATTCCCTATTATACTACAAGCCTGCATATGTAATAACCCTATTATACTATTAGCCCAGGTATGTATGCACCCTATTATACTGTTAGCTCGCGTACATCTCAAAAACTAGGGTTTTTCAGTATTTCTGAAACTCCAAAATTTTTTCCATCAATACCTGAGACTTACGGAACTTCTGATGCATCCACGAGTACCTACAATGAATATTTCACCAAGAATATATCTTCAATATACTCAAGAGATTCACCCATAAGATATCTTTTCTCTATTATTTATACTTCTCCAAGTAGCTTCCTCATCTAACCAACTCTAACCAACTTCCTTCTTTTGGGGCTAACCCACTTCTAACCACTTTGTCCACTTCTAACCCACTTTTATACAAATATTAATTTATCTACTTCTAGTTACAACTAATTTATTTTTAATTGTTTTCTTGTTGCAACCACTTAACCCATGACTAACCACTTTGACTAGTCAAATTTCTTCTATGAGATTCTTTGATTTCTTTGACCTTCTAGGGTATTCTAGACAACACATGAGCGTTCTCCAATTTCAAAAGGTCATAAATCTCTAACCGTAAGGAGTTATGTGACACTCCACATATCACCGAAAATGGCATGAAAATCACTATCCATCTAGAATAGTCTCACTAACAAATTCACTATTATTCATTACATTACTCCACAAACAACCTTGGGTTCCTTAACGATACATCTAGGATGACTCAACCACTTAACCATTTGGACTTCACAAAGCATCTTCCCGTGAGGGATTTCACCATAATGGGAACACTTTGGAGTTCATCCATTTTGTATTTCCTATCAACCATGACATGAAATCAAAGATACAACTTATTTCCTATCAACCAACACATCACTATGAGAATACTCGACATTGATTACATCAATGATAACATAGGCCATCGATCAATACATCAATGATACTATGACATGAAATATACTCTTTAACATCAATGAAAACATAATGTAACAATATCCACCTTTTTCATTGATGGCAATACCAACATTAATGTCAACACCAATTATTGATGGAAACATGTAGACATGGAAATGCACTTCATCAATAGTCATCTTAATCACATCAATGTGAATATCTCTCCCCCTTTGACATCAATGGAAAATGGTAATTCTCTCCTTGGGGTCACTCCCCCTACCTAAATTCCTTTGAGCTTCTTCTAAATAATCTCTCCCCTTTTGAACAAGGGGTATCACTTTGATGCAGTGTTGAAGACATATCGCTCATGCTCCCCCTATGGCCATCACTCCCCCTGGAAACATGACTCTGTGCTCTCTATAAAATAATCTAACTCTCTATCCTGCATCTGATAAATCTCTCCTCTTTGAATCATGTGAAGAATAATACCCCCCCCTATGGGTATGTCTGCCCCTATCTTCTCTACAAGATGAACAATATGCTGCTACTGTAATATGCTTCTGCTTCAAATGCTACTGCTCAAACCAGAACATAGATCAACTACTCAAGAATGATATTCTCTTCCTATGATGATCCTCATAATTAGATTCATGCCATACCATACTTCATGAAGAAAAAATATACGTCAACAATGAATAGAGAATCATGTAAAAAACATCAACCATGTACATCATGTGCGATACCATGTGCCAACCATGCACATCAACACCATACAATAAGATCTCATCATTGAAGTATATATGCCAAAAATATGTGCCAAAAGTGTACTAATAATATATCAAGATAATCAACAATTGCCTCTATCAATGTACCAATAACATCGTCAACATGCCAACCATGTGCCTCAAACAAGTGTCATATCACATATGATATGCCTCTATCATAAACCAAGTGCCACAAACCATGTGTCAAGATATGTATCTCAACCATAAAGAATCAAATAATGTACCAACCAAGCACCACAACAAGTGTCTCAACTATCCCATACATCATGTATCAAAGTATATGCTAAACAAGTAATATCAATGATGTATTTTAACCAAGTACTATCACCCACAATCATCTTCCATCTACAAGTGCATCAACCATGCACCAAACATGTATTACTACCTACACCATGGCAAGTGAATCAATCAAGCACCAAACTTCAACAAGATGATCCACAATCAATATGTGTTCCCATATATGTATGCCATATGAACCATAAAACATGTGCCAATCATACTGCTAGCAAGTTCCTTAACTAATGTACCAAGTATGTACCACTCATGCATCAACTATAGATCAAGCTATGACTCATAAATGATGTACACCATAATCACCTCATCAACTCATCAACTACATGTCCCAATATGTAGCTCAACCACATGCCAGATGCATGCACCAAATACATCCAACAAATATGCCTCTAACAATACATCATAATATATATCAATGGAGCTCGCACATGTACCAACCATGTACCATGGCAGATCTGCCTAAAAAACTATTCACTACAACAAGTACTAAGAAACCAATAATATCTCTAAACATGTACCAAAAGTGTGCCTCAATAGATTAATGATATCTCTAGCTAGCATCACATCATCATGATATATCTCATAACCAAAGTGCCATAACTTCACTATCATAACTAGCATTGTTCCTCAACAGAAAATGCCTTAATCCATACTCTAGAGTTAGTATTATGCATCCAAGATAGGAATCAAGCATATTCTTCAACACTCAACCATATTCCATTACGATACATACATATATGTAAGCATATAATCATGAAAACCTACAACAAACCATGTCAGATTGTGCAAAACAAAGTTATATCATCAAATCATGTTGCAACTCATCTTCATTGCCTTCTTTTCCAAGGATTTTACCACATATATGTGGCCTATTACATAGGCAACTCATGTATTTACATGACTTTTCTATATTTCAACTTGCATATGTATGCCACAGGAGCCCGCATATGCCTCTGAAAATGTCAATATTGAGGTTGCCTCATGGCTGCATTTCTGTTCTGGTTGTTCAGTCTTCTTCACCCACTTTTGAAGGTGTATCAACTTCTCAGAACTTGAGCTCCGAGCTTCCATATTTTCAACATTGTGTTCCTTCCTAGCTTCATGTGTTCTTCTTTTCATGCTATATGAAGCACTCTTCATGGAATGACTTCTTGTGTTCCAAAAATCCTGGGATTTGTGGCCAAACCCACTGCAGCTGTAGCATCTCATGGTGTGACAATGAGAAACAATGTGTCCCACTTGATTACATATCCAACACCTTAGGGTGTTATGAAACCTTCCATTATCTTTCCTTGCATAATGTATGAAATCCAAATCTTTGTGACCATTTTAATTACATGAGTAGCAGTGACCATGAAAAACATTTTCACACATTTGCTTTGGTGTCCACCTTGAAGGTGTCTCTCTTCTGAATTTCCTTTGAGGTGTAAAGATGGTTTGTTGATATCTTCTTTTCTTTGTTCTTTTGAAATTTTCCTTGATTTGTGTAGATGGTTGACTTGAAACATTGAATCCACCTTTTGAGAATGAAGGCCTTACCTCATGCTTCTTAGAAGTGCTAGCTTCAAGGTGATAAACTTCCTTGTTGTATCCAAGACTTGATTTATCATTTGGAGATATTTGGATATATAGGATCTCATCCAATATTGTTGAGTTGTTCATGAAATTGATGTGATTGTTTGACTTCTCTACTTTCTTTCTAAGATCAACAACCTTACCTTCCAACTTATGGCATGACTCTTCCTTTTTATTTACTTGATTCTTCAATAGTTCCTCTATTCTTTTGGCTTCTTAAATTTTGGTCTTAAGATTGACATTAACTTCAATATTTTTGATAAGCTCATCATCTACTTTATTATTTTCTTATGTTTGATTAATTATTTCATTCTTTAGTCTTTTGATCTCTTCTTCTTTTTCTTCTAATTGAGTCTTTTTTCTTTCTTCTTGTTATTTGAGCATTTTCTTTAGTTCTATGTTATGCTTTGGGTACTTTTCTAGGAATTCATTAATGCATTTTTCAAGATACTCATAAGCAATTGGATAATTTCCTATTTCCGTGATAATATCACCTAACTCAAATGCAAATTTTTCTTTAAACTTCAACAACTCTTCTTCTTCATATACACAAACTTCTACTATACGTTCTTCTTCATTTGTAAGAGAACATTCAAATTCACTAGGAGTATTGTAATCATAAGATTTTGGAGAGTCTTTACCGTCATTGTCCTTGATGGAATTGTCTTCTTTGTCTTGATATAGCTTCTCTAGATTCAACCATACATCCTTGGCAGAAGTACATTCTCCCATGATTTCTTTGACATAACTTGAGAGTCCATTGAAATTGGTCTTGACAGCTAATGCATCGTTTTTCTTTGCTTCCTTTTGTGATGCAAACTTTGACTTATTCTTCAAGGGAATTGATCCACCAATAACTACATTCCAAATAACTTTTCCTTTTTCCTTCAAAAACCCTTTCATTTCTATTCTCCATGACAAGTAATTTGTCTCATCAAAGAGGGGAACTTCATTTGCATGTTCATCCATTTGTGTTTCCATGGATCTCCTTCAAGCTTGTAAGGCTTATGATGAAGGCCTGCTCTGATACCAATTGTTGGACATGCCAACCACACTAAGAGGGGGGGGTGAATCAATGTAGGTATATTTTTTCACTTCTTATCAAAACACCTTAATTAACAATCACCATTTACTCATCATTCATTACTTTCATTTATAACAAGTTGTATGTAAACATATATTAGCAACAAACGTCATCAATAAGCCATCACTACAAGGAACACAAGGAACATAAGATATATGTATACGTTTCTTTTATATTATGAACTACATTCCTTGGGGGTTTTTCAACAAAAATTGAATAGAGAAACAACTCCACAAGAGCACCAACTCTCAATGTAAGACTCAGCCTTTAAATATCAACACCGACTAAGAAGAGGAATTCAATCCTCAAGTACAAGACTCAGTTTGTAGATAGAATCCAATATGTCAACAAGTATGCGACCTGTTAATAGTGCAACCCATGTATGTACATGACCTACCTATAATGAAACACACATATGTACACACTCTTCTGTCAGCCTGCGTACATCTTCAGAAACTAGGGTTTCTGAAACTTCAACCTTCTCACCCTTCAGACCCTTTCTGCCTCTATCACATGCACTTGTGATCTGTCACTGTGATTTGATTTTCATTGCTCAATCTATTCCATAAAAAATCACAAACATATCTATGCCATACAACAACCTATGCATGCTCCTCATGCATACACAATTACAGATCATGGAAATTTCTTAATCAAAACATAATGTAACTACTCAACCAACCAACTATCATATTCAGATATCAATACAGCCATACAAAGAATGCCTCAAGTATTCACCATACCATGAGAAAATCTAAGCATGAAGACAAGATATAATCATACCATATCTTCTATAGCATATTTGAACTAGTAGACCAATGTTCTGGGAACTTGCTTCCGACTTTAGGAACCTAGCACCAATACTTGTTCAAGATTTATGAATTTTCCCTCATGTACACGCCCTATTATACTAATAGCCCATGTATGTATGCACCCTATTATATTTTTATCCCACACACATATACACACTATTATATTGTTAGCCCACGTACATCTAAAAAACTAGGGTTTTCAGTATTTTTGAAACTTTGAAACTTTCGTTGTCAATACCTTAGACCTACGAAACTTATGATGTGTCCACGAGTACCTGCAATGAATATTTCACCAAGAATAGATCTTCAATATACTCAAGAGATTAACCCATTAGAGATCCTTTCTCTCTTATTTATTATTCTCCAAGTAGCTTCCTCATCTAACCAACTTCCTTCTTTTGAGTCTAACCCACTTCTAACCACTTTGTCCGCTTCTAACCCACTTTGCTACAAGTAGTAATTTCTCCACTTCTAGTTGCAACTAATTTATTTTTAATTGTTTTCTTGTTGCAACCACTTAACCCATGACTAACCACTTTGACTAGTCAAATTTCTTCTAGGATCTTCTTTTTCGTCTTTGACCTTCTAGGGGATTCTAGACAACACATGAGGCTTCTCCAACTTTACAAGTCCATAACTCTCTAATCGTGAGGAGTTATGTGACACTCCACATATCACCAGAAATGGAATGAAAAGAACTATACATATAGAATAGTCTCACTAACAAATTCAATTATATTCATTACATTATTCCACAAACAACCTTTTATTACTTAACCATACATCTAGGATGACTCAACCACTTAACTATTTGGAATTCACAAAGCATATTTGATACAAGAGAATCACTGTCATCATTTAATGAGGCAAGGTGGAAGATGACTCAACATCCAACTCAATGCACTCAACTGGTTTGGATTCCAAGGAGGGCGCGTAACTTTAAATTTTGAAAGCATTGTAATTAAATATCCCATGAGATCTTGAAGCTTTAGCCATTGTATGTGCTCCAGGGGATTGTATTTTCCTTTAATGTTTGTAGGTTGTACAAATTTTGAGCGCTGAATCATATCTAGATTGTAATATCTCATTTATTGTAATAATCCTAGTAGTGGGATGCTTTTAATTGTGATATTAAAGCACTAATATAGTCTAGAGGAAAGGATCGGGAAGACCCCTCATGTATAAATCAATGTAATATATTCCCAAATGAGGTTGTTAGTAGTTGAGGAAAGAAGAAGCTAAAAGCTATTGAGAGCTGCTGAAAGCCTTGTAAATATTTGCTTAAGGAATATAGAAGAAGAGAAAATTGCTTTCAAGTTCTGAGCATGCTTGTCTTTGAGTAATTGGATAAATGCTATGTTATTTATCTCTTTTTTTTATGTGTGTGTATGCATATAAATGGCTTGTTGAATGAATCCTTAATTATTATTGTTTCTATTTTGAAATCTCAGTGCAAGGAGTGCATAGTGCCCACACAAGGAGTGCAGAGGATGAGCCTTTATAGGTTCAGAAGCTTAGGAAGGATTACGTAAGATTACACAGAGCGAGCATAAGGAGTGCGCCTATACTCATAAGAGTATAAAATATTAGAGAGGAGACCACTGCAGAGAGTGCATAGAGTCAACACTTTATTAAGTGTGAAAAAAAACTTGAGGAGAGGTAGCGCAAGGTGTGAGTAGGAGACTTCTTTAAGTACCAAGCCAAGGAGGGAAGTGCAAAGTGTGCACCAAGGTTCGAGTCTTTCCAGAGAAAATCTCAGGAGGGAAGTGCAAGGTGTGAATCAGAGTTTAAGTCCTTCATGCGAAAAAGCTTAAGGAAGAGAAATCTCTTTGTTTCAAGGTGAAAGAACGAGATCTGTTTGGGAGAAGTTAGAACACCACACAACCATTGGATCAAGGTAAGAAGCGTGGGCGTTAAACCATCAAGTCCTTCGAACTTCGTTTCTCTGAAATTTTTTAAGTGTTTGTTGTAAAAGAGAAAAAATCCTCGAAGGCTTGAAGTGAATCTAAATTGTAGATCACTGGGACATGTGCGAGTCATCGGATTCCCAAGTGCTTTGGCGATTCAACACTTCAAAAGAAGTTGATTGTTGTTGTGCAAAGTGAAGAGTTCTCGGAAGTACAAAAGCCCGGTTCAATCTAGACCGTTGGTTGCCAGGGACACATGTACGTAGATTATTGAGTATTCAGAAGTTTGACTATTTGGAGGATTTTGAGTAAAAGTTGCTTTGGTGTGAAAATCCCTGAAGCCTTGAACCCCGAGGTCAATCCTAGATGTTTTTTGGTGGGTGAATGTGAACCATGGATCTATTCCATTTTCCACTTCGACGTTCAACAATTTGGGTGTCTAGTGGTGATTAGGAACTAAAAGTCCCGAAGCCTAATGTTTTAGACTGGATCACAACCATTGGCTGTTGGAGAAGTGTGGACTATTGATCCTTGAACCTTGCATGAGTTTTCCAGTTCAACATTCGAAGGATTTGGAGTGTTGTGTTGGTAGATATTTTGAAGCTCGAAATTCTCGAGTGTCAATTTGATGTTCGGGGAATTTGAATTGTATTGTGGGAAAAACCTCTGAAGCCCAAAGCTATGGAGCACCGAAGTTTCCTCTTTCAAAATATTAAGCCCCAAGTTTTGGCTCGAGGTCACGTGAAGACTTCGCTGGAGTAAAAGTACCCTCTCAAACTCAAATTTTCACACAGGTAAAGGAGAAAATGCTTGTGGTAAAGAATTCTAAGGGTTCGGTGGGGACCCAAGAGCCACTTCGACTCATGTTTAAATCGATTCTATACTAGGAGGTTGCGTGAGCCCTAAGGGGGGGGTTGCATTAGTCTTCCGATGAGGGATTTCACCATAAGGGGACCACTTTGGAGTTCATCCATTTGGTACTTCCTATCATCCATGAAATGACATCAAAGATACAACTTCTTTCCTATCAACCAACAAATCACTATGAGAATGCTCGATATTAATTACATCAATGACAACATATGCCATCAATCAATACATCAATGATACTATGACAAGACATAAACTCTTTGACATCAATGAAAACATAATGTAACATTCCTTGTGCCACATGGCATAATATTTATGGTGTCACATGGTACAAGGCCTCAAAACAAAACCACCCTCTACCCATGCGACAATAGTTTATGGGTTTTCCATACCATCGCCTCATGTGGTTCCCAGGTCACTTGTCACTGTGCTACCAAATTCCACCATGGACCTACCAATACAACCCTGCTACCATGGTAGTCCATATCACCTCTTCCATGTGGCCTCCACATCATGCTGATGTTATGTACAATAAAATACCCAAAATTTTCCAATTTGCATAATTTCAAAATTTTACCAAAATCGCCATGGAACCCGAAATTAAGATTGCAAATGGTCGTTTTAGGCCTGGTGTGTATCGACTTGACCATTGCACCCAAAATTTGACACTCATATGTCGAATTCTCCACCAATTTCCCTGTAGAAATTAGGGTTTCCCCCCCAATTTCCCCAAATTTTGATACCATTATGTAACGTGCCCCAACTTAACCAAGGAACATTACTTGCGAAAAAATACATAAATTTGAAAATCTCTTTTTCTAATTAATTCATGTAGCTTATTGGCCATGAATAGAACACATATGTAACTAAAATTTGATACCCATAACTAAATGTGTCTATATCATTCTAAAATAACATAATAAAGCCATAAAATCATCTACAATAACACATTAAGACCATTATCATGTACATGGTAAAACACATCTATAAAACTCATGAGAGAAACCTAGAAAACAATTAAACACTTATATTTTAAAACGTTTGTGCAACCAATTGCTTGGGGAGGACATTCCACCCAACCATAGACCTATTATTCCAAATTTCAATAGCAAGTCACCCCCGAGCATAAATGATTTTAGGGGCTAAATTTCGCATTTGGGCTAATTTTCCATGGTTTTTCCCAAAAAACAATTTGCCAATTTCCATTTTTTCTAAAAATGATTTGCCCAAATTCGATAGAATAAAATTATTTTACCTTAAAAATTGCCAAAATTTTATAGAAACTATATAAAATCCTTAGAAATTTGAATATTTTTACAAAACTATCGCCAAACATTTTACATTTTGCATATTAGGGACTAGTAAGATTAGCCCATGTTTCTACATTTCAATATAAATTTTTATCCTTAAAATCATCCCTTCCCTTGAGTTCGGGCTAGGAATCTACAAGAAAAGGGTGCCTCTGATAACCCACTCACAACTCTAAATCCACAACCCACTGGTATTATCCTATAGCTATCTTGAATTTCCTCCAGCTCTCTTCCTCTTGACCTAACCAACTAAAGGAATGTACTCCTTCACTTCTCTCAGTCCCTCAAGTGTCCCATTATTTTATCAAGGTCTCTTTGGAAAGGTAACTAGGAATATCTTTGCTGGGAACTCAAGGGAACTCATTACCAGGAATCCAACAAAAAACACTTTTTGTTACACTGCAAATCACTGAGGAGTTCACTCCTTAGAGATGACAACCTGACTCTTTAGTCTTCAATTCTAGAATGCTCCAAAAATGCTCTAGCATGCTCCAAACTTTTCCCAACCCTCTTAGTTTATCTCCAATGCTCTCTTTTCCTATTCTCCTTTGTTGTTCATGCCCAAAACACCATGTGAAAAATTGCCTATTATCTCCCATACAAATTTCCTCTGTTTTCCCAAGACAGTTGACTGCACCCTCTACCCAATGTTGATTGTACAATAAACCCATGCTTCCAATAAATATGGATGTCACTTCTACACCCACCTCTATCATGTATTTAATGATTGGGTTGTCATACACTCAACCATAAAATATAAGTTATCCCCAATGGTAATAAAATTCAGAAATTTGGGTTGAATTAATACCCATAATTAATTTCCTCCTTGGATCCCTCTTAGACACTCTTAGGCATTCCCTCTCTTGTGGATAAATTAACTCCCATCTTTGTCCACATTCCCAGCAGTTGGCATCACATTATATTTATTAAAATCAGAAAAAAAATTCATATATTACATCACTTCTCCATAGCCATATTCATATCTACATTATGCATAAATTAAAATGAGTATTACAATGGAGATGTTACAAAATCCATCTCATAATACTTGTTATTTATGATGATGACCTTATCCTCACTGGTAGTGACCCTAAAATTTTAAACCATGTGAAAAATATCCTTAAGAATAAATTTGAAATGATCGACTTAGAATATTTGCACTATCACCTTGGCCTCCAAGTTTTGCAAACCAAGGAAGGAATTTTTCTTCCCAGCCTAAGTATGCTTGTGGCCTTCTTCATCTCTTTCACATGGACAATTCTAAACCAACCCCTTCTCTTTTCATTCTGGAGTCAAACTTCCTTCCACTGTACGTCTCCTGAAGATGATGCCAATTTGCACCATCATTTAACTGGTAGCTTCTTATATTTGACTCATAGTCGTCTTGATATTTCCTTTGTTGTTGGTCTTGTTTCCTGGTATATGAAAACACCCCATGAAATCCATTGGAAAATAACTAAAATGATGCTTCGGTATGTTCATCTTACAATTCAATTCAGGATACATTACAACTCATGGTGACTCCTTTATTGGTTGGTTTTATTGATTCATATTGGGTTGACGACCTCGATGACCGAAAATCTACTGTAGGTTATGTTTTCAGCCTTGGTTAAGGACTTGTCACTGTAGTGTTTTGATTACATTCTTGTCTTCGATATTTTGGTGAATGGTTTGGTTTATTATTTTTGAGATTAAGGGTTCTTTCTGAAGTTATATTTTCATATCTATTTAGGTACTTAACAATTGGTATCAAATCTCTTTCCTTAACAAAAGAAGGGAATACATTTTTGGTTTTTTTGTAGATTGCTTTTAGAAAAAAAGGGGTCAAGGCACTTCAGATTCAAATATGATTTTTTTTGAGAATAACTTGTAAAAAAAATTGGTTATTTGAATTCTTCTCGGAAAAATACCCAATTTCAATTTTTTTTTTGGCTGAAATGGAGTTCAAGAAGTAAAGTTATCAACATTTTAAATTTGACAATTTTCAAGGTTTTTCCGTAAAAAGCCACACGATTTGCATAGTAATTTATTTTATAAACCCCAGGTTTTGTTGAATATTTATTCCAATGAAAATGTTTTTTAATGGAAAAAATGTTGGCCCTAGTATTGAAGAATTCCTAAAGGCCCACAAGTTAGAATGGAAATAGAAGTGGAAATATTCAATATTCTTTTATTTCAGCAAAGATGCTAATAGATGGTGGAAATCATTGGACCATGTCAAGATGATGGGAATTTCCGTTGAAGAAATGGAAAAATTAATTTTAGATAGGTGGTCTCATGTTGGAAAAAGGGATAAAGAGAACACAAAGGGTTTATTTTCATGTGGAAACTCTATATTATAGGTTCATGGTTGTATTCATAAAGAAAAAATCAATGTTTTGATTAACCCTAGTTGCCAATATGCTTTTTTTATCAATGCTCAGTTGGTTAATAGATTGCAAATTTAGGCAAGGAATATTCAAAGCACACAGATTGAAGGTGAAATTGTTCAAGTTTTTAAATATTTGAAGATAACCATGGATAAATATGTGTTGCATTCTGATCTTTGTGCCATTGATATGAATGATGTGGATGTTATTCTTGGATATCCTTAGATGACAACAATTGGTACAATTAATCTTAATGTGGAAAAGAATTTTGTGAGAATTTGGTACAAGAAAAAGAAAATTATATTGCAGGACATGTCCCTTAGTAAAGAAGAAGGCACTACAGGGGCAAGAAAAGAAGTTATTGTAGAGTCTGAAGTTGAATCTGAGGCAGAGTCTATAGAAGGACATGAAACAAATCCCCAAGAAGGACACAATAAATAATTCAAGAAGAAGTATTGTTTTTGGAGTGGTAGCTCATTATGAGGTTTCCCCCTTAAAGAGGCAAGTGAACATGAGTGGATCCATTTTGTATTATGATATATTGTATGGTATTGCCATACCTGCAGGGTTTTCATAATAATAAAGTGTGGGGTTTCTATATTTTTCTATGGATCTTGTGTGGTGAATGTATTTGCAGATCTTTGGCACTTAACAATTGGTATCAGAGGAGGAACAAGAGGTGGTTGGTAGCACTATATAAAGGGGTTCAAGAAATGTAATGGAAATTCAAGAAGGAGTATTATGTTTGGAGCAATAGTTAATTAGGAGGTTTCCCCCTCGAAGAGGCAAGTGAACAAGAGTGGATCCCTTCGGTAAAATAATCTATTGTATGGTGTTTCCATACCCTAAGGGTTTTCATAATAATAAAGTATGAGTTTTCTATATTGTTATATGGATCTTGTGAGTTGTTTATATGAATACTTGGAATTAGTTTGGTGCACACATTCCATAGTAAAGCATGCACATGTGTTGCGTACTAAAAGAAGAAGTGCACACATCCTATGATACCACACACATCAAATTGAGTGTGCGATCTTGAGGCTAAATATTTCTTTGTGTATATGTTTATGTTTTTGAGGCTGGTGAGCTTAGATACAAAAATGACAATATGTTTTATTATAAATGTAAATAACACGTAAATATTAATGAAAAACACGGCACTGTGGAATACCAACCATGTAAAAGAGTATGGGGGGATAAACTCCACTAGTTAGGGAAATGGGGAATAAAAGTTGAGATAAGGGGCTAAGTTAAGGGGGGGATTAAATCCAAAGGAATATTATATTAATATTTATTAAAGTATAAAACATGGATAATTATTTTATCATGAGTTCTAAGGATGGGGACACATAGGCTAATATAGTTCTCAATATGACAAGTGTCAAGTTGAGAACATGCATACATGTAGTTTGGAATTATTTCATTTTCCACCATTCCCTCGCCATTCCTACACTCATTCACTGAGTGGTCATATGTACCCTACTGTCACTCTACCTGTACATGTACATGTACCTTGGTTAGCTTAGGAGATGGATTGAAGAAGCAGGTTGTCAGGCCCGTGGGATATTGAAGACGTGGGTTGTCAATCCCGTGGGATATTGAAGAGGCATTTTGTCATGCCCATGAGAAATTCTCTCTAGGTGAGAGAATTGTTGGGAATTGATTTATTAAAGGTGCCAAAATGCAACTATAGGGATCTAAGACTTCCTGTCCGGCTTGTTTCTAAAGCCCCATAAAGGAAGTGGGGCAGCTGAGGGACTGTTGAGTAGAGAAGGGGAACACTTCCTGGGGTGGGACATGCATGTGGGGAATGAGGTACTGTAGGCTGTTAGTTTGAGTTGGAACCTGTGATTGAGTTTTCCTATTGTCTGAGATACATCGAACTAGTTAGGAATTCCTTTACCCGGGAGGAGTGTTGGCATGTTTACAAGAATAATGTTCTTTTCATTGATGGCAAAAACAATAACGAACCAAACATCGAGAGAGCAGAAGATAATAAAGCTCAGAAGAGATAGCAGTTTCTAGAAGTGCAGACGAGGTCCAAGAAATATACTTGAAGGTGGAGCAAAGGTCGAGACCCATGAACACTTAGAAAACCTTATAATTCAGAGAGATCAAAAGCTCAGGAGGAAGAGAGACAATGGCTGTTGGATCATCGATACAGAGCACCAACAACTGTCAGATTGAATTAATGGAAGGATAGGATAAGTGGGGCAAATAAATTGAGAATTCGATCATCCAAATTTTCGTCAGCTGTCGGATTAATTTAAGTGGAAGGACAAGATAAGAAAGAGATGTTGATCTAAGATCTTGATAAATGAACAACATTGGTTTCGGGTCTAAATATGTGAGGAGTTTACGCTTCGGAGAAATCAATTTGAGAGTTTCAGTTTGAGATCTGAAATCCCCGAAGTCCGGAGAGTTGGAGAGCCAAAGGAAACATCAGTCGTAAGGTCATTTTAAAGTGGAAGGACATGATAAGATAGAAAAGAAGCACCATAGAAATATTGAGACGTCAATCTAAGAACATGATCGACAAACAAGATTTATTTCGGGTCTAAAAGTTGCGAGGAGGTTACTGTTCGGGAATTCTCACTTCGGAAGAATTGGTGACTTGAAAAGTCAAAATACTGGAAGTCCCAAAGGCCGAAGTCTTGAAGAAAATTAGGATCCATGTCAAAAATACTACGTCAATAAGGACACGTGGTGCAATCAGACAATGGCAAGTGTCAAGTTGATTTGACATTTTAGATACATGCAAATCACAAATCTGAGTGACACGTGGAAGCCATTAGGCTCATGACACATAATCAAGTGATGTAAGTAAGTGATGTCACTCCCAGATTTTTACTTTGAGATCTTTACCACCAGCACTTGCCCAAATTTCTGAAGTCCCGAAGTGGTTTGGGGCCATCCATCATTGAGGAGGACAGGTGGCGAGAGATCCACAAATTCGGAAGTTTGTGGATGGGGAGAACATGAAAATTGATGAAGACAAATATTGACCATTGATCATCAAGGGGAGTACGTGTCAGCTGATCTGAGATTTCAGAGAAAGATCACTTCAAGGATTTCCAGTTGAGACTTGAGAATCCTGAAGTCTGGAGAAACAAAAGGATCATGATCGTTGATCCAAAAGGGACATGTGTTAGTGGATTTTCAGCTCCGGGAAAAAGAAAATGAAGCTTGAAAGGTTGGAAAGTTGAGATTTCTGAACCCTGAATACGTGAAAGGATCGTGACCGTTGATCTGAAAGGGACACGTGTCAATGGATTGTCAGCTCTGGGAAAAAGCAAAGGAAGGTTGATTTTATTGGATAAATCGGTAGGTGCGGACACTAACTTATCTCCCTAGATCCACCTAGATCTAGAACAAAACACACAAGAACATGACGCTTTCCTTAAGTTTTAAATATTGAATTTACTAACTAAAGAGGGATAGGTGACATACTATTTAAACATCGCTTCCTCTCGCTATCGCCATCCTAGCTCCGTTCCAACCCTCATACAATGATGATCCTGCAAAAGAACGCAACCAACCAAAGTGATAGTAATAGCATAAACTCAATATAACCTATGTATGTGATCAAGGAATCATACAATAAAACACAAAAAGCTTTGTAGGAAATAATCATATTACTGTATCATATTAAATGTGAAAGAGAGATTACAACCATGGCCTTGATGCCATAAGGTCCCTTCCAACTATCCTTTGTTCCCCACACACTTCCACTCCAAGAATTCTGAGAGCATAGATCTGATAATATTCACAATCTATCTTGACAAAGGAAAAAATCAAAGACACTCTAACCAAGCTAATAATTCCAAGAAAAATCCAACTTAGCCCTTCTCCATGAGATCTCCTCTCCTTTTATAAGCCGAAGAGGATAAGGTGAGGAGGTTAGGATGATCCCACTAAATCATGAAAGCGAGTAAGATCCAAACCATTAGGATGGCACCTCACCATGGAAGTTTCTCCTTCTAGAAGATTCGAGAAAACGCTCATTTTTCCCACGTGTAAGCATTCTCGCACCCTGCTTATAGAGCAACCTGTGAACCTCTCGCAACCTAGCTATGGTGCAACCTGTGAGAATCAAGCATTCTCGCACCTTGCCTATATAGCAACCTATGAACATCCTCTTTAATAGGGTTTTTACAAAGGAAAATGCAACTTCTTTTCTTAGGAAAAGTTACTCTCCCTTCTTTCTTCAGGAACTCAGGCCACTGACCCCTCTGAAGGCAAAAGATAGGTTTACATCATTAACGATCATAGGGATGACGAAAATAATGTGTAACAGTTGAAAGGTTGGAAAGTTGAGATTTCCAAACCCTGAATACCCGAAGGGATTGTGACCATTGATTCGAGAAGACCACGCGTCATTAGATCATGGACTCTGCGTGAAATTCTCCGAGAGAAAGCAGAGTTTGAGAATTGAGATTCCTGAAACCCGAAAGGCAAAATCGATCTCATCTGTTGGTTTGGAGGGCCACATGTCACTTGGTCATTGAGACTAAGGATCGCGCGTGGATGGAGGAAAGAAGGCATGAAAAGAGAATAGATCAGAGCCAATGATTGAGGGAATCTATCATAGACCGTGATATCGATGATCACACCTGATTGCAGGATCAGAAGTTGCTCATAAGTTAATTTTCTGAGGGCAAGACACAATTGAAACAACAATATCGGAGAAGGGGTATGTGGCAGCTGGAGGTAGATTGCGGGGATAGAAGAGGTTAATCCCAAACCACTGTTGGACATGCCTGCAATTTTTTTCTTACACAAGGACGTAGCTCAAGGTCACATGCGACATGGGGCTAACAAGAAGAGAGCTCGCGCTCCCAATCACATGGTAATGTGAAGTTAATCGCCCAAGGTCAGATCAGAAAATAGGGAGCTAGTGCTCACTAGACCAAGAAGGCAAAGCGCCTTTTGAATAAGCGTATGGTCACCACCAGAGGTCACATGAAGGATGGGACTTAGAAGCCAAAGAAGCCAAAAAATGACTAGCTGTAACTGCCAGAGAAGATGAAGAATTTTGACTGAAAGAGAAGCAAAAGATTCTCAGGGTAACTGCCAGAGAAGTCAAAGAACCTTGAATAATGGCCAGAGAAGATGAAGAGTTCGTATGATGATCAGGCAGTCAACTTGACATCTAAAAGACATGTAGAATAGAGAAGATATAGAGTGTCTCTCAGAGTGTGATTCATGTGGGTAGGACGAGACAGAGTTCATAATCTAAATGGGAGATCCATGGCGGAGAGAAGAGAAGCTGAACAGGATGTGGTGTTGAGCGTAGGAGGAAAAAGAGCAGGGCATAGAAGCTAAATGAAGAAGAAGAAGAACAGAGTATAGAAGCTGAAGAAGGTAGAGAAGACATGGAGATGTAACAGAACATATCAGAGACAGAGCAAGTAAGTAAAGTTTGTAAGATTCATTCAGGGTGGTAGGGTGGTGCTAGGGAGGATTGCATTCCTCTAAATTCTAGTTGGTGCTAGAAGATATTTTGGGAGTTGGTGCTTCCATCTAGTGGGTGCTAGAGAAACCCAGGAGTTGGTGCTTCCATCTAGTTGCTGGTAGAGAAATATGAGATTTGGTTCTCTCTGCAAGTTGTAGCTTGCTATCAAAGGTTGTAGCCTCATATTTGAGTTGGAGTTCAAACACTGTGATGTACATAAAAGTTGGAGCTTTATTGATATCCTAAGAAGAAGAGGTTTTCACCCTTTATGGGTTTCCTCAAGAAAATTAGTGTCTCTGTGTATTCTGTGTGATTGATCATTGTATATCTATACATGTTAAGTTATCAGCAACACATTAAATAATAATCTAGAAAGAATAAAAAAATAGGAAAAGTTTCAAGATTATATACATAAATGATTCACCCCCCCCCCTCTCAGTTATATTTCCAACAATTAGTATCAGAGTTGGTGCCTTTGATCAAAGGTAGATCCATAAGCTTGAACATGACTAGTCATGATGGAAGTTCAACTAATAGACCCCCTCTATTTGATTGAACAAAATTTGCCTTCTGGAAAAAAAGAATGAGAACACATTTAATGTCTTTGGGTGTTGATATTTGGGATGTCGTTGAAATGAGATATGTGAAGCCTGTAGTATTGGCCTCAAAAGATGATAAGCTAGAGTTTAGCTTTAACACAAAAACAATGAATTCCATCCTCAATGGACTTGCTGGAGCCGAGTTTTTCAAATTCATGCACTGTGATTCAACAAAACTTATGTGGGACAAGTTGATAAGTAGTTATGAAGGTAATGAAAAGGTGAAATACGCAAAACTTCAGACTCACGGCTGAAATTTGAGCAGTTAAAGATGGATGAAGACGAAACTATCGATAAGTGCTTCTTGCGTATAGAATAAATTGTCAACACTATGAAAGGCCTAGGTTAAACGATAGATGAATCTTTTCTAGTACAGAAAATATTAAGATCTCTTCCTGATAGATTTAACTCAAAGGTCTCTTCTATAGAGGAAATAGTTGATCTCAAAACATTGACACTAGATCAACTTCTTGGAACCCTAACTTCTTATGAAATGAGAATCACCAAAGGTAAATCCACTACAAGGGATGCATCTTTTAAAGTAGAGAAAAACACAGACTTCGATATAGATGAGATTGAAGAAAATTTTGTGAGAATACTGAAGAAAGGATCAGGCAAATACAAAGGTAAACTGCCCTTCAATTTTTTCAACTATGGTAAGATAGGTCATTTTTCATCTAAGTGTCCTCACAAAAGAAAGGATCATACATATGACGATGAAGATAAGCACAAACAAAAGAAGGTCTATAAAGAGAATAATTGTAAGAATAAAAGCCTTTTTGTAAACAATGATGATGATCCCTCAGATGATGAAAGCAGTGACTCTTCTATTGAAGATAAAATAAATGATATCATGTTAATAGCTTTAGAAGATCTAAACACTAAAGATACATGAAGTGAGTTCACTGATTGTGAAGCAGTAGTACATCTTGAAGGAGAACTTGTCAGTGCCATGGAAGAGATTGATAGACTCAGAGAAAAGAAAAGAAAAGAAAAACAGTTACTGCTCAGGTATGAGAAAACATGCAATGAACCATTTGAAGAATTTACTCCGTTGAAGGTTAAGTTAGAATAATATAAGAATATTGAAGACATCATGAAACAACAATAAAAGGTAGCCGAAACAAAAGGTGAAAAATTGGAAGCTGAAGTAGTGACTATCAAAAAAGATCTAGAGAAATTTCATGCCTTATACCATCAGAATCTGACAAGTATTAAAGCCTCAGAAGGATTAGCCTCCATTCTGAATCAACAAAGAAATTCAAACTTGAAAACTTGTTTGGGTTATGAAGAGGGATCAAGTAGTGGTCAACCAAGCAACAAAGAATCCACCAAGTTTATCAAATCTACAACCATTGACAACAACAACCCTGCAAAAACAAAGGAAGAGAATCAGTCGCCAAGGAGGAGTGAAGGAAAAGCTACTAGAACTGAATATGTAGAACAAAGAAATAATACACCCTATTCTCAAGGAAATCATCAGCATGGAAGAAATTGACCTTCTCAAAGAAGACAACCATTTTCTAGGTACAAAGAGTTTTTCTATGGATATTGTTTTTACTGCTCTAACTTTGGCCACAAAGTTGTAAATTGTTCTTTAAGATTTAGACATAAGAAATCATGACAACCAAGGAATAAATATATGCCACAATAAAGAATGGCTAAGCCAAGTAACAAACAACCGCAAACTGCAAATCATGTGATGGCTGGGAAAATGACACAGATTAAACATAACAATCATTATGATATTTATTCAATGAACCAGAATGTTACATCTACCATAATTATGGACATAAAGCTGTAGATTGTCGCTTAAAAAACTATAAGCCAGATTCAAATCACAAAGCTGAAAATGTTAAGGTTTGGAAGAAGAATGAAGGTAACAAGTGTGGATTAATGTTGTCAGCTCAAAAACAAAACAAAAAACACATGGTATATTGACAGCGGATGCTCTAGTCATATGATAGGTGACAAAAGTAAGTTCCTATTACTCAAAGAAAATAATCAGGGAGTGTGACCTTTGGAAATGATGCTCCAAGAAAGATCAAAGGTAAAGGTCTAGTAAGATTAAGTAATGGAAGAAGAAAATCTCAAGATGTATTATTTGTTGATGGTTTAAAGCATAATCTTCTTAGTGTCAATCAGATATGTGACAGAGGATGTGAAGTCACTTTCACTGCCAAGAATTGTAAAATAAAGACAACAAACACAGAAGAGTTGATTGAAAAAGGGGTTAGAACTGAAAACAATGTATATGTTCTGAAGGAAGATAAGGAGAAATGTCATTTAAGAAAACTTGATGAAAGTTGGTTATGGCACATAAGGCTTGGACACCTGAATTTTGATCATCTTGACAAACTAATTAATGAAGGCACTGTGAAAGACCTTCCAAGAATATCTAAGCCTAATAAATTTGTATGTGAATCCTGTCAAATGGGGAAGCTGACTTGTGATCAATTCAAATCGAAGAGTTTCACGTCTTCAGAGAAACCACTTCAAATTGTTCATATGGATCCGTGTGTACCATCACGAAAGGAAGGAACTGGAGGAGAACGTCACTTTATTCTAGTCATTGATGACTTCTCCAGACTTACCTGGGTTTCCTTTCTAAGAGAAAAATATGATGCGTTTGATAAGTTCAAAATGTTTAAGGTGTTAGTTGAGAATTAGGCAGGAAGGAAGTTAAAGGAAATTTTCTTAGATAGGGGAGGAGAATTTTTGTCAAGAGATTTCAAAGAATTTTGTGATAGAAATAGAATTAAAAGAGAATATACTATTCCAGGTACTCCTCAACAAAATGGAGTTGTAGAACGCCAAAATAGATCAGTTCAATAGATGGCAAGGGCTATGATGAGTGAAAGGGACATTTCAAAAACCTTCTGGGTGGAGGATGTTCACATGGTCGTTCATATTCTAAACAAAGCACATCTAAGGACGAACAGTGGTAAAACTCCATATGAGTTATGGTTTGGTTGACCTGCATGAATCAAGCACTTCAAAGTATTTGGAAGTAAATGCTACATCAAGAATAATGATGATCATCTGGGAAAATTTGATATTAGAGTTGATGAAGGTATATTCTTAGGATATGCAATGAACAGTAAACGATACATATGATTTAACAAAATAATGCATAAATTAGTAGATTGTATTGATGTTCAAATTGATGAAGAAGCTCATGTAAAAGATCAACAAAGAATAAGCACTAAGACAAATGAAAAATATGATGAGAATAATGAAGATAAAGAACAACAAATCTCAAAGTCACAAGAAGATGATGAATCAGGTGGAGAAGAGACACCCAGAAAACAAGATTTAGAACAACAATCAACATCAAATCCTGTTGGATCATGTTGTCATTGATGCCAATGGTTTGTCATTGATGCCAATGGTTTGATTACTTGGGAGATTGTTGGATCATATGTCATTGATGTAAATGGTTTGGTTTGATTGATGTCATTGGTTGATGCCAAGTAATTGATTGATATGATTCCCTTGATGAGAATGGTTGGA
>JASDQU010735277.1:339463-359959 GCA_032191745.1 Picea mariana
TATATGTTGCTGATATGTGCTCACATATAACTGGTTATAAATGACAACAATGGGTAATGAATAAATGTTGAATGCTAATTGATGAGTTTTTGTGCAAGAGGAAAGTTTTGGGAAAAAGAGCCCCACACTCATTCACCCCCCCCTCTAAGTGTGGTAGGTGTGTCCAACAATATCCTTCCTCCATAATTACTCAAAAGAATCATCTTGAAAGTCGGATAATTAGTGATAAAGACAAAGGTGTACAAACCAGGAGAAGGATAATCAAAGACACCAAGCAATCACATATAGCCTTCATATCCATGGTGGAACCTAAGAACTTTAATGAAGCTAGCAAAGATGTAAATTGGTTAGAATCAATGAATGAGGAGCTGGACCAAATTGAAAAGAATGACACTTGGGAACTCATTCCTAGGCTAGTAAATAAAAACATGATAGGATACAAATGGGTCTACAAAAACAAGATGAATGAGAAAGGAAATATTTTAAGAAAAAAGACTATATTGGTCTGCAAAGGATATGCTCAAATAGAAGGATTGGATTTTGATGAAACATTTGCGCCCGTAGCAAGATTAGAAGATATTAGAATGTTTCTTGCCTATGTGTGTCATAAACAGTTTAAATTCTATCAAATGGATGTCAAGTCAGCTTTTCTAAATGGATATCTAAAAGAAGAAGTCTATATGGAACAACCAGAGGGTTTCCAACTGTCAAATAACCTTGACTTTGTCTACAAGCTGAAGAAAGCCTTATATGGGTTGAAACAAGCTCCTTGTGCCTGGTATTACAGACTGGATAAGTATCTTCAAGTCAAAGTGTTCAAGAGAGGAACAATTGACAACAATCTATATATCAAAACAGAGGGTAATGATTTGCTCATTGTGTTGGTCTATGTAGATGACATCATATTTAGAAGCAATAATGCTTCATTGGTACAATGGTTTGCTTCTTTTATTTAGTCTGAATTTGAAATGTCTATGACAGGGGAACTATCATTTTTTCTTGGTTTACAAATTACTCAGAGGTTCGAAGGAATATTTCTTTCTCAAGAGAAATGTTGAAAATGTTTCAATGGAAGATTCTACACCTATGAACACACCTATGGTCAGTGGATGCAAGTTAAGCAAGGATGATGACTCACCTGATGTTGATCAAATTTCATATAGGTCTATGATAGGAAGCCTATTGTACATCAAAACATCCTGTCCATACATAATGCATGTTGTTGGAATGGTAGGAAGGTATCAGGCTGCACCTAAATAGAGTCATTTGTTAGCTATCAAAAGAATATTCAGATACTTGAAAGGAACAATGAACTATGGCCTATGGTATCCTAGGAATCAGAATTTTCAACTATCAGTCTATTCAGATATTGATTGGTCTAACTGTGTGGATGAAAGGAAAAGCACGAGTGGAGGTGCATTCTTCTTAGGATATTCTCTTGTAGCATGGTTGAGAAAGAATCAAGGTTCCATTTACTTATCGACTACAAAAGCTGAATACATTGCAACTGCCACTTGTTGTACCCAAGTATTATGGATGATCCAGACACTTGCAGACTTGGAGGTAAAATATACTACACCGATCCCAATTCATTGTGATAATACTAGTGCGATTAGTGTGTCAAAGAATCATGTATTTCACTCCAAGACCAAGCATATACCCATCAATTATCACTTCTTGAGGGAACAGGCAACCAACACTGTTGTTTCTTTGCATTATATTCTATCCAAAGATCAGATTGTTGATATCTTCACTAAACCATTTGCAAAATATCAGTTTGAGTATCTACACGAGAAGTTGGGCGTGACCTTGCTATCAAGTTAAAATAATCTATCTGATCAAGGGGAGAGTGCTCCTAGTATAGCTGATCAGGGGGAGCACAGAGTCACTCTCTGTTTTCTTTGACATTGATGTCAAAGGGGGAGAAAAAGGTGTTGTCTGTATGCTACAGTTGGAGTTCTAAGAAAAATGGGGAAGACTTTTAGGGTTTCCATCAATGCCAAAGGGGGATATTGTTGGCATGTTTACAGAAAGAATGTGCTTGTCATTGATGGAAAGAACAAAAATGAACCAATCATCGAGAGTGTAGAAGGCGAGAAAGCTCAGAAGATATAGCAGTTTACAGAAGTGCAGACGAGGTCCAAGAAACAGACGAGGTCCAAGAGCAAAGGTCAAGACCCGTGAACACTTACAAAATCTTATAAGTCGTAGAGATCATAATCTCAGGAGGAAGAGAGACATTGGCCATTGGATCATCGATCCAGAGGACCAACAACCATCAGATTGAATTAATGGAAGGATAGGATAAGTGGGGAAAAATGATTGAGAATTCGATCATCCGAGTTTTTGTCAACCGTCGAATTGATTTAAGTGGAAAGACATAATAAGAAATATTCATTGATATAATATATTGATCAAAGAACAACATTTGTTTCAGTTCTAAATATGTGAGGAGGTTATGCTCTGGAGAAATCACTTCGAGAGTTTCAGTTTGAGATCTGAAATCCTCGAAGTCTGGAGAGCCGGATAATCGGAGTAAACGTCAACCATCAGATCATTTTAAAGTGGAAGGACATGATAAGATAGAAAAACAGCACCGCAGAAAGATCGAGCTGCTAATCTAACAACATGATTGACGAACAACATTTAGTTCGGGTCTAAAAGTTGCGAGTGTTGGATCATGTTGTCATTGATGCCAATGGTTTGATTATTTATGAGATTGTTGGATCATATGTCATTGATGTAAATGGTTTGATTGATTGATTTCAAGTAATTGATTGATTGATGATTGATGAACAATGTATATGTATTGTCCTTGATGAGAATGATAGATGTCAAAGTGGAAACCAATTGATAAAGATGGATCATTGATATGTTGCATAGATGAATATGGATCAATGAGTTGTCATTGATACATGATGATGCATAGTTTGTTTGATGAAAATATGACTCATTATTGTCTTATCATGATTTATAAGGTGCACAAATGGTTGAACTCCAAAGTGGTCCCCTTATGGTGAAATCCCTCATGGGAAGACACTTTGCGGATTGAGTTATCCTAGAAGAACAGTTGGAGGACCCATGCTTGTATGTGGAATAATGAGATGAAGATCAATGAAGTTGTTGGTGAAACTATCCTAGATGGATAGTGTTTGTCATGCCATTTCTGGTGGTATGTGGAATGTCACATAACTCCTCACGGTTTGAGAGTTATGGCCTTATGAAGTTGGAAGACCCCCATATGAAGGCTTGAAGCCCCCAAGGTCAAAGAAGTCAAAGTGATTGAAAAGAAGAAATCATTATTTAAATAATAAAAATAAGTGACAAAATCAAGAAGGAATATTTAAATGATAAATATTGGAGAACTTTCTATTTATGGAAAGTGGTTAACCCTAAAATAAGGGAAATGAGTTAAGTTACCTAGAAATGGGTTAAGTGACCTAGAAGATGAAAGTATAAATAAGAAGCTAGGATCTCTTGTGAAATGTACATTTGGTGAGAATCCTTTTGTGGATCAATGGAGAGCTTCTTGTGAGAATATCTTTTGGATTATGGATAGAGAGCTTCCTATTGGTGTGGATCTTGTGAGCATGATTGAAGATATATTCTGAGGAAGAGAGCGAGAGGAGGATCTCATGGATGCATCAAAGTTTTGGCAATGTCAAAGATCTTGATGGAAAAATTCTCAGAACTTCAGAAACCCTAGTTTTTGATGCATACACGGGCTTTCTGTGTATAGGGTGCATATACATTGAGGTATACGTGGGCTGACTATGTATATGGTGAGTATGTACGCGGGCTATATGAGGACATGGAGCGTATGGTGGATAGATTGGTGAAGAATTGTGTTTGAGTTGGTTCCAAGATCGTGGATGATTAGGCAGGTTCCAGATCTGCATTCTATGGCCTCAGATCTATCACCGAGACACTGGTATGGTTACATTATTGTTGTGATTGATACTATTGTTTGATGTGTTGTGAATGCTTAGGGAATTCTTGGTATGGATTATATGATAGTGGTTCAATTTGGTTGATTTGGTTGATGGAGTGATCAGTACTCTTGTGATTCAATGGTGACATGATTGCTATGGTATACTAGATGCTTATACATGTTTGAGATAACATTCATATTGATCTATTGTGGAACATGAGAAAGCTATTGGAGAGCTTGGAGATGTTGTGATTGGCTATGGGTCATTTTGGACAGTGGAAGACAGAAGATAAAGTGATTGCAGGTTGCACAGGATCTGAGAATGTGAAGCAAAGAAAAATCCTAGTTTCTCATAAGCATACACATGTTGCATTATACACTGGCCGTGTGCAAACACGGGATGTATTGAGCCATAGAACGTACACACGCGGGCTGCATTACTGACAGGTCGCGTACCTATTGACAAATTGATATCTGTTGAGGATTGTTTCCTCATCTTAGTTGGTGCTATGGGTGTAAGCTGAGTCTTGCATTATAGATTTGGTGCTCTTGTGGAGTTCTACTCTATTCAGTTGTTGCTGATAAACCCCAGATTGTTTTCCATAATAAAAAGAAAAATTGTACATACATATTGTGTTCTTTGTGTTACTTGTGGTGATGACTTATTGATGATATGTCTTGCTGATATATGTTCACATCTAACTGGTTATAAATGATAGCAATGGGTAATGAATAAAAGTTGAATGTTAATTAAGGAGTTTTATGTAAAGAGGGAAGTTTTGAGAAAAATAGCCCAACACTCATTCACCCCCCCCCACCCACCCCTCTAAGTGTGGTAGGTGTGTCCAACAATTGGTATCAGAGCGGGCCTTCACTAGAAGCCTTAATAAGCTTGAAGGATATCCATAGACACACAAATGGATGATGAATTTTCAATCCTTGATGAGGAAGACTATTCGACTTGGAGAATAGAGATGAGATTATATTTGAAGACAATGGGAGCAGCTATTTGGAAGGCAACCATTGGTGGATTAGTTCCATTGAAGAACAAGTCAAAGTTTTCAACTCAGAGGGAAGGAAAGAATAATGATGCATTGGCTCTCAAGACCATTCTTAGTTGACTCTCAAGCCCTATGAAAGAGAGCATGGGACAATGCACTTCTTCCAAGGATCTATGGCTAAAGCTAGAGGAGACATATCAAAACAAGAAGGAGAAGGAAGAAATTGAAGACCACTCCATCAAGATCATCAAAGGTAAAGAATCATAAAAAAATCTTGAATGCATTGTTTTTAAATGTGATTTTGAAAGCATTTCAGGTGAAGATAAAGAATCAAGTAATGATAGCACAAAGGAAGATCTTGAAGACATTTCAAATGAAGGCAAAACATCATGTGATGGTGTTGGCAAGAAGGAAGATATTGAAGGTAAAGAATATCCCAAGACTCTTGATTGCAATGATTCAAAGTGTGATGATGTTGAATTTTTCTCAAGTGAAGAAGATGATCTAGAAATAGTTTGTGTAAAGTTTGATGATAGTTGTCCCATGGAAAGAATAGAAGAAAATCTATTAGAACTTCAAAAGGAAATTGAAGCGGGTTTATACATGTATATGAGCAATCAGTTTTATACACACTATAACTATCTTTCAGATAACATTAAGAAGTTTCTTAGGAGGAGTCAAAGGTACATATTGAAGTTAAAGGGATTGCTCAAAGAACAAGAAGAGAGTTCTAAATTACAAGAAAAGGAAGAAGAGATCACAAGACTAAACACTGGAAAAGAAGATATAAATGTAAATTATGGGATTAGCAAAAGTTTTGAAACCATTTTCATCTCAAGACCCAAATTGAAGAAGCCAAAAGAATAGAGGAACTATTGAAGATTCAAATAAATGAAAAGGAAGAGTAGAGAAGTCAAACAAATTCTTGAATAGCTTGAGAATCTTGGATGAGATATTGGAAAGTCAAAGATCACCATGTGATAAATCCGGTCTTGGATACAAAGGAGAAGATACACATGCTAAAGCAAGAACCTCAAAGAAGCATGAGGTAAGTTCATCAAAGAAGGAAAACATTGTTGCAAAAAAACCATCTACACAAGACAAAGAAGATTTCAAAAGAACAAAGCAAGGAAGACATCAAAAAGCTACTTTTGGGACACCAAAGCAAAGGTATGAAAGTATTTTTTATGGGCATTGTTATTCATGTAATGGATATGGTCACAAAGCTTTTGAATGTAGATCTTGTGAAAGGATATATAATGGAAGATTCTATAATGCCACAAGGTGTTGGAGATGCGATCAAGTAGGACATATTGTTTTTCACTGTAACTCCATGAGATGCTACAACTGTAGTGGATTTGGCCACAAATCCCAGTAGTGTTGGAACACAAGAATAAAGTCCATGATGAGGACTTCACATAGCATGGTTAGAAGAAGGAATGAAGTAAGAAAGGGAGACATATTTGAAAACATGGATGCTCAGAGCTCAAGTTATGAGGACAAGGGTCATCTACAGAAGTGGGTGAAGAAGACAGAGCAACCAGAACATAATGAAAGACTGAAGGGAAGCTTAAGTAAGACATATATTGAGGCATACGCAAGTGACAATGGTGACAATCACGTACATACGTTGGCTGACCTTGCATAGGTCACATACACATGCGCTCTGTTGTGCAGTAGGCCACATATATGTGGTAAAGCCTAGGGAAAAAGGCATGCACATGATTTGCAGCTTGATGTGATGGTATAACTCTAGTTTGCACATTCTGACATTGTTTATTGCAGATTCTGACATTGTTTGTTGTAGGTTTTCATGGTTCTAAGTTAGATCATGCAAGGTTATGATATAAAATAAATATTGGGTGCATGGCAGTAACCCATGAGTATGGATTGATGTTGATCAAATGCTCATCTATTGGATTATGTAAAATAATCTGTTGGGGTACATGGTTGGTACATATTTGAGTTTCATTGATATATCTTATGATGTATTATTGGAAGCATATGTTGGTTATCATGGTGCATGCATTTTGCATGTGGTTGGGCTACACATTGAGACATGTAGTTGGTGAGTTGAGTTGATAGTCATGTTGTACACCATTGGGGAGTCTTAGCTTGTTGATGCATGGTTGATATACTTGTTTGGTGCAAATGATGATGCATGATGGTACACTCATAGATGGTATTTGTTTGGCATATTGGTAGATGCACATGGTTGGCATATTGGTGGATGCACATGGTTGGCATATTGGTAGGTGCACATGTTGGCATATTGGTAGATTCACATGGTTGGCATATTGGTGGATGCACATGTTGGCATATTGATAGAGGCATATGATTGATACATTCCATGGATGATATCATTTGGCACATTGCATGATGTTGATGTACACGGTTGATATACATAGGTGTTGTGCATGATGAGCACACATTTTTGTATAGGATGTACTTGGTTGATATACTGTTCATGATTCTTTACTTTTATTATTGACATTCATGATGCATGGTATGGAACAAGTTTGATGCATGAACAGGTCCAAGGATCGTCATATGGTAGCATATTGTTCATCTTGCAGAGAATAAAGGGGGAGATATACCCTTAGGGGGAGTCATTCTTCTTCCCATGATTCTAGGAGGAGATATTTATCAGATGAATGCCTAGAAAAGAACCCTATATTTGAAGAAAGAGCATAGAGGCATAATTCTAGGAGGAGTGATGGTCATAGGGGGAGTATGTTCGATGTATATTTAGCATTACATCAGAGTGATATCCACTGTTCAAAAGGGGAGATATTATTTAGAGGAATATCAAAGGCATTCAGATAGGGGGAGCAGCCCCAAGGAGAATGCAAGTAGGGGGAGCAGCCCCAAGAGGAGAATGGCCCTTTGCCATTGATGTCAAAGGGGGAGAGTTAATCACATTGATGTGATTGATGTTTATTGATGGGGAGAGATAGTCACATTGACTATTGATGTAGAGCATGCCTTATCTACATGTTGACATCAATAATTGGTAATTGGTTTTGACATCAATGTTGGCATTGCCATCAATGCCAAAGGGGGATATTGTTGGATCATGTTGTCATTGATGCCAATGGTTAGATTATTTGGGAGATTGTTGGATCATATGTCATTGATGTAAATGGTTTGATTGATTGATGTCAAGTAATTGATTGATTGATGATTGATGAACAATGTATATGTATTATCCTTGATGACGATGATAGATTTCCAAGTGGAAACCAATTGATAAAGATGGATCATTGATATGATGCATAGATGAATATGGATCAATGAGTTGTCATTGATACATGATGATGCATAGTTTGTTTGATGAAAAGATGACTCATTGTTGTCTTATAATGATTGATAAGGTGCACAAATGGATGAACTCCAGAGTGGTCCCCTTATGGTGAAATCCCTCATGGGAAGACCCTTTGCAGATTGAGTTATCCTAGCAGAATGGTTGGAGGAACCATGCTTGTATGTGGAATAATGAGATGAAGATCAATGAAGTTGTTGGTGAAACTATCCTATATGGATAGTGTTTTTCATGCCATTTCTGGTGGTATGTGGAATGTCACATAACTCCTCATGGTTTGAGAGTTATGGCCTTATGAAGTTGGAGGACCCCCATATGAAGGTTTGAAGCCCCCAAGGTCAAAGAAGTCAAAGTGCTTGAAAAGAAGAAATCATTATTTAAATAATAAAAAGAAGTGACAAAATCAAGAAGGAATATTTAAATGATAAATATTGGAGAACTTTCTATTTATGGAAAGTGGTTAACCCTAAAAATAAGGGAAATGGGTTAAGTGACCTAGAAATGGGTTAAGTGACCGAGAAGATGAAAGTATAAATAAGAAGCTAGGATCTCTTGTGAAATGTACATTTGGTGAGAATCCTTTTATGGATCAATGGAGAGCTTCTTGTGAGAATATCTTTTGGAGTATTGATGGAGAGCTTCCTATTGGTGTGGATCTCTTGAGCATGATTGAAGATCTATTCCGAGGAAGAGAGAAAGAGGAGGATCTCATGGACACATCAAAGTTTCAGCAATGTCGGAGATCTTGATGAAAATATTCTCGGAACTTTAGAAACCCTAGTTTTNATGTACATTTGGTGAGAATCCTTTTATGGATCAATGGAGAGCTTCTTGTGAGAATATCTTTTGGAGTATTGATGGAGAGCTTCCTATTGGTGTGGATCTCTTGAGCATGATTGAAGATCTATTCCGAGGAAGAGAGCAAGAGGAGGATCTCATGGACACATCAAAGTTTCAGCAATGTCGGAGATCTTGATGAAAATATTCTCGGAACTTTAGAAACCCTAGTTTTTGATGCATACACGGGTTGTCTGTGTATAGGGTGAATATACATTGAGGTATACGCGGGTTGACTGTGTATAGGGTGAGTATGTACGTGGGTTGTATGAGGACAAGGAGCGTATGGTGGATAGAATGGTGAAGAATTGTGTTTGAGCTAGTGCCAAGCTCTTGGATGATTAGGTAGGTTCCAGATATGCATTCTATGGCCTCAGATCTATCACTGAGACACTGGTATGGTTACATTATTGTCATGATGGATACTATTGTTTGATGTGTTGTGATTGTTTAGGGAATTCTTGGTATGGATTCTATGATAGTGGTTCAGTTTGGTTGATTTGGTTGATGGAGTGATCAATGCTCTTGTGATTCAGTGGTGACATGATTGCTATGGTATACTAGATGCTTATACATGTTTGAGATAGCATTCATATTAATCTATTGTGGAACATGATCAAGCTATTGGAGAGCTTGGAGATGTTGTGACTGGTTGTGGGTCAGTTTGGACAGTGGAAGACAGAAGAGAAAGTGATTGAAGGTTGCAGAGGATTTGAGCATGTGAAGCAAAGCAAAACCCTAGTTTCTCAGAAGCATACGCATGCTGCATTATACACTGGCCATGTGGACATGCGGGTTGTAGTGAGCCAGATCACGTATGCACGCAGGCTGCACTACTAACAGGTCGCGTACCTATTGACAGATTGATATATGTTGAGGATTGTTTCCTCATCTTAGTTGGTGTTGAGGGTGTAAGCCGAGTCTTGAATTATAGAGTTGGTGCTCTTGTGGAGTTGTACTCTATTTAGTTGTTGCTAATAAACCTCAGATTGTTGTCCATAATAAAAAGAAAAAATGTACATACATCTTGTGTTCTTTGTGTTACTTATGGTGATGAATTATTGATGATATGTGTTGCTGATATATGTTCACATCTAAATGGTTATAAATGACAACAATGGGTAATGAATAAATGTTGAATGTTAATTAATGAGTTTTATGTAAAGAGGGAAGTTTTGGGAAAAAGAGACCCACACTCATTCACCCCCCCCTCTAAGTATGGTAGGTGTGTCCAACAGCGAGGAGGTTAATGTTCGAGAATTCTCACTTTGGAAGAATTGGCAACTTGAAAAGTCAAAATACCTGAAGGTTGAAGTCTCGAAGTAAATGAGGATCCATGTTAGAAAGCTACATCAACAAGGACACATGGCGCAATCAGATGATGACAAGTGTCAAGTTGATTCGACATTTTAGGTACATGCAAATCATAAATCCGAGTGACACATGGCAACTACTAGTCTCATGACACATCATCAAGTGATGTCACTCTGAGAGTTTTACTTTAGGATCTTTACCACTAGCACTTGCCCAAAGTTCTAAAGTCCTGAAGTGGTTTGGGGCAGTCCATCATTGAGGAGGACAGGTGGTGCGATATACACAACTTCGAAATTTTGTGGATGGGGAGAATGCGAAAATTGCTGAAGAAAAATCTCGACCGTTGATCGTCAAGGGGAGTATGTGTTAGTTGATATGAGATTTCATAGAAATCTCACTTAAAGAATTTCCAACTAAGACTTGAGAATCCAGAAGTCTAGAGATGTGAAAGGATCATGATTGTTGATCCGAAAGGGACACGTGTTAGTGGATTGTCAGCTCTGGGAAAAAGAAAAGAAAGGTTGAAAGGTTGGAAAGTTGAGATTTCCAAAACCCAAATACATGAAAGGATCGTGAATGTTGATCCAAAAGGGACACACGTCAATGGATTGTCAGCTCCGGGAAAAAGCAAAGGAAGGTTGAAAGGTTGGAAAGTTGAGATTTTCGAACCTCGAATACTTGAAGGGATTGTGACCGTTGATTCGAGAAGACCACATTTCGTTAGATTGTGGACTCGAGGTGAAATTCTCCAGGAGCAAGCTGAGTTTGAGAATCGAGACTCCCGAAGCCCAAAAGACGAAATCGATCTCGTCCGTTGGTTTGGAGGTCCACATGTCACTTGGTCATTGAGACTAATGATCGCATGGAGGAAAGAAGATAGGAAAAGACAGTAGATCGGAGAAGTTGATTGAGGGAATCTGTTAGAGACTGCGAGATCGATGATCACATGTGATTGCGGGATCAAAAGTTGCTCGGAAGTTAATTTTCTGAGGGTAGTCCACAATTGAAACCATGGTATCGGAGAAGGGGTATGTGGAAGCTGGAGGTAGATTGAGGGGAGAAAAGAGGTTAATCCAAATCCACTATTGGACGCACCCAAAATTGTTTGCTTAGGCAAGGATGTAGCCCGAGGTCACATGCAATAGGGGGATAACAAGAGGAGATCTCGCACCCGCAATCACGTGGTCATGTGAAGTCAATCACTCAAGGTCAAATTGAAAAATAGGGAGCTAGTGCTCGCTAGACCAAGAACGCGAAGCACCTTTTGAATAGGTGTATGGTCATCTCTAGAGGTCACATGAAGGAAGGGAATTAGAAGCCAAAGAAGCCATAAAATGACTGATTGTAACTGCCAGAGAAGACGAATAATTTTGATTGATAGAGAAGCAAACGATTCTCAGGATAACTGCTAGAGAAGCCAAAGAACCTTGAATAATGGCTAGAGAAGATGAATATTTCGTATGATGATTAGGCAGACGACTCGACGTGTGAAAGACATGCAAAATATAGAAGAGACAGAGTGTCTCTCAGAGTGTGATGCATGTAGGTAGGATGAGATGCAATGCATAATCTGAAGGGGAGACTCGTGGCGGAGAGAATAGGATGCAAAGGAATCACATAGCATAAAAGGTAGAAGAGAAGTTGAACATGATGTGGTGTTGAGTGCAGGAGGAAAAAGAGTAGAGCATAGAAGTTGAACGATGAAGAAGTAGAACGAAGTATAGAAGCTAAAGAAGGCAGAGGAGACATGGAGTTGTAACAGACCATATCAGAGATAGAGAAAGTAAGCAAAGTTTTGTAAGATTCATTCAGGGTGGTAGGGTGGTGCTAGGGAGGATTGCAGTCCTCTAAATTCTAGTTGGTGCTAGAAGATATTCTGGGAGTTGGTGCTTCCATCTAGTGGGTGCTAGAGAAACCTCAGAGTTGGTGCTTCAATCTAGTTGGTGCTAGATAAATATGATAGTTGGTGCTCTTTGCAAGTTGTAGCTTCCTATTAGAGGTTGTAGCCTCATATTTGAGTTGGATCTCAAAGACTGTGATGTACATAAAATTTGGAGCTTGATTGACATCCTAAGAAGAAGAGGTTTTCACCCTTTATGGGTTTCCTTAGGAAAATTGGTGTCTCTGTGTATTCTCTGTGATTGATCATTGTATATCTTTACATGTTAAGTTATCAACAACACATTAAATAACAATCTAGAAAGAATAAAAAAATAGGAAAAGTTTGAAGCTTATATACATAACTGATTCACCCCCCCCCCCTCAGTTGTATTTCCAACATGGAGTTTATCCGCAACTCAGGGGTGACCCACTACTGAGAGTTATGAGCAGTGTGGTCTAAGTCTGGGAGGAACATGGAAGGTGTGCATGCAGTTGGTGATCTTTTTTAATCAAACATAAGTGTTAATTGTGTGTTAAATTATGTGCTACATTATTATCTATGCATTTTTTTATGGGTTTTTCCTATGTATGCTACATGTGCATTTATATTATTATTATGTATTTGCATAGTATTTGTGTGTTTTAATTTGATATTAAAGTTCAAATTTTTGGTTGGCATAGCCTAGTTGGTTGTTGGGGATGCTACACCTTGTGTGGTGAATGTATTTGTATATCTTTGGTACTTAACAATTGGTACGAGAATAATTTATTCAGCCACAAAAAAGGGAAAAGTTGTTTTCTCCATTTTGCATATTTTTTCACAAAGAAAAAAGAGGGTCGTGACACTCTAGACAGTTCCTGTAGATTTCTATGTGGAATTTTCAGGAATTGGTTGTATATCTGAGTTTGATCTGGATTTATGAGTAGAACAAAATGAAACCCATATATATAAAATTAACACAGAGATAAAATGAACAATAACAAGGATACAATGAAACTTAACTTCTATTCAATAAACAAATCTACTGAAACTGTAAAATGCAAAATGAAACAATCTTGCTTGAATGGTGGTAATTAATCTTTGATAAGAGATGTAATCTACGCGAAGAGATGTGGTGGCTACACACATTCTTCTGATAACATTAAAATGAGGCATCCAAGCCTTTTTAGCATCAAGAAGTAATAAAAAAACCCTAGACATCCAAAAACCTAAGCCTAGGAGATTTAGCACCAAAATTCATGTGGGCCGTGATGGGGTAAGTTGGTACATCAACTTCCCGAGGTCATAACATTTTGCATACGATATCCATTTTAGGATCATGATATCCCATTGGAAATATATATTTAGGACTATACATGTTTTCATCACACTCTATCTCTGTCTATAGTGTGACTGTGGTGATTCCAAAAAACATTATTTATGGCCTCAAAACGGACCCAAAAAGCTAGAAAAAAACTACCAAGATGAAAACTATATGTGAGATAGTTGGAAGAGGTGGGTAGACACTGATACCCACCTAGATCAATCCTCCCTCTTTAGGAAACAATGGTATCCATTGCATTGATTTCCTCCATCATATGAGAAAATTTCTGCTGAATTTGGCCCCAGGTGAACCACTTGCCTTGGTGTAGGAGCTGCACTGCTTTGACAACACAATAAAGATGAAGCTTTTGTTGGCTAGTACCCTTGACCTGTGTGTCCATGATTTTATCAATGGATTCCTATTCCATGTAGTTAGGGTTTATATATGTCGGTGTCAACTAATCTAATATCTCTGAAGTGCCCAATAATGGTGGAAAGTATGGTTGAAGGAGGTCCACATTAAACATTGGGTGCAAGCCAAGGAAGGGGGGAATGTTGATCTCAAAAGCATTGTCACCCACAACCTTGGTGATGGTGTAAGGTTCATAGTGGAGTGGAAAACTATTTTGATGGGGTCATGTAAGGATTTATTTATGAAAATGCAACCAAACTTTATCTCCCACTTTAAACTTGTGTGGCACCCGATGTTGATCATGGCACTGCTTTTACTTGGCATTGGACTTCTGAAAAATATCCTGAACCTGTTGGTGGATGTCCTGGATTGGTTCAATGAATTTGGTGGATTTTTCATCTTTAGTTTTAGCATGGTATGATTATTCTTGTGTGGACGCAAGGGGTAGTGCAACATCCATGGGACCCAATGGTTGAAATCCCAATACCACCTGAAAGGGACTGTGGTCGGTTAAGCTATGTATGGATCTATTGCAACTATGATGAACATAGGGAAGAATCTCATCCCATGTGCATAGATGATTGGAATTTTACATGCACAAGATATGCACGAACATCCTATTGACAACCTCGGTTTGGCCATCCGCTTGGGGGTGGAAGGTAATGGATTTGGTAAGCTTGGTGTCCAACTATGACCAGAGGCTTAACCAGAATGTGATGAGGAACCGAATGTCCCGATATGAGATGATGATTTTTGGTATCCCAAAATGTACCCACACATTCAAAGAAGATCTTGGCAATGGCCTCTGCTATGATTCTCTTCTTGCAGGTGACTAGAATCTCCATCTTGGAAAATCAATCAACAACAAAAAAAACACAATCATTTCCCTGCTTGGTTGAAGGAATTCCTGACATGTAGTCCATTGAGATGGATTTTTAGGGCCTGCAGGGAGTATCCAGAGGGGTGTAGATGCCTTTTTTCTTAATGGTTAGTTTGGAAATGGTGCAGGTCGTGCAGGACCTTATATACTTGCTGACATCTTTGTTATAATCCAATCTACTGATGTAAATTAGAGTACAAATGATTGTCAATCCGGTGTTTGTAAGACTTAGAGGCACATCCAAAGTATATGGATTCAGATATAGCTTTATCTTTAATGGAGATAAACCAAAACCTATTCTAAGGGCTGAATATCGAAGAGATGCTAAGATTCTATTCAGAAGTCCTATTCATAGATCTCATAACAGTAATCAACAATTTTTTTCCTAAAGAGTATCAACAATAAGTATTCAAGAGATGTTCGAACTAGTTCTAAGACCTATCAAATGCTAGAAGGAAAAAACTCTTATTCAAGAGATGCATTCATTGTCTTCTTTCATTCATTCATTAGCAACTATCATCAAATTAAATCAAAAGTACTGAAAGCATAAATAACTCAAAAAACATTCATGACTATCTTAATGCTTGAAGGCAAACCACACATTGAATTCTTATTCAAGAAATCATTCACAATATGAGTAAGGCTTTGAAACATTAAGCATATGAATTGGCTAAGGAATTCATCTACCTACAACAAGATATGAATAAAACTCATCTACAACAAGATCTGATCTAAAACATGTATCAAAAATTACTTGAAAAGAACATAAAGAAAGAGTGTACTAGTTTGGCAAAGGGGGCCCTCCAATACTTCACTGGTACACTTGAATTGTCTCAGCTAAGAAAGAGCTCCAGCAGCATTCAAATCATCATATTATAGGCATTAACAGGAACAAAACACAGAACTAATCTTCAAGAGTGCAAATTCCAAAGTTTCTTCATTTACTTCAAGATTGTCATACTAGTTTATGCTTAAGAGTATTTGTACAAGAGTTTCAAAACTAAAAATGCTAATAAGTCTCCTAAATATCATGATCAGATCCATAATATCCTAGGAAGTTCGAATTCCTCCTTCAGATCCACAATATATGGCCAAATCCCACGAAAATCCAAAACTGTCCATGATTTAAGGCTAAAATGGGGTATTTTCTGCTGAAGTGACCCTGTTTGACCAACATTGACCGAACATCTGGAAGGCTCAGATCTAGAAGATGATAGCTCATTATCTATCCTTGTACATCAGAGAACATGACCCAAGTCTTATATTTTTCCCAGGTGTCTTGCAAGTACACGAAGCTAGGAGCAATTATGGGATTTAGTCAAATCCTGTAATTTTTGATAAATTTTCAATTTTAATGCAAAAATTTAGAAAACTCAATTCTTAAGCTAAAGAATGATAAATATACCTTGCATAAGCTATTTCATGGAAAATATGGAATGAAATGAAGGAAAAATGGATGGATATAGAGGCAAAAGTGTGGTTTATAGATAAAAAAGGAAGCATAAAAATGTACTCAACATCTCCCCCAAGAGGAAGTCCTTGCATGTCCTCATGCACAAAAATGTCCCTGAACCTATGTCAATGATCTTATGACACATCTGTTGCCTGCAATAATGTTTCCAAATTCACCTGAGCTGTATGAAGTGCTTTCATTCTTTGATACTTCTCTTTATATGCCTTTTTATGTTGGAACCACTTGTAGGCTTGTTTGGAGATTAACTTGTTCTGTTTTTGAAGCTTCTTGTTTTTCTTCTTCAAAGTTTCATTTTCCTCCTATGTTTTGTGGCTTTGAGTTCTTAGCATTTCATTCTATGTTTTTATGTATCTTTCTAAGACTTCAATTTTTTTGATTTTTCTCTTCATTTTCCTTATTTTCTTATTTTTCTTATCAAGTTCAGATGTGGATGTACCAGCCACTTCTTCCATTTGAGGTTCTTCTTTCATGTCCCTGATTAATTATTCCACATCTACTCTCATTTGTTCATAGGTGGAAGTTTCTTGTTCCTCAAAACCATCATTTCCCAATGATTGTGCCTCTAGAGTTTGAATATGTGCATACTGTGCTTGTTGTGCTTCATCATCATTTTTTTGTATTTGGCCCTTTTGAACTTGTTGGCGTTTTCTTGATTTCCTTTCATAAGTGGTAAAAATCTTGTCTTTTTCCTCAAGTTCTTTCTCTTTTATCACCATACTTCTTGTTTTTCTCCTCCCCATAGGCAGTTTTGGGCTTGTTGCCTTGGGGTGTTGTACTTCTCCCTCATCATCAATCACAACTAAAATTTGTTTCTCTTCTTCTTCCTCCTTTATTGTTTCAAAACCATTTTCAATGATAAATTGTTGCCAAATCAAATTTTGCTTATGTAGTTCATATATAATGATCATTTTAATAAAACCACAGTGATATAAACTCTTTTATGTGTTCCTTCCTTGTTTCTGGATAGCCTTAGTCATTTTAGAAAGGCTTTGTAAGAGAAAATAAGGCATATTGATTTCACAGTCACCTTTTAAGTGTTGTAGCAGTTTAATATGATATAGGTAGATGATGCTAAACCTTCCCTCACAAGTTATAAATTTCTGTATGAGGTATGCTAATTCATCCCAAGGATGAACCAACCAACTTCTTGGAATTCCTTTCTTCCAATTTACTGTTGCTACCCTTGACCTGGAAATAAAAGGTACCCATGATTTATCTTTGAAATGCTTGGTTTTGAAATATCTCTCTCCTATTTGAGGAAGTCCAGTGACATGCGCAATGCTATCTTCAGTGATCCTAATGGTAAGGTTTCTAATAGTAGCTCTTTCCCCATCAAATGAGTGAGCAAATTCTAAGACAACTCCTTCACAAATCCATTAAATTTTTCAAGGAAACCTATCCACTGTTTTTGCTCCAAAATTTGTATACAATCCCTCTGTATTTCCGATGCAACAAGCCTCCCTGGTTCATATCTAGATACCATACTTCCAAGTTTTAAGAGCAAGGCCTAAAATATTTCCACTATTTATAGAAAGAAGGTCTAAAATCTTCAACTCTGCAATTCTTTTGACCAAAATTTCTTAAACTTTCAGACTCTGTGTGGATTTAATTCTGTGTATGGTCTTCAAGAAGATTTTATGTTCAATAAGCAAAGGAAATCTCTTATTTTTTTTAATTCCTAAGCTATTCTTTGTTCATAAAATTTTTATGCAAGGGCATACCTGGTAATTTCGAAAATTTCTTAGGCTTCTTGTTGAATTATGGCTCAATTTCCCCTCTTTCAGTCGGCCTCTGCTAAAAATGAACTGTCTTGTTTCAAAATGTGCCAAGGACATTGAATTTTATACTTGGCTGTTTAATTATTTGAGTATGGGCTTACCTTCAGTGGCCAACTCCTATTTGGATACGTTCTCTGCCTTTTCTTCACCACGTATCTCCTTCAACCCCCCGCGTTTTCTTCCACAGAACGAAAATGTTGTATGGTTACAGTGAAATTGTCAACATACAATTCGTTTTTTTATCAGAGAATTTCGGGATAGGAATGCGTAGGAGGAACAATGTGCTAGAGCGTAGGGATTTGGGATGCGTAGGAGGAACAATGTGCTAGAGCGTAGGGATTTGGGATGGCACTGGCGTTGTGAACAAAGCGTGTAATTTTTGAAATGGAGGTAAGTGTATGCAGAGGTGCTTCGGCGGTTCAAGGCCAGGAGCGTGCAAGTGAGACATAGCGTGCAATGTTTGGTGAGACCCAACAATTATGAAAATCATTTGAGTCGTTTTTTCTTTTATGGAGATAAAATGTTGGAGTAGACTTAAACAAGGGTCTTTATTTTTGAAAATGGTTTGTACAACAATCATAGCTTAAGGTGCTGCTATGTTTGTACCTTTGTACTCTTCTCATCTTTGCAATCATTATAAGAAATGTTTTTTTTTTAAATGTTTACTTGACTTATAACTCCCTAAATTTGTTTCCAACCTCTTCATCAAGCATGAACCCTTCTTCTTATGACCCCTTTTTAAATGTATATGCAAACCACCCTTAATCTATGCAATAATACTTCAGTCTGTGTATGCAACTTATGTCTTCAGAAACAGAGCATTTGATAGCTCAAAACAAACAATGTGTTTTGTATTTGAAACCCGATCCCTCCTTATAACTCCTTTGGAAACCAAGAGTGGTTCTTTTAAGTACCATTTTTAATGCTTTTGAGGATGAAAAATGGAGTGATGAAAATATGATGTAGGGGAAAGGAAATATAGGATATTTATCATTGCCTAGCTTAGGAAGAATTCTCAAATTTAAAGCATTAAAAAGGAAAATATATACTAACTTGTTTGCTCATTGTGTTTTTCTTGACTAAAGTTGGATGGAATGTTGTTGTAAGTCCTCAATTTCCTCTTGTATTTATTTTTATTAGTATATCAGGTCCCTCTGCTGATTGAAATGGATATCTTCCTCAGGTCCCTCTGCTGATTGAAATTAAGTTTCTTCCTCAGGTCCCTCTGCTGAATTGAAATGGATACTTTCAATGCATGTTGTCATCTGTAGAAGGCTTGAAAGGTTTTCAAAATATACCTTATCCCCCCCAGCCTTATTTATTGACTTGTCCTCAAGTCAGAGAAAAACTTTTGAAGCTGAAAAATGAAACTAGAAATTTAATGATGAAAATTCTTATTATTATTTTTTGAAGAATTTTGGTTGGCCAATGTTACTTGGTTTTCCAATCAAAATTCGAGTTTATATTGTGCCAGTTTCCTGGATTTTCATAACTAAACTCCCTTTTTTCTTTTTCGTTTTTTTTTTCTTTTTTTTTTTATATATTTTTTTCTTTTTTCTTTTTTTTCTTTTTTATTTTTATTTTAAGGAGAATGTGAAGGAGACACATGATTCTGTCTCTCCAATACTTCCATCTCATTCTGTTGAGATATCTGCTGCAGAAAGTCTTCCTTGTTTACAGGTTTATTGTAGAGATTTAGCCTATGTCCATTGAATATGAATGATCTTGCCTCATCATCTATTGTTTGTAATTTGACTGAGCCATTGTCATATACTTCTGCAATCTCATATGGACCAAGCCAATGAGTTGTAAATTTGGCTTTGAAATCTTTGAATTTTGAATCAAATAACAAAGCCCAGTCTCCTTCTTTGAATTGTTTCTTCTCGATATACTTATCATGCCAATGTGCCCTTTGTTGTTGTATCAAAGTGTTGTGTTCAACTGTTGCCTATATCATCTCATCTAATTGATTTAATTGCATGATCCTCTCTTTTTGTGCTTTGGAAAGATCTATTCCTAAATCAGCTGCTAGTTTAAAAGTATGAATTTGAAATTCTATAGGCAACAAAACTTGCTTACCATAGACCAGCTGATAAGGAGTAAACCCAATACTGTTTTTATAGGTGATTCTGTATGCCCATAATGCTTCTTGAAGCTTGTCTGACCAATCTTTTCTATGTGTTTGGATTGTCTTGGTCATGATTGCTTCTAAAGTTTTGTTAGTAGATTCCACCTGTCCATTTGCTTGTGGATGATAGGGTGTATATTTCCGATGCTTGATCTGATATTTGCTTGCTAAGTCTTTCACCATTTTAGAAGTAAACTGTGCTCCTTGGTCTGTTACAATCTCCCGTGGTACTCCA
>JASDQU010735278.1:39593-51711 GCA_032191745.1 Picea mariana
GTCCTCTTACACTTATTATATCTAACTACCATAGTGGGTCTTATTTAATAATATAGTGGACCTAGTCCACCTTACATTGAATGACCTCCACTATTATCACTATGGGCCCTCTAGGCCCCCCCCACTACCTCTCTAGCTACCTTACACATATTCATATTAACACTATTTGTAATCTTTTATTTATGTAAAACAATGATCATAGGAAATAATGTAATGTTTTTTATCTTTCTCGGAAAGAGATATAGTGGGAGGAACCCATCACATTGAAATATAACAATGGACTTGAAATTTGATCCCTTATTACAAGGATTTTGTATTATCCAATAATTTGATGACCAAGGTGAAAGTCTGTTAAGAAGGTCACCATTGTAACTGTTCCACCATATCCTAGCCCCTTCTTGACTTGATCACATGATGTTTGATTTCATCACCAACTAATGATCATCGTGAGAAGTTTTGTTTTCTTGGTTGATTCCTAGATTTTTTAGCATATGTTGTTTCTTTTTGTTAGTTGGCCCTAGATTTTCAGTGTGTACTGTTATTCTCCAAAATTGAGCCTATGGACAATAAAGGTCTTCCTCTATCATGTAGGATGCAAGGGATGCCTCTGAAAGGCTATCAACCCTTACCTCCTAACCCTCCAGAAGACAACTACCGTGGACAAGTAGAAAATCAATTTGATGCTGGAAGTGTTATTACTCCTCCGTTAGATAACTTAGAAGGCGCTTTGTTTACGGTTGAAAATCCCACTCCTCACACTACATCTGTGTCAGTAACCCCTATCGAACCACTTATGCTTCATTTAGACTCCCTTGGAACGTCATAGACAAAGAGGTCCCACGACTACCGGAGAGAATTTTTACCGAAACATATATGGGATCCACAAAACCAACCTTTGGTGATGAGTATAGGACTCATGTTYGTCCTAGCACTACAGTAGATAAAAATCCCACACCTTCTCATTCTATATGGAGAACTTCATTGGGACATGATCTCTATGATCATTTTGAATCCTTTCGATAGCCCTTTCATYGTCATGACCCTCCTGGTGAAACAGGACCATCYGGTCAAACCATGAATCACCCAGTTGATCAGCTCATTAACCCTACTGTTACGCCAGCACAAGTCCATCCTGATGTTAGACTCATCACCTCTACTCATATCCAAGGCACTTCGATCCCTACCCCCAATTTTACAATCTTTTACTCTACATCACCACATGTTCCACACGATCCTGTTGGCACATCTTTTCACCTGAGAATGAATATCCATGCCAGCAAAATACAACTGGCTGGAGGGAAACCACCATCTAACAAACCTTTCCTTCTTGGAGGACTACCATTCTATGGCAGGCCTAGCCCTCTCGGGGACAACCCCCTTTTCATGTTCCTCCTGGAGGGCAACCTCCCTTTTCTAGTCATACCCCGGTCGTTAATCCACCGCTGGCAGGAGGGCAACCTTGTTTTGTTGGAAACCCTTTACAATCCTGGGGAGTATCTTCAAGAGGAAATTTTATTCAACCCCACATTGGGGGGCACATGTATCATAACCCACTAGGAGGAGTATCAAACCCTTTTCCTTCCGGAACATATTAGGGACAACCTTATTCGAGTGGCATCCCAAACACCACCTGGAGTTCTCTGGGACAACAACCTTATCCTCCTCATGGGTCTAATGTGTATCTACCTCTGGGATATACTCCTTACCATCCTCAAGGGAAAATGTTTATCCTCCTTATGGGAAAGCAAATCACCTGTCCTATAATGCTCATATCCCATCGGGTTATGCAAATGTTTCTCATCCATCATCGAATCCTGCTTATCCTGGCCAACAAAAATCATATGTAGGAGGACCTACTAGTTACAAATATCCACCTAACCCAGTTTATGGTCCTACTGGTGTTCCTATGCCACACTAGTATCATCCGCAAATTAACTGACAACTACCTTTCTTACAACTCTGGATCTCCTAGACTTGTCTCGGTTAACTAATGATCCTATTTTTCATTCACCATTTTGGCTAGTCATTCCAGCTAAACTTCCTTTTGATATTCCGAAATTTGACGAAAAATCTAGCGAAGATCCAAAAAACCATGTGATGACTTTCCATTTGTGGTGTTCATCAAACTCCCTCATGGATGATTTTGTACATTTGCGTATTTTCTAGCAAACACTGATAGGTTGGGCAGCAAAGTGGTATATTGAACTACCACGTGCTTCTTTTCCTAATTTCAATTCCCTTTCCCTGTCTTTCCTCACGACGAGTACTGAACTCTTGATCTCCCTTCGTCAAACTAACTCTGTGCATATCTCTGACCATAGTCATGAGTGGAGACGACAATGAAGGATGATCAAGGTAATTATTCCTGACATATTATTGGCGAAATGGTTTACTAAATCACTTTTACCCCCGATCGCTCGCGATGTCTCTATGGGTGGTGTGGTCACGGAGGAGGAAGCCATTTCTCGGGCTCAATGCTTAGATTTGGTTTATTCACAATCTGGTACTTTGTATGATTTGCTTCTGAATGTTTCTCGAGATAATATTGATCCATCTAAGACGTCATCCTCATCTCATGCGGATGGTGTCATTGGTTCTGTCAAAACTCAATCTACTTCCCAATCAACCACACTCTCCTCTACGTCCCCCCAAACTCAAATCTCTGAGGTGAATGTAGTTCAATCTTCCCCTTCACAACAATCTGGAGGTAAGAAGAAGACAAAGAATAAATCAAAAAATACTAATAACAATGAACAACCAAAAAACCAATTTCAAACACCTGCTACCAAAAAGAAACCACAACGGAAACTGAAATTCATGTGTATCATTTGTGGTGACGATCACTACACTCGAGACTGTCCACATCACAATGAAGTGGCCAAAATTTTCCAGGAAAATTCACACCCCGTTGTTCTTACTCAGCCTTTTCCACAGCATCAATCCATGGTTTCTCAAACCCCCTCTCCTAGGGGTAGTTCTAGCCATCCTCATGACGAGGCCTCTATGAGTGCACATATTTATATGTTTAATGAGATTAATTTGAACACTCGCGCTAAGACAAACGACATACCAGGTAACCCTGACAAAGGAAAGGACATTAATGGTACCAGTACTTTACCAGATCCATCACCGTCCTCCATTAGTCCTCCATCGGTTAACCCTCCATATGGACCACTTCAGATTGAGAAACCTGCATTTCACTCTATCTTACACCCTCCTAAGAGCACTATCTGTAAATCTACCTTTAATCCTAGTTCACGTGTCGCCCAGAACTACAACATTGTTGAATATTTGGCTTAAGCACCGTGTGCTATGTCTGCATTAGAAGTTATACAACACTGCTTCAGTCAACATCGAACTCTCTTGGCCGCTATTGGCATTGTTGATCCTGAGTCGTCCAACCATATCATGTTTAACCTGGAAAATTATGCATCTCGACTCTCCCACCAACTTTCTTTTCAAGTTGATGTTGTTGTTCACAATCAACAAATTCACCGAACTATTCTGGATGAGAGAGCCTCAACTTGTATCATGTCTTTAGCATGTTGGAAAGTTTTAAAATCACCCGCACTCAAAAAATCCCCAATGATGTTACATTCCTTTGATGGGAGAGTTTTTCATCCCCATGGGATTTTACAGTCCCTACCCATCCAATTGGGTGGAAAAACTGTTATTGTTGATGTCGAAGTGGTTGATGCTCCCCTTGATTACAACTTGTTACTTGGAAGAAGTTGGTTTTATGCTATGACTGTCCTTGCCTTGTCGGTATTTTGATGTGTACAATTTCCTAATCAGGGAAAAATTGTCACTATTGATCATTTGGATTTCTGCACGACCGACGCTCGCACTCCCGCTACCAACAATATTCTTTTCTTGGGAGACCACAAGATCATGTATGAAAGCATTGGTGTTGAATTATTGAAATATTCTAGCCTCATGGGTACCTTCCCTACAACACTTCCACCAACTACACATCATATTGCCATCGTCGATATGATTTCGACCACGGATTATCAATCTTTGGAATCATATGACCCTTGGATTGTACCTAATCCATTGGAATTCTATGCACTAGGTGACACCATGCCACTTAGTCCATCCGAAACGTCATACCTTTCTATCCAATCCTCTTCTCCCTCATTGGATGACCAACATCTATTGGCACCCGACAGTTCCTCGATGCAATCACGGTTAAGTTCCTTAATGTCTATGATCGATTACATTTCCCTAATTTTTCCCTTGAATGAATCTATCATGGAAATGTTGAGCATTGATGAGATACCTCGAGATGATAACCATCATCGATACTTTTTTCTTCCCCCTCGTGAATAAATTCGAAAAGATATGCAGTCAATCTCCCCTCCTGATATCAATTTTCTATCGTCTCCCATGCCTTTGACTTCTGATGATTTGGATCCGGTAGTTGACATGGTGATTTCTTCGATAGGGCTATTGGAGCCTGATCTCCTTACCCCTGTCACAACCCTCGACATGTGTTCCTTCCAGAGTGATTATCTTCCATCCAGTGAAGATCTCTTGTAAGCCATGACCAAATTTTTTCCCTTGACATGGTATCCTTCCAGAGCATTATTCTCTTGGAAGACATGATCAAGGAGAGTCTACGAGCATAGTTTCTCCTCTCTATGGCAAGATCATTAAAAAATGAAACAGAGGTCATGAGCATAGTTTTTCTTCTTTGTGGAAAGATCGTTAAAAAATGAAACAGAGGTCACGAGCACATTTTCTCCTCTCTGTAGCAAGCTCACTAAAAAATGAAACAAAAGCTCTGAGCATAGTTTTTCTCTCTATGGAAAGCTCATTAAAAAATGAAACAAAAATCTAGGGATTGAACCCAGAGCCCCGAGCATAGTTCTTTTTCTGTGTCAAGCTCGTTAAAAAATGAAACAGTCACCTCTCTTGAACCTTCTTTTCATCCACTCTTATCCTTTTTCTCCGTCTAGTCGAGAAATTGGTGACAAACTCATAGTCAGTGAATGAATTGAATCTTGGAGGGCATGTCTCCAATCTTTGATGATCATTTTGGAGTTAAGCCTCTAGCTTTCAAKCTAAGGGCATACCAAACTTAGTCTTTGTTCTTTCTCGTGCTTGGAAAAAACATGAGAATGTAACCAAGTAGACTTTTATAACTYTTTTGGACTCGCATGGATAAACGAAAAAGGAACCCCTTAGAGTCTTCTTTGAGCTCTTTTCAGACTCTCTAAACATGAAAATATTGCCGAGTGATCTTTCTTCCTTTTCCACTCGTTAAAAGGTTTGAAAGGGAATCTTTCGAGTGATAATTTATCTCTTTTTAGGYCTCACAAGACTAACATTACGAAAAAGGACAACATTGCAATCATCTTTAAGTTATTTTCAGACACTCTAAATATGAAAATCCACCGAGTTTACCTTCTCTGGACTTGTTAAACAATCATACATTGAAGGGCCCATACGGGATTGAACCCTTACTTCTTCTAGTTCACTAAACAAAGGAACAGGGACTTACCGAAGGTGAGTCATATCAAGCATGTGTTACCCTCCTCGAGCTCATTAAATTAAAAAGAGGTACTTATATATCTGTATGGGGGAAACAATTGAAGGAAGCAAGCCAAGCAGTTTTTGAGAACACTACCAGTAACTCTTACGGTCGCCCTTGAACATGACACTTTGTATTTGCATGCATTTTAATCCGCTGAACCTCTGCACTGAGCCAATCCTTCGAGTTTCTTTTACTCCTTTGGTTCACCTAATGAAAATCACAGCATCCACTGCATTATCAAGTTTTGGTCCATGTCATGTTTCTGCTAATGTGCCTCAGTGTTCAAGGGAAGTATCTGCCTCAAGAGTCAGCCATTACAAATATCATGTTTCAATACCCATGTCAGTCCATGTTCATTCAATCTACCAATTATATCTCTGTGTCAATTTCATGTCGTTGATGTGGGATACATCAAGACCCTCCTTCGACGAGTCTATTCCTATTGACTTCAACACATTAGCCAGGAACTAGAATTAGAAACCAATTAGTACCTTGGGACCTACAAGCCTCAATGGGAGGCCTCCTTGCGCCCGACATTGGGTTTACATCATTGACCCCTGATCGGATGATTCCACGAATGTTCGACTTCAGCTCATTTATTCACATTCGTTGGAATGTACTAGAGTACCTTGGGAATCATTAACATCAATGGTGATCTCCCTCGTGCCTGTTAACAGTTTACATCATTGGCCGCTAATCAAGTGGTTTCTTCCATGTTCGAAATCAAGACATCTATTCACATGGTTAGATTCATACTACATCGGGATCGGTAAGAATACCCTGGGTTGAGTCATCACTCTTGTATGTACTTTGCCCAAGTTGCAAAGGAGTTTTATTTTGAACTATGACACATATATTGTTACATAGATCCACTTTGTATTGGTCGTGGCTATGTCTTGTCATCTCATAGATCCACTATGTATTCTTCATGGCTACGATTAGTTTAGGTAATAGGAGTATAGATCCACAGTGTATATTTAGTGGCTATACCTTTTGTCAATACAATTATGGATCTGCAGTGTATTTTATGGTGGCCATACCTAAAAATTCTTTATCACTCAAGCATAGGTATGCCTGCCTTGGGTTTTGAAACATGTCATAATATTTGTTTGATGGTTGTGTGAAACTTTTTCCAGTCTCCCTATGTCCATACCCTTGCTAAAAAAAGTCTACAAATTACTTCAATCATCATCATCTTCTAACTTCATACTTTGGGGGGCAATCTGTTACACCTTAAATTTACTCACTTCGATAGTGTCACAAGTGTCTTCATTACAAKTGTTGTAAGTGTCACATCGTGTTCGCAAGTGTCGCATATTGACTACAAGTGTTGCAAGTGTCACAAACAATATTTTTCYGTATTGCCTATGTCGTGCCCATAACGACATCATAAAGACACTTAAAGACACCTCAAAGGTGGTTTGGAATAAGAAAAATTATTTGGCAGGAAGTACAAKCCCTTTGCCATTAGAAAAACCATAAAAAAAATTGAGTTTTATGGAGGAKCACTCCCCTACCCATTTTCAGGGAGTGCTAGTGCTCCCTAGGCCTCTCTGGGGGAGCATTTGAGCATTTTGTGCACCCTTATGGGGGAGCGCTACCCCATCTTCAGAAATTTCTAAGTTTGTTGAGGGAAATTAGGGAAGAATCCTTCAATTCCTGAAGGTGGTTGGATTCGAGGAGATGGTCAAGGCATGATCTTAGGGAATATCCTCAACTAAAGGAGAGGAATCCTCCACCTATCCGAAAGATCTCTCAAGTATTTGGACCTCTCCATGGTTATATAAAGAGGCTTTATCATGGTGAAAGGGTACATTACGTATAGAAGGAAGTTGGAGAATTACATCAAACTTATGATCTCATGAGTGAGATGCCATCAAAGCTATCAATGGACATTGATTGAGAAAAGGGGTTGGAAAAGGAGAACTGGAAGAAGCTACTGCACCTTCATTCAAAGGATTGTAAGTACTTTTACTTGTTCTCATTAATATAATCAATGCTTGGCCTATTTCTTTCAAACTTGTATTTGTGCCATATAAGTTTGTCTACAGTAGATGGATTTATGTTTGAGCTAATCTCAGTAGTGTAGAAAGTATTTTGTACTTTTGTTTGTCTTGCAAGACCTACTAAGGAGCTCAATATCAAAGCTCATCCCAGACCTTGCAGGGACAAACGATGTTCATAAGGTACATACCTTCCTCCTTCTCTTTCATTCATCAGCTTGATTAGATCTAAAAGGAAGTCAGTGTCCATGTTAATCACTTTCTATCTTAGAGTTAAGGGTCTAGCTCTCAAGAGGAAATCTACCTGTTTCTTTGAATGAAAATGAAGAAATGACTTCTCAATCATCAAGCAATCCAGAACATGTAATCAATCCAAAAATTTTAATCCAATAAAAGACTTTTAATTGAATAAGCACTCATATAAAAGCTCAGATATTATACCCTTGTCGATAAAAATCAAATACAAAAACTGAAAAAGACTAAAAGATATATATTCGATCTCTGAAACCAATCAACAACAAGTTAAACTCCCAGAAAACAATCAAGGGTTGGAATTAAAAGTCCCTCCCAGCTGATTAAAGAAAAACTGGGCATCAACAGAGGCTAAAACCTAGCTCAAAAAATTTCACAGGCGCCACCGCAGCCTAATAGCACGTTACAGTGCGGAAATCAAGAGTTTCTATAGGCCAGAAACAGATAGGGTGTGGAACGTCCGCACTCAAGCAAACAACTAGGGCAAGGAAATTGAAGATTTCCATAGGATATGTATAGGGTATAGTGTAGAAGTGTCTGTAAATCAAGAAATTTTGAGAAGAGGGTAAAGGATTTAAGTGAACTTTCAAATCCATAGAGTCTGAATGAATCTCCCACAGACTCAGAGAGTGATTTCAAGTAAAACGAATAGGTTAAAATAAAATGGCCAACAAAAAACCACAATTAAGTCATCTCCCCAATAGAGTTGCCAATTTTGTTATTGGATAAATCGGTGAATGTGGACACAAACTAATCTCCCTAGATCCACCTAGATCTAGAACAAAACAAGATAGTACATGACACTTTCCCTAAGTTGCTACAATTGAATTTTCTACCATAGAAGGAATAGATGACATATCTTCAAATATTGCTTCCTTATATCTCTGTTGTCCCCACTTCACTTTGATTCTCTTGTGAGATCAGATCTGCAATGACACAAACCAACCAAAGTGAAGAAAAAATTGTAGATTCAATGGAAACGTAAACATGTGATCAAGGAGTCATGTAATAAAATGTTAATGATTTTATGGAAAAGAAACATGTCACCGTATCATATTAAGTAAGAGTGGAAGATACAACCAAATTTCCTTGATGTTGCAAGTTCCCTTCCAATGGTCCTTTGTTCCAACACACACATACAATTGCTCTGAATTTGTATGAAGATGGTCCACAAAATCTTGATGGACAACTAGAGGCCACAAGCATCAGTTGTAACAGGATCCTCCATGCAGTCGTCAGCCTATTCTTTTGGCAACTATTTGTTCAATATTGCTTAACCTTTTCCATGAGAAACCCATCATTATATAGGAGAAGGTGGAGTGGTTACAAGAATGAGGATGATCCCATCAAATCAGAGAAGCCGGTAAGACCACAACCATACAAACGCCACCTCACATTCTAGAAGATTCTCCTTCTAGAAATTTCATGAAACTTGTTCCTTTCCTTAGCTTCAAGCATCGCCACACCCTACCTATATAGTAGCATGTGGAAATCCCATGAACCAAGCATAGATTAGCCTACAAAAATCATGGATTTTCGCACTGTGTACCACTATCAGCCTGGGACGTTATTCTAAAAATATGCCTTGTAGGGGAAGAAATTAATCATTTTTCTCATGTAAAAGATTTTTTTGAGAACCTGAACACATGCCTGTAGGGTCATCATTAGAGTGACCAAAATAATTTGTAACAACCATGGCCTCCTGTTCAATGGACTCCTAGATAACAACTTCGTTGATAGGTACCTCTAGGCGTTGTTCTGCTACAGTGAAAACTTGCTCCATATCTTCTCCTTGGGCTTTGATCTATGTGAATAGCTGGCAAGCCTCATCCTGTATAGTTTGGAGCCTCTAAGTCACTTCCATGACTCTTCTCTGAATGGTGTGGACCTAATGTTGAGCACTGCATTGTTCTTAGGATCGCTTCATTCTTTCAACAGCTGACAGGGGATTCAACTGCGCCTGTATTATTTTTTCTTGATACTTCACCTCTTGGAGTTGTGACTCTAGTGTCTTTAGTTCTAGATTCTCAGTGAGTCACTCGTAAGTCTGGGCACTATGATCATTCAGTTGCTTTCATTCCATGGCAAGGGCCTTTATTCTATCAATTGTTCCTCAATCAGTTGCATCTTTTGATCCCTCATATTCAAACTTCATCTAGAGAGAAACCTTCTCCTAATCTGCAAGCAGACGTTGTTCTATGAGTACTTATTGAACTTGCTTCAAGGCCTGGGTAGCTTGTTTAGTTTCTTCTTGTGCATGATGAAGGTGAGCTTCAGTCGCATTAACTAGTCGATAGATTTGGGCTGGCTCATCTCCCAAATATTGTTCTCCTGATTGCAAGGGAGTAGTGGAGACTGCATGACTGGACTGAAGGGCCTATTGTACCCCTCAGAGTTCGACCTCGATTATATCGTACATCTCCTCCAGCTTGGATTCTTGTTTCTACAAAATTTTCTATGAGGTGTCATTTACAGTGCAATGATGAAGTCAAAATCATTGACAGTGAGCACATTCTTCATCTTAGTGATGGTGGCTCTGGATTTCTTCTGGGAAGAGGGTTTTGGGGGAGAAACCTTCCTCTTCTTCAAAGGATAAGACTCATCTCTAGGTGATGTTTCTTCACCTTGCTTCTACTCATCTTATTTTCCATTGATCTCTTCTACCTCATCATCACCCCCTTGGTCAGGTGATGTTGAAGCAGTATTTTCTGAGAGGCTTCTTAAGTCTTGGACTTCTTTGGTTTTCTTCATTCTACTGGTTTCGGGTGTTTCATGTTCTATGTGGGTGGCCTCTGGGCTTTCAAGTTCAGGATCAGACATATCTGCAGGGTCAATGACGATAAGGAAGTTGGCCGACCATTCCTTAGTTATCTCCTTGAGGTCCTCTATGATGAGCTTGTAGTACAACTGAAGCTCCTCCTTATGTTCATCTGCTAGCACAGTAATATAGATGAAGTGTCGATCTACGTGGAACTTCATGATGGGTCAGAAGCGTTGTAGGGTGTTCGACGTCATGCAAGGTTCATCTTTGATAGCCCTCTTCAGCTGGAGGTAGTATATGTGAAAGACATCGTTCGAATTCCACTGTTTACCCATATTGCTCGAGTACCAGAGCGTGGTGAACTTCGCAGCAAGCAGCTCGAACAACTCATTATCCGGGAAGGTTGCACCTTCTATCATCTCCCAAGAAACAAATGCGATGAGGATTAGGAGCTAGATAAGGTGGAACTCATAGCCCTGATCCTATGCTTCACGACAATCTAATTTTAGCTAATTCACTAGGTACTTTGCCTAGTTCATCTATATGCCTTTCACGCATTTCCCTGCGAGGTCAATGAAAAATCATGTGACCTATGTGGGTTTGTTCTTTCATACTAGATTCCCTGCAATTAACTAACATTATAGGTGTTCTATGCCATTCTAGATGGAAGCTAACTTGTAGCCTCGTGTCCCCTTATCAACATCGTTGTATGTATCCTTGATCTTTTGTGCTAACGCGTGATCTATGGCTTTTCCTAGATAGAAATCCTATGGATCAGGTCCTTGCATACTCAGTCTGGTGATCCTATGGATAAATGTTGGATCGACTGTGATACGGTGGTCTAGCCATAAGTAGCTGCCATGGTAACACGAAAGTAGGAGCTTGACATAGGCGTTAACTTCCTGGTGCCTTCCAAAGTGTGGGATTTTCATTACATTCAACAAGGTGGACTGCGTGAGGTTCATCATCCACGGCTGGGGGATTAGTTTGGAGTTCTTCCCCTTCATCCTGGTCAAGTATTTATACGGGGTGAGCATACTATGGTTCTTGCAGTCCCCTAAGTTGAAGTCGTTGGACTTCAACATTGCAATATTGTCCTACTGTGCTTGAACTACGCGTATCCCCTTCGAGAGGTACACAGTAACCATGGTGTACTCAAAATATCTCAGTACACTATCACAACTCACCGCGCTGGCTAGAGGTGGAATGTAGTCAGGTAATATTGTTAGTATTAGATTCTCATTTGCTAGGTCATATTTGTGCTTGATTCTCTTTTCTATGATGACTCAAGATGCTCTGTATCTACGAGCGATTGATGAAGAGCCTTGCACTCCTCTAATTGAGGATGCTTGAATACTTTCAAATGTTACTTTCTCGTCCATGAGATCGATGAGAACTTCTTCGACGATTTTCTATGTGGCGCTGAGATTTTATGACATACACGCTTAGATCGGATGGATGAATGAGTGCGCAAAACAATAGAACTGGTGTCGATCTTACTAATCACAATGCGGTAGCAGTGAGTTCTCTCTGATATAATTTAAAAAAGTGTTCTTAGTGTAA
>JASDQU010735278.1:60872-73114 GCA_032191745.1 Picea mariana
TAAGGTGGACTAATTCTACTATATTATTAAATAAGGCCCACTATGGTAGTTAGATATAATAAATGTAAGAGGACTTTTTAGAAGGTTCTACTTCTAGAAGATTCCTCCTCTAGAATGTTCTTAGGTGATGGTAGCACTATATAAAGGGGATCAAGCAATGTAATGAGACATGAAGAGAAATATTGTATTTGGAGTGGTAGCTCAATAGGAGAATGCCCCCTCGAAGAGGCAAGTGAACAGGAGAGGATCCCTTCCATAATAGGATCCATTGTATGGTGTTGCCCTACCTCAAGGGTTTGTTAATAATATTGTGTGGTTTCTTCTATCTTTCTTTGTGGATCTATTGTGTATTCAGTAGTTGTGTTGATTATATCTTCATATCTGGTATTGTTACTTAGCAAGTGGTATCAGAGCACTTTCCTTGGGCATACATTGTGGGGAAATATTTTTTATTTTTGCAGATTTTTTTTTCGGAGAAGAAAAAAGAGGGCCGCGACATTCCAGACATTTTTAGTATATTTATGTGAAAAATTTTCAGAAAGGGGTTGTATATCTGAGTTCCTCTCAGAAAAATACCCAATTTGAAAAAAAAAAATCGTTCGAAATGGAGTCCGGAAGGTCAAGATATTGAGGTTTTAAAATCTGCAATTTTTCAGGGTTTTTTCTGCGGACGACGGTGTGATTTATTTTTATTTATGTACCATTTGGAGGCCGAATTTGCCCAAATAAATTACAGATCTGAGTTCTTCTCACAATTTCACCCAATTTCAAAAAAACAATCAGCCGAAACGGAGTCCGGGAAGTGAAGTTATGAGCATTTTAAGTTCAGCAGTTTTTTAGGGTTTTTCCAGAAAAAGCCGCGATTTTCTACCGAAACTTATTGGGTCTATTTTTAAGTTTTTTCATGACGGCTGCAGGACCGAAGAGTTCATAGGGTGCTCAGATGGCTATTTCATCTCAAACCTTGAAACAAATTCTTGAATCATTCAAAGCCCAATTAGATGATAGATTGGATGCATTTGCACATCGCCTCACAAACAGCCTCACAGACAGCCTCACATATGGCCTCAATGATAGTTTTCGTAGTATTCAAGATTCATTGAATGACATGCAGGAGAGATTTATTATGGAGGGCCTCAAGGCTGAATATAATAAAGAAATATATGCTTGGTATGATTTTGAGGCCGATTGTGATGATTGGTATATGGATAGTTGTCATTTCTGGGATGACAACCACTTCCATATTTTATTTGATGACTCTACTCCATCTTCTGTAGAGAACATCAATGTCCCGCATCAAGAGCTAGTTACCAGCGTTCAGTCTGCATATTCTACAGTGGTATTATTCCTTCCAGATTCTGCTACGACCCTTTTCCACTATGTGGATGGATCTTCTTATTTGGATCCACATGATAGGTGTCAGTATTTGGAGCATCATTTGGAGTTGGCTATTGGGTTCCAAAATCTTCTTCGGGGAGTTCACATGAGCACTTGGACATGGGACCCTGGCTTACAATGGTGGTTGGACTACATCAGTATGGTGGCTTTACTTTCTACATGGGACCTTGGTTCTCCAGTCTTCTTCAGCATTATGGTCCACAATTATCCATGGGACCCTGGTATATGGTTGTACATCAAGCGTTGAGGACAACGCTTTCATAAGGGGATGGAATGTAAGGTAGCTAGAGAGGTAGTGGGGGGGACCTAGAGGGCCCATAGTGATAATAGTGGAGGTCATTCAATGTAAGGTGGACTAGGTCCACTATATTATTAAATAAGACCCACTATGGTAGTTAGATATAATAAGTGTAAGAGGACTTCTTAGAAGGTTCTACTTCTAGAAGATTCCTCCTCTAGAATGTTCTTAGGAGATGATAGCACTATATATAGGGGTTCAAGCAATGTAATGAGACAGGAAGAGAAGTATTGTATTTGGAGCTGAAGCTCATTAGGAGGTTGCCCCCTCGAAGAGGCAAGTGAACAGGAGAGGATCCCTTCCATAATAGGATCCATTGTATGGTGTTTCCCTACCTCAAGGGTTTTGATAGTAATAAAGAAGATTTTGCATATTGTTTTTGTATATCTGTTGTGGTGCTTTTGTATTCAGTCTTTGGTTCCTAACAATATGAAAAACTCTTGTGTTAGTACAATAACCTCTTGTCAATTAGAAAATAGTGTTAATATAATAACTTCATGTTTTGTTGAGGAAAATAATGACTTCATGCCTTGTGTCACCTTAAAAACAAGGTTGTGTGGTAGCGTAGTCTCTGCCGGGTTGAAGTGGGATAGGAAAGAGTGGCAGAGGCAGATGGAAACTACAGTGAAGATGTGCCAAGCAACATGAAGCACAGGTGGTATCCATGCAATAAATGACATGTGGCGTGTACATTTATTTTTTGAATGTATATAACAAAATACAATTTGTGCATAGTGGAAGATTTTTTTTATAACACAAATATGAAAGGAGATAAAAAAGAAGTTTAGTTTGAAAGAGCACCATTTATTTTTTGAATGTATATAACAAAATACAATTTGTGCATAATGGAAGAAAAACATTTATGACAACACAAATATGAAAGGAGATATATTAAATAAGTTACAAGTTCTTGGAAATTTAAATGCATTTGTCATATAGACTGGTGAAAGATAAAAATGTATGAGGACATTAATTTAATATCAAAAAATAAAATTCTATTACATATTACTAAAATTTTTGAAATATATCAAAAAATAAAAGTTTGTTACATATTACTAGAAATTTCAATGTGTTTGTCATATAGACTGGGATTGGGGCTCCCGCGGACCATAAGAGAAATATGTACAAGAAACATGACTGTAGAAAGAAGAAGTGGGAAATAGTAGAGAGAAATACCTGCAATTTTTTTTTTGAAAGGTATTAGTGTTTGGCTAGACATTTCTATTTTAAAAAGTGGAATAATTGGGTTGATAAAAAAAGCAAGATGCGATCAGTAGACTTACAGTGATGGTACATATGATCCCTTTTGCTATTTTATTGTTCCTATTGTTTCATTGATGTCGTCAACGACTGCTGGAATCGTGACAACTTCCTGTTGCCTTTCGTCGACGGTCTCCTTCAATTATCTTTAGAGCCATTCTTCAATGTAGCTTCTCATTGGGGTTACATTGATCTCATTCCTGATTTTTGTGCTGAAAATTTCATTTTCTAATTCCCGTAAGTCGATAGAAAGATTATGCAGAGCATGATGAATTTCCTCATTCTGTACAGATTAGTTGACTAGCCAGTCGTCGACGTGATATTGATCATATTCAAGGATGTTGTAAAAATTTTCCAAAGACAACGCCTTAAACATATCAACCTATTTATCGAATTCTTTCCTAGTTAAGGGCAAGGAGTTAACGTTTAATTTTTGGTCTTGGAATTCATTGGTCCTTCCAGTTGAGTTTATCTTGACAGCCTTGTGAATAATTTTTCTTTCTTTGATATGGCTTGTTCACTTGATTGAACAATGAGGTGCAGGTTCTTCACTTTTTCTTTCCTGGATGCATTTAATTGACTGATCCAGTTTTTGGATGGAAGACCTTGTTGTCTTCTTTTTGTTTCTGTCATATTGTTGACAATGGTTCCAAAAGGAAGGACCATGTTTAAATAGAAATGTTCTCCATCTTTTAACTCCGCCTGCAAATGTTAGAGCAAACTATGTGCCCTGGTTCCAAGGGAAGTGATGGTTTGTGATGTTTCCCATGCCTCAATAAATAGTTCCATTATTTTCTTGATATTATTCTCCACATATCCTCTACAGGATGAGAAGAGGCTGGAGGATCCTTTTAAGTTGGCTACAAGGGTGTCAAGCATGGCTATTTCCAAAGGATTGGCAAGAGATGGCATAGGAATCAAAGCCTCTTCCAATTCCTTGACCTAGTCCTTCAGTCTGGCATTATCTACCTCGATGCCTCCAATGGAATCATGAAGTGCATCTCCACTCACCTTATGAAGTTGAAAGATTTGGGATGAACGCATGTTGGCAAGGCCAACCTCTGAACGAGATTTTCCTTTCTTATTTTTTACATCCTTTTTTTCAATGATCAATTTTCTGGACTTGTTAATAACCAAATATCAATATAGCATAGAAAAACCTCAGAATAAGTACTCAACGCCTTGAAAAAGAGATAATTTCATATAACAAGCCTCTTTGAGGGGGCAACCTCATTTTACCCCACATAAATGTTCAAGTACAAGATTATTCTAAATGAAAATGTCTCCTTGGTATATATAGGAGACTAGGAGGTATAATTACAACTAATGGAATAAAGATAACATAAATAAATTAACATTACTAATGTAATATGCCCCAATTAAGGGGTAATGAGCCAATATTAGGGCTTAACATGCCCCTCCCGTTGAGACAAGTGTTGTTGACAATGCTTGAGTAACTCTGGATGCTTCTGTATAAAAAACTCATCTTCCCAAGTGGAATCTTCAGCTGGTAGTTTCCTCCATTTAATGAGATACTCTAAAATGGATATATTCCTCAGCTGGTGTATTCTTATGTTAGTGATGGCTTCAGTATTCAATATGATTTTTCCTTCCTCGTCAAGTTTTGGAAATATAGTTTGAACTGGGATCTTGTTGCTTATAACCTTATTTAAGCATGAAACATGGAAAACTGGGTGTACTCATGAAGATACAGGCAACTCCAATTTGTATGCCATAGTACCAATCTTTTGCAACACCTTATAAGGTCCATAGTACTTTGGTGATAATTTATTATCCTTCTTGGCTTTCTTGAGGGACATCTATTTGTATGGTTGTAGTCTTAAAAACACCCAATCCCCTACTTCAAAAATTCTTTCACTACGATGTTGATCTGCTTGTTGTTTCCAGTAATGATCCCAAGCCAAATTTTTCGCTTGGATCACTAAATACCACTGATTTGTTGTTGTGCCGATGTTTATTGAGTTATCCTGTTATTCAGTGCATTCATACAAGATTCATTCAACACATAAATTTCACATTACATTCAAGATATAAAATCACAAGCAAGATATGACCTTTTATTATGAGCAATATGGAACCAATACAATAGATAGCCTATCTGGAATAATCATCAGATGGCTTGGAAGACAATATATATGAGCTACTACAAAATTCTCTACCGATACAAAATAAGCCTCCGAAGGCTGGATAAGAAATGAATACCAATGCCAAGTGCCAAACTCCTCACTGCTGGAAGGTGCCACACTCTGCTGGATAATTGAAGCTCCTTAACAATTCGGCCCTAGTTCCAAAGATGTCCAATCACCTCTAGAAAGATGCCAAACAATAGATCGGGTGATTGTAAGAACAACCCAGGTGCCCAAATCTCCAATATCCCTCTCTACCTATTTAGATATGAACTCCTCCACCGAATGGTGCGCCCCANAATAGATAGCCTATCTGGAATAATCATCAGATGGCTTGGAAGACAATATATATGAGCTACTACAAAATGCTCTACCGATACAAAATAAGCCTCCGAAGGCTGGATAAGAAATGAATACCAATGCCAAGTGCCAAACTCCTCACTGCTGGAAGGTGCCACACTCTGTTGGATAATTGAAGCTCCTTAACAATTCGGCCCTAGTTCCAAAGATGTCCAATCACCTCTAGAAAGATGCCAAACAATAGATCGGGTGATTGTAAGAACAACCCAGGTGCCCAAATCTCCAATATCCCTCTCTACCTATGTAGATATGAACTCCTCCACCGAATGGTGCGCCCCATTGGGTGACTAAAACCCTAGGTGATTCGGCCCTGACAAGGGAAGCCTCCAAATGCCTTGAAACTCCCCAAGAATGTAGATCAGGCTTTGTGAACCCCGTAGGAGAAGTTTCAGACTCAGATTCTAAGTGTAGCCTTCTAGATCTGAGTTTTACTGAATCACAAGACGTCCCCTTAGCCTCCAAGACATCCCAATCTGTAGACAAATATATGTTGATGATAACCCTTTAGAAAATCCCTCAAACTAATGGTCTTGCCCATGCAAACAAAACCCAAGTGTCGGAATGGCTCTAGGCCCTCTGGATAAGCTTGATAGAACCTCCCTCTAGATGATGGTGCGCCCTTGCTAGAATCACAAGAACAATACAACCTGTTAAATTTTGAAGCACTAGATGGAGATGGGATAAGAATAGAATGGTGTGGAGGAGTATTTCATCCCTGAGACCAAGCTGTGGAAGAAGGTGAGTGGATGTTTCACCACTAAGTTGCTCACAAGGGTTTGTATAGAAAAACCCCCAAACTGAATTCTCAAGAGCAATAGAAAACACTAAACCAAAACCAGAATGAATAATAGGTGTGCCCCAGCCTCTTACTTATACTTTTCCTTCTGATTCTCTATTGAGTTAGGTTAACTCCCAGGGTTAAATTCTACTCTTCTGTTGAGTTACCTTTTTCTCCTTTTAACCTATTTCTTTCTCAAGTCAACTTAAAAATATAGCTTTTAGTCTAGTTGACCTTTCCCCTCAGTGTGTGACTATGGTCTAGTAGGGACACCTAGACCACTACGTCTTCCAGAACTCTTCTTCAAGAGGTGGGGGACATTACAATGCGATTCTGTGCCATGGTCAGGTTGTCCTTTAAGATTTGGAGAACTTGTTGTTGATGCTCGATGTGATCTTCCATTGTTTGAACCTTAGATTTTTCTTTTAGAGAAGAAGTGATGGAAGGAGGGTGGTATCCATAGAGTGCCATAAATTGTGTCATTTTTGTTGCAGTATGAAAGGAAGTGTTATACCACCATTCTTCCAAGGGTAACCATTTGAACCATTGTGTTTGTTTATCAGAGACAAAGCAAGGAAGGTAGAATTCCAGAAATTTGTTCACTATCTCGGTTTGTCCATCAGATTGAGGATGATAAGATGAGCTATGAACCAATTGTGTACCCAAACAAGAAAATAATTCTATCCAAAAATGTCTAGTGAAGATGGGATCTCTATCACTTACAATAATCTTTGGGTTGTCAAGTAGCTTTTGAACTGTCTCCATGAATGTGGAGGAAACTGTACTAGCTTTTAAGGGATGAGAGAGTGCACAAAAGTGTGCATACTTGGTCAGTCTATCAACAATCACCATGATGACACTCTTTCCTTCAAACTTCGGTAACCCTGTGATGAAATCCATGGAAACCTCCTCCCAGCACTGACTTGGGATGGCTAATGGTTGTAAAAGACCTAGGGTATTAATTTTTCCACCTTATTTTGATGGAAAACCAAAAATTCTTCCACAAACCTTTGAACATTAGTTTTAAGGCCATCCCAAAAAAAATCCTTCTTAACTCTATGGTAGGTTTTCAAAAATCCTGAGTGCCCTCCTACTGGAGAGGTTTGCAATTCCAATAGTACCTTTTGTTTGAGTTGGGTGTTCTTACATAAATATAAGCGATCTTTGTACCATAGTGAATCATTTTTCCATGTAAATGTATCTGATGCATTGGAATCTTGATGCAACCTTTGAACGAGAGTCCACACTTTTTCATCATTCTTCCATTCATCCCTTGCTTCTATTATCCAATCAGGTTGGATGATTGAGATAGAACAAAGAAAGGCCCTAACATCTTCATCCTTTCTTGAGAGTGCATGTGCCACAACATTTTGCTTCCCCTTTTTATAGACAATTTCAAAATCATAACCCAATATCTTGTTTACCCATTTTTGTTGTTCTTCTGAAGATAGTCTTTGTTCCAAGAAGTATTTAAGACTATCATGATTTTTTTTGACCTTGAAGTGCCTACCTATTAGGTACGAATTCCATTTCTTCAGTGCATGTAGTATTGCCATCATTTCCTTCTCATAAATGGGTTTATGTAAGTCCTTTTCCTTGAGTGGTCGACTTTCAAAAGCCAGGGGACTTCCTTCTTGCATTAGGGAAACACCAATTCCATTTCCCAAGGCATCATATTCCACAATAAAGGTTTCTGTGAAGTCTGGAGTGGTCAAGACAAGAGCTTTGCACATCACCTCTTTAAGTTGTTCAAAAGCTTTAGTTGCCTCTGGAGTCCATGAAAATGCATCCTTCTTAGTTAGTGTTGTTAAAGGTGCTTCTAATCTTCCATAGTGTCGAACAAAATTGTGGTAGTAACCCATCAAACCCAAAAATCCTCTAAGATTCTTCAATGTTTTGGGAATTGGCCAGTCCATCATGGCCTTAAACTTGTTAGGGTGTACCTTGACACCTTCATGAGATACAATATGACCCAAATACTCTTCCTCCTTCACTCCAAAGAAACATTTGTATGCTTTGGCATATAGTTGTTTCTCCTTTAGTAGTTGTAGCACCTTATCAACATGTCACACATGATCCTCCCAAGAGTTGCTATAGATTAGTATATCATCAAAAAATAATAACACAAATTTTCGAAGGAAGGGATTGAAAATGGAATTCATCAACCCTTGGAATGTGGAAGGTGCATTTGTAAGGCCAAAAGGCATGACCAAAAATTCATAACGGCCTTCATGAGTTCAGAATGTTGTTTTTGGGATATCTTCTTCCTTCATTCTAATCTGATGATACCCTGAATGAAGATCCAATTTTGTGAAATAGATTGCTCCATGTAGTTCATCTGACAATTAATCCATGACGGGAATGGGAAACTTATCTTTAATAGTGATCTTGTTGAGCTCTCTATAATATGGACACATACGCCATGAGATATCTTTTTTGAATACCATTACCACTGGTGCAGAGTAAGAACTTTGGCTAGGTATAATAATGCCAACCTCTAACATTTATTCAACCATGCACTCAATTTCACTCTTTTGGGCATGAGGGTATCTGTATGGCGTGATGTTAGGAGGAACACTCCCAGAAATTAGGTGAATTTCATGATCATGATTTCGAGTGGGTGGAAGACCTTTGGGGATATCTTCAAATACTTTGGAATTCTTATCAATGATCCCTTGGAGATATTGAGGAATATATGGCTTATATGTTTGAACATCTAGTGAGCATAGTTGTGCAATAACGGCTTCATGCCCCTTTTTCAATAATTTTGTCATGCCATTAGAGCTTATCACCTTACCGGGTTTCCCTATGATACCTCTTAACTCAATTTATTTTCCTTCCAATGAAAATTTCATGAAAAGTTATTGAAAATTAAAAGCCATTGTTCCTAATGATTGTAACCATTGGATTCCTAGTACAACATCCGCACCACCCATGGGTATATAAATCATTGGACTATTCATTACATATTCCCCCATAGTAAGATTGATCTTATTGCATTTTCCCGAGAAATTGATAGTTCCTCCATCTGCAATCATTACTTGAAACTCTGGCGCTGGATATACATAGCAATTGAGAGCCTTGGCTAATTTATAGTGAATGAAATTATGAGTACTACCAGAATCAATTAGGAATATTACCTTTTTCTTTTTGATGTATCCTTCGATATTGAGGGTTTGAGGAGTGCTAATTCCAGCAAATGCATTACACAATATCATGGGAGTCAACTCTTTAGATTAAATTGTTTCTACATTTTCATCTTGAGATGGTTCTTGTTCTTGTTCTTCTTCCTCTTCACAATATATGTAGAATAATTTCTTCTCACCACACTTATGTCCCTTACTGTATTTGTTGTCACAATTAAAGCATAAACATTTTTCTTTTCTTTCCTCCAATTGTTGAGGTGTCAACCTTGTAGGTTGAGGTGTTTTAGAAGAAGGAGCATTGTTCTCTCTATAGATGTTAGGATTGGTCCTTCTAGTAGCCATGGCCATATTTTTACTTTCAACATTTCTTGCCACCTTAAATGCATTCTCCAATTATTTGGGTTCCCAAAGGCGAACCTCATGTTGAATGTTATCCTTTAAAGTTCCTATGAATACATCAATCAAGTGCTCAGCTAGAATATCTGTTACCTTTATATTCAATCTTTGAAAGTTATCAATGTGCTCGGTAACTGAACCCTTTTGCCTGAGATTTATCAATTGGCTAAAGAAGGTATTGCTCTTTGTATCTTTATAGTGTGCTATCATTTCTTCCATGAAAATTGTCCAAGTGACGAGTGATTTGTGAGAAAAAAGCCATCGATACCATACAAATTGATTGGGTTCTAAACATAAAGAAGCAATTCATACCTTTTGTGTATGTGACACATTATGTAGATCAAAGAATTGATCCATCTGAAGTATCCATGTGATTGGGTCCTTGTTATCGAACTTCCTCATATCGATCTTAGGAACATGGTTGGTATTCAACCCAAATTTAGAGTTTCTCCATTCTTGATTCACCTTCCTTGTGTCCTCATCATGAATTTCATGGGATGCATTTTCACTTTAAGGTGTCTTCTCTGTTACAAAATTTTTCAATACTTCCATGATATCCTCTTTTAAACCATCCATCTTTGCCTCCAACTTAGCTTCCATCTCTTGTAGCTCATATTTTGTTACTATCTTCTTTTGTAAATCATTTATGTACCTATGCATTTCTTCACCTTCATCAAGAGTCCAAGTAGGATTATCTAGAGGCTTATTTGGTGTAGAAGTTCCCTTTTTGGGTGGCATGTTGGCCAAGTATCACTTTTGAACCTTGATTTTGAGGTGGTTCTGCTAGAAAATATTTCTTCTATTGTATCTCCCATGTTTCGGCCCTTATGGGTATGAAACTTAATTTTATGTAGTTCTTTGATATTTGTTCTCTGCAATGCCACATGTTTGATCAAAATTGGATGTGCCAAATGGAATTTAGGGTAACTTCCCCACAACATGCTTATTTTTGGACTTTCCAGGAGATCTCACTTGTATAGCGTGCCCCTCACAAAATAATTGATATAAAAATATGAAACTCGTACCAAAAATACTAAAGACAGTCCACTATACAATGAATCTAGTCCCACTCAATTTGGATACTCTAGGAAGAAGTTAGGATTGTTTTACTTGGAACACCTTCTTGATACTAGTCAATAGGACTAGTCAGATACTCTATCTTCCAAAAGGTGTATCTGCAAATGGAATATGACCCATAAGCTGAAATTTTTACCACATATACCTTACTAAGTTCTGTGAATATCCTTTAGAATTCAGTGTCTGAAACATTATAGAAACAATTTTATAGCGAAAACTCCGCAATGACTCAGTTCAGGATGATTCCAGAACCCTATGTTGTACAGGTTGTAGCTCCGAAATTATAAGGTCTCGGGAGTTGAAATTTCAACCCACTGTACCTTGATCTGTCTATTAAATATCCTACAAGCCGTTCCTTATGAAATGTTGTAGAAAACAAGTTATAGCAAAAATTTCAAGGTGTCTCGGATGTAGCAACGAAACCCTAAGACCTTGAGCTCTGATACCATATGTTAGGAACCAAATATCAATATAGCATATAAAAACCTCAGAATAAGCACTCAATGCCTTGAAAAAGAGATAATTTCAGATAATAATCCTCTTCAAGGGGGAAACCTCCTTTTACCGCACATAAATGTTCAAGTACAAGATGATTCCAAATGAAAATGTCTCCTTGGTATATATAGGAGACTAGGAGTTATAATTACAACTGATGGAATAAAGTCGACATAAATAAAATAACATTACTAATGTAATATGCCCCAATTAAGGGGTAATGAGCCAATATTAGGAATTAATAGGATTGGTTGTCAAAAACAACGCTCTGGAACACGAAGGATTCATCTTCATCAAAATTTTCGGTATCAAATATGTCCATTAGATGACTATGTTGGATTGCGTCTCCTGGCTGATCAAGGTAGTGGAGCACACTATCCAGATCAGGATCAAGTTCCATGTTCTCACTCTAAATTTTKGGCTCTTCCACCTGTCCCTCATTTTTTTTCTCTTCTTGTCTACTAGAAKCTTGTGAGAACTATCAATTTTAGAGTGAAGAGGGTCGCTATCTCCTCCAACGTTTGAAGAACTCTGAGTTTCTTTGTTGTTGTGGTGGGTCATTGGAGTGATTCTCTAGGATGTCATACTTTTTGAAGTGTTATTCATCGATTGAACACTCTTGTCACCGGGGCCTTTCCCTTGTTTCCTATACAATTTTATGTTCCTTTGCAATGTGTCTAGGTCATCTGCATCAGAAGAAGGAGCATTGCCGCCAGTGTCTCTGTTTTTGGACAGGTTTTTTTTTTTTAAGAAACAATCGTTGAAGCCAAGTTTTTGTAAATGTTGTCGAAAAATATTATCTGGGTCAAAACCTCTTAGGCTTTCAGCATATCTCAAGTTGAATTTCCTAGAATATATTGGGAATTTGTCAATTTTGTTGACGTTTT
>JASDQU010735278.1:75891-130260 GCA_032191745.1 Picea mariana
AAGTGTTCGACGGTCAAATTTTATGTATTGGAATTTTTGACTGCAAAACGTGTAAAATGGAAGAGAGCATGATGGTGTATTTCAACAGTCGGTTTGTATATTTGTGGAATTCTGGGAAAGTGGCTAAGTATGACGACTGGAAATGGTCAGTCAGACTTGTTTTCGAAATCAGAGATTGAATATTTCATGAATGGACCAACCCGATGATGTGTAACTGACAATCCATGATGTTTGAAATTAACACTCGGAAGGGATAATATAACCATCCGAAAATTTTGGTTTCATGCATATTAATGGGATATTTCCTCAAATATCGGTGTAGCATTAAATGGTAATAGCTAATTGAAAAAGGGTATGGGAACATGAAACAATGATTAGGAATTGGATATCTCTTGAACCCACCAACTTGATGATCCACGGAAGAAATTCAAAGAAATGGCAAAGTATGGAAAGAGGATGGGAGCACTTCAAAATGGAGTGGCAATAGTTCCACAGGAGACATGAGGAACTGATGGTCAAATTTTATGCCTCATAATTTTTTAGTGCAAAATGTACTATATATATATATATATATATATATATATATATATATATATATATATATATATATTTATTATAGACAAGTGCGAAGGTCGGGGAGACGAGGGAGAGCAAGGAATGAATGACAAGGTTTGAAAAGCATTCAGACGAGATTCAAAATAGGGTTATAGGGGATACTCAGGAGAGGCGAGTGTCCCATGGTCAAATTTTATGTATCATAATTTTTTTTTGCAAAACATGTAAAATGGAAGAGAGCATGATGGGGCAGTTCAATGACCGATTTGTATATTTGCAAAATTTTGGGAAAGTGGCTAAGTATGGAATAGGGAAATGGTCGAGCAGACTCGTTTTTGGAAGTGAGTATTGAATTTTTCGTGAATAGACCAACCTGACGATGTGTCTCTTATATATAATTAATAATTTCTAATTGAAACAGGGCACAGGCACATGAAACATCGATTAGGAACTAGATATTTCTTGAACCCACCAAAATGACGATCCACAAAAGAAATTTGAAAAAATAAAAAAGTATGGAAAACAGATAGATGAGCTTCAAAATGGGGTGACAATAGTTCCATAGAAGACGTGAGGACTCGACGGTTAAATTGTATGTCTTATAAGTTTTCAGTGCAAAATGTGTACCATGGAAGAGGGCATGATAGGTAGATCATAATACGGAAGATGGTATGATATGAGTCTGGTTGTAAATTTGTATATCGCGGAAGTCACAATACTGTTTGCAGGTCATGGAACAATAGAAGCCCAATCTGGAGCCCGCCTACCTGGAATCCATGGTTAGAGAAGTGACTGGGTATGGAATGGGGAAGCGGTCGGTCGGTGTTGTGATATAAGAGAACAAGTGAAAATGTGAACCCGCAAGTCCAACTATCCGTACAAATAGATATTTTCAAAAAAATGAATAAGTGACAAGAAGGAAAAAGTTCAGGGAAAAGAGAAACAGATATTTGGCTAAGTATAGAAGATGGAAAAGAAGGGCCAATATATTCACATCTGTAACAGATATCCCATTTCCTGCAAAGATATATACTTGGAAAGAAGTTCGAAGGTGGAGGTCACAAAAAACAATGGCTAGGAATACGATCCATGATTTTACTTGGTTCTTGGTTGTATACTTCATTTGTCAATTTGTATATCGCAGAACTCTTAGTCATTTTTTTAGCCAATGAGCCCGCAAGTCTAGCTGTCAATTTGTATATTTCAGAACTATGCGTGTTGTTTGTAGGACATAGAACTATAGAGGACTTGATTTTCCATTTATTATAACCTCTATGACGCAAATGTAGTATGTGGCTCATTTTAACACTTTTCCATCCGTAAAAAATCACAATATTGAGACCGCCAGCCCTGGAGTCCATGTGTCAATTTGTATATTGTGGAACTCTGAATGTTGTTTGCAAGTCACAAAAAAATAGAAGTGCAATGTTGAGCCAGCCAGTGCGCAAGTTCGCCTGTCAATTTGTATATCGCGGAACTCTGGGTGCTACTTGTAGGACACGGAAAAATAGATGCCCAATTTAGATAAAGGGGAAGCGCTCGCTCTAAAGGAATGAATCTACCAACCCGCACAACAAGGCATTTTTAGAAAAAAAAATGATCAAGTAACCAGAAAAATAAGCTACAGCGGATAAAAGAGTGGGAAAATATAAAGGAGGAGGGTAGTTTTCATAAGAACAAATTGGTTTCAAACAAGCCCCATTGTTTCAAAACCATCATTTTCTACTAATTGTAAGCAAATGATTTGTTGAAGATTAGATTTTATTGCAACGTATGGGTGTAAGTGTGTTCTTGATACATTCTTCCATGACTGTAACATATTAAATTAAGTATTAAACTTCTTGCATTATGGGTTGTTAGCATTAAAGATTAATAATTGCATGTTTAGAAACAAGAATGACTATTTTACCGCCACATTGTAATTTGGTATTGATATGTTCTATCTACATTTTGAATAGAATTGAACGTTGCTTTGAAGCTGTTTGTAATCCATTTTTTGTTTGCATAAAATCCTAGTGGATCGACATAGTACATTGTCATATAATTGTTAGATGTTCCATCTTAGAAAAAATTATCTAATTAAATACAATATCGAAGAACTACGAGACCACTAGACCATGCCAATGAGACGAGGCGTTAAATCCAAAAAAGAAGCAGAAATGATGATCCAGATTATTTTCGGCACGAAATGAGATCGGAGATATAATAAAGAAATGCACAGAGATATCACAGCTATTCAATAATATAACAAAAATATATCAGAGATGAAACCATAAAAATAGATATACAATAATACATGATTTCTATTAATGAAATAAATGTACAGAGACTGTAAAATACAGAGTGAAAGACTCGATAGAATGGTGGAAACTTATCTCTGAGAAGAGATGTGACAACTACTCGCATTCGCAAGAAGATGATTACAATGAGGCTCTGAAGGAATTTTTAAAATAAAAAAGAATGCCAAAATTCCTAGACATCCAAAAACCTAACCCTAGGAGATGAAGTGCTAAAGTCATGTGGGACCCGTTTGGGTAAGTTAGTACATCAACTTCCTGTGGTCGTAACTTTTGCATACGATCTTTGTTTTAGGTGTATGATAGCTCATTGGAAAGGTATCATCGAGGAGATTAATTTTGGGGGATCATTTATGCCTTCAACTATAATTGAGAACTACAATATCGAAAAACCTTCATTTGGGTCCTCAAAATGGCCCCAGAAGTTAAAAACTGCCATAAATAGTAAATTGCCAAATTTGCCAGAAAACTATTTTGAGCCAGTCAGAAAAGGTGGGTGGCCATTGATATCCACCTAGATAAAACAAAGACTCCAAGGAAAATATTATTAATAGAAAATCCATTTAAAAAAAAAAAATCACCGAGTACTGTACATCTATCCTTAAAAATTGGACCCAGTTCTTTGGGCCAAAACATTGAACGTATCTACCACAAACATAGGCACGAGATCCGTAGTATGCAGGAGATATCAAGATTCTCTTCAACATGCATACAAAATTGATTACCATACCTTTGATTTTAGGAAGTCCTTGTAGTTTTATCCTCGATAGATCATCATGTGGTAAAATTGATAGTTCTCAGAAGCTTCCCGTGAGGAAGAAGAAGAAAAACGTTGCAGGTCAAATGGAATATCCCTTAACTAAAATTTAGGACACACCAAGAAAATGTCTCTCCATAGTCAAAAAAACTTCAGGGACACAGGTTGCACGTGAAATTTCAGAGGCCCAAATTAGTCCATTCTGGGTGGAAGGAGATGACTAGTAGAAATATTCCTTGCCCCAGTGGGAGTTTTGTTCCTCATTCATGAAGATGTTAATTGTATATCCAGAGAACAGGATAGTAGTCCTACAATTGAATATTTTGTTGGCTTGAAATATATCTCTGGGAGCATCAACATATCATTTCCTTACAGTGAAATTCTTTTTCCCAGAATGAAATAATTTGGACCTACAAAATTCCTACTTTCGAGCTGCAAAGAAGCTATTGCATTCAATGTTGGTTTCTTTTCTGAAACTCCTTCTTTTGGTGTTGTTAGGACCGCCATCATTAAGCTGGGAATTTCCATCCATTATGGTTGATTTCAATTTGGGCGTAGGAGTGGGAACAATCTATGCATTTCCATCATCCATTGTCGTATCATCTCCCATCATATCATCTTCTTCTAGATCGAAATCCATGACATCAACCTCTACGCTAGCCATCAATGTAGCTGGGTAGGTTCTCTAAGCAGGAAGGGTTTCCTTGGATTTATTTGGCTTGAAATATATCTCTCGGTGTACCAAGGGGCCATCTCCTTTTATTCTCTTGGGTGGAGGGAGATGAGTAGTAAGAATATGCCCTGGAATAATGCAACCTTTGGCAATCATGCTTGAATGTGTTTATTGTATCTGGACAGAACTGTTGCCACACATTAACGAGAATTTTTCATTTGCTCCAGAGGATGTTTGAAATGAAAATTGGGGAGGGATAATATAACCCTCAACAAATAATGGTTTAATGTGTATCAATGGAATATATCCTCGAGCCTTTCATTGATCAATGACAATCTCTGGGGTTCGTGCGTAATGAGGTGTTACCATTAAATCTCACTAATTTCATATTTAGAAAAAAGTGTGAAGGTGGCGGTGATGACGAAGAGGGATTAAGAATTAGAGATTTCTTAAAGTCACCAACCAGTCAGCACGCGAAATAGATTGGATCATGTTTGAAATGAATAATTGGAAAGGATAACACTCTTCTCTGCAAATCTTGGTTTAATTCGTAGTAATGACAAATCTTCTCCGACCTTTCGGACATTAATGAGAATCTTAATAGTTCCTCTAGGATGAAATACTGGCATTAAATTTTAATAATTGCATATCTAGAAATAAGTATGAAGGTAGCGGTGATGGCGAAGAGAGACCAAGCATTGTACATTTTGTACACCCACCAACCCGTGAAATAGATTCCAAGAAATGCCCAAGTATGGAAAGCGGTCGAGCGGGTTACAAAAAAAAGGGTCAGAAGATATACCCAAGAGACATGAGGGGTTGATGGTCATATTGCATCTTAGTGACAGATATTGTTTGTCAATTTGTATATCATAGAATGTTGGGTTCTGTTTGTGCGTAGGGGAAAAATGGAAGCGCAATGTCAAGAGGGCAATTTGTATATTGCTGAACTTCGGGTGTTGTATATAAAAGCATGAGACATTTAGAAAAAGTACCAAGTAAAATGAAAGAGAAATCATACGAGAAGAAGGGGAATTTTTTTTCTAATTTGCAAATCACAGAAGTCCAGGTGCTATTTGCAGGCGACAAAACAATGGAAACACAATGTTGAACCCGCCTATGCGGGAACCCAGGATTCAAAAGGTTTGTTCAATATGAAACGGGGAAGAGGTCGATTGGGCTGGTGAAATAAAAGTAACAATTGAAATATGACGACGTGAATCTGCCAAATCTCGCACCTAGACATTTTCTGAAAAATGAGTAAGTAAAGAAACATAAAGCAAAGAGCAAAAGAGAAAGCGGATGGCAATTTTCGGAAGAGGGAATTGTTGTAAGAAAGAACCATTGATGGTATTAACAATAACTATGGAATGCATTAAATATGTTAATAGGTTCTTCAATCAAGTAATAGATACAATGAGCGATGTTTATAGTTTCTAGGATCTATTTGTATAAGAGAAGCGTCGAAAATTTACAAGAAAATAAGTTTTTGCACTGTTAGCTTCACCGCAAGTATAAAAAAGATGAATTTGAATTTTAATGTCCTCTTGTTCATATGATTGTTCCATTAGACTTCGCATAGTATATATTCTTTTATTTCAATTTGTTTGCTAATTTGTAGATAGCGAAAGTGAGGGTGTTGTTTGTAGGTGATGGAACAATGGAAACGCAATATTGAACCCGCCTATCCGGTAACTCACCTATTCGAAAAACCGCGAGCAAAAGTTTTTGTACAATATGAAACAGGGAAGCGATCAGTCGGGATGGTGATATAAAAGTAAGTGAAATCTGAAGACATGAATCCGCCAACCTCCACACCTAGAAATTTTCCGAAAAATGAGTAATACATAATAAATATGTACTTCTATAAAGTATGGACATGAGATTTTATAGAAAATGTACGGATCCTACATTCCATACTTAGCCACTTTTTGGATCGCGGGTTCTCGGGCCAATGGGCTCAAAATTGGGCCTATATTGTTCCGTGCCCTACAAATAGCACCCATAATTCCGCGATATACAAATTGACAAGCGGACTTGTGGGATGGCTAGCTCAACATTGAACTTCTATTGTTCCATGTCCTCCAAACATAAATCAGAGTTCCGCGATATAGAAATTGAAATATGGACTCCAGGGCTGGTGGGCTTAAGATTTCCATTGTTTACGGATGGTGATCCCTATCAACTATATAACATTATCTAAAAACATTATTTTCAATACTAAATTATTAATATTAAATATTGATATTGTACAATTTAATTAGACAAAAAAGTTTGTACAATATGAAATAGGGAAGCGGTGGGTCGGGCTGGTGATATAAAAGTAACTGAAATCTGAAGACGTGAATCCACAAACTTTTGCACCAAGAAATTTTCCAAAAATTGAGTAATACATACTAAATATGTACTTTTATAAAGTATGGACATGATATTTTATAGAGCATGTACAAATCCTGCATTCCATACTTAGCCACTTTTTGGATCATGGATTCTCAGGCTGGCGGGTTCAAAATTGGGCCTCTATTGTTCTGCGTCCTACAAATAGCACCCACAGTTCCATGATATACAAATTGAAAGGTGGAATTGTGGGCTGTCTAGCTCAACATTTCACTTCTATTGTTTTGTGTCCTCCAAACAACACTCGGAGTTCCATGATATAGAAATTGACAGACGAACTCCAGGGCTGACGGGCTCAAGATTGTGATTGTTTACGATGGTGATCCCTATCAACTATCTAACATTATTTAAAACCATTATTTTCAATACTAAAGTATTAATATTAAATATTGATATTGTACAATTTAATTACATAAAAGTATTAAAGGATGTTAAATATCTTATCTAAAAGAAAAACCCGTGTATTCAGAAACTCGCATTCCAAAATTTTTGTACAATATGAAATGGGGAAGCGGTTAGTCGGTTGTACAATATGTACTTCTATAAAGTATGGAAATGAGATTTTATAGATCATGTATGGATCCCGCATTCCATTCTTAACCACTTTTTGGATCACGGGTTCTTACACTGGCAGGCTCAAAATTGGGCCTCTATTGTTTCATGCCCTACAAATAGAACCCAAAATTCCATGATATACAAATTGACAGGCGGACTTTTGGGCTGGCTGGCTCAACATTGTAATTCTATTGTTCTGTGTCCTCCAAACAACACTTAGAGTTCCGCAATATACAAATTGATAGATGGACTCCAGGGTTGGCGGGATCAAGATTGTGATTGTTTACGATGGTGATCCCTATCAACTATCTAACATTATATAAAAACATTATTTTCAATACTAAAGTATTAATATTAAATATTGATACTTTACAATTTAATTACATAAAATTATTAAAGGATGTTAAATATCTTATTTAAAAGAAAAACCCACGTATTCGGAAACTCGTGTTCCAAAAATTTTGTACAATATGAAACAGGGAAGCGGTTGGTTGGGTTGGTGATATAAAAGGAAGTGGAAATCTGAACATGTGTATCCGCCAACTTCTGCACCTAGAAATTTTCCAAGAAATGAGTAACACATACTAAATATGTACTTTTATATATTATGGACATGAGATTTTATAGACCATGTACGGATCCCTCATTCCATACTTAGCCACTTATTGGATTGCGGTTTCTAGGGCTAGCGGGCTCAAAATTGGGCCTCTATTGTTCCGTGCCCTACAAATAGCACCCAGAGTTCCATGATATACAAATTGACAAGCAGACTTGCAGGATGGTTGGCTCAACGTTGCACTTCTATTGTTCCATGTCCTCCAAACAATAGTCAAAGTTCCATGATATACAAATTGACAAACAGACTCGAGGACTGGCGAGCTCAAGATCACGATTGTTTACGGATGGTCATTCCTATCAAATATCTACATTATCTAAAAAAATTAGTTTAAAATACTAAATTATTAATATTAAATATTGATATTGTACAATTTAATTACATAAAATTAATAAAAGATGTTAAATCTCTTATTTAAAAAAATGATATTAATTCTATCACCACAAGCATAACAACGAACAATTTGAATTTTAAGGGCCTCGTGTTGATATGATAGCACAATTGGACTTCATGAAGTTTATATTCGTTTATTACAATATGAAACGGTGAAGCGGTCGGTTGGATTGGTGATATAAAAGTAAGTGAAATCTGAAGACGTGAATCCGCCAACTTTCACACCTATAAATTTTCTGAAAAATGAGTTATACATACTAAATATGTACTCTTATAAAGTATGGACATGAGATTTTATAGAGCATGTATGGATCCCACATTCCATACTTAGCCACTTTTTGGATCATGGATTCTCGGGCTGGCGGGCTCAAAATTGGGCCTCTACTGCTCTATATCCTACAAATAGCACCCAGAGTTCCATGATATACAAATTGGCAGGAGGAATTGCGGGTTGGTTGGCTCAACATTGCACTTCTATTGTTCTATGTCCTCCAAACACCACTCAAATTTTTGTGATATACAAGTTGACATACAAACTCCAAGGCTGGTGGGCTCAAGATTGTGATTGTTTATGGATGGTGATCCCTATCAACTACCTAACATTATCTAAAACCATTATTTTCAATACTAATTTATTAATATTAAATATTGATATTGTACAATCTAATTACATAAAATTATTAAAGGATGTTAAATATCTTATTTAAAAGAAAAACCCGCGTATTCGGAAACTCACAATCCAAAAAGTCTGTACAATATGAAATGGGGAAGTAGTCGGTTGGGCTAGTGATATAAAAGTAAGTGGAAATATGAACATGTGTATCCACCATCTTCCGCACTTAGAAATTTTTTGAGAAATGAGTAATACATACTAAATATGTACTTTTATAAAGTATGGACATGAAATTTTATAGAGCATGTACAGATCCCTCATTCCATACTTATCCACTTTTTGGATTGAGGGTTCTTGGGCTGGCGGGCTCAAAATTGGGCCTCTATTGTTTTGTTCCCTACAAATAGCACCCAAAGTTCCATGATATACAAATTGATAGGAGGACTTGCGGGCTGGTTGGCTCAACATTTCACTTCTATTGTCTCGTGTCCTCCAAACAACACTCAAAGTTCTGTGATATACAAATTGACAAACGGACTCCAAGACTGGCGGGCTCAATATTGTGATTGCTTATGGATGGTCATCCCTATCAACTATCTAACATTATCTAAAAACATTATTTTCAAATACTAAATTATTAATATTAAATGTTGATATTGTACAATTTAATTACATAAAATTATCAAAGGATGTTAAATCACTTATTTTCTTAAAAATGAAGGTAAAAAAACAAAGTTTTTTTAAATTCTATCACCACAAGCATAACAACGACCAATTTGAATTTTAAGGGCCTCTTGTTGATATGATATCCCAAGTGGACTTCGCATAGTATATATTTGTTTATTTCAAATTATCCAGGAGATTAATTTTACCAAGTTCATCGATCAAGGAAAAGTGCTAAAACAAGCCACATACTACATTTGTGTCACAACACCATACAAATTGACAGGCGGATTTGTGGGCTATCTGGCTGAAAAAATGCAATTCTATTGTTTTGTGTCCTCCAAAAAACACTCGGAGTTCCGCAATATACAAATTGACAGACGAAGCATACAACCAAGAACCAACTAAACTCCAAACAGGCTACAAGCAAGTTCCCACAAGGTTCCATAGAGCAACACACATCGACCTTTGCATAAAACAATTTGATATACAAAGAAAAGACGTCACGACATTGGTTTTCTCTTACATCCGGTATGTGTTCCCACGAGAAAATAACCGAGACCATGGGATATATGGGGTTTGTTGCAATGTTTCCCATTTTTGGACTGAACAATCTTATGTGCATGCAATCTCAAGTACTCAAGTCCGACGAACATTCATCTGGGTGTTGAAGAAATATTACAGAGACACATGAGATATTTTTGTTTCCTGCCAAAGCTCGATATGTTTTTTTTTTTCCTTCTTCAGTTGATATGCAATATTGCATTGTCCTCATTTAAGTTAAATTTGTTGTGTATTTGAAAGTTGCGCAGCATGTAGACACTGCTTGCTTTTTCTTGTAGGTATGCGTCACACGAAAATTCTACCAACCTAGGAAGCACATCTTATAATAGAGGCTTCCTAATTGTACAATGCACGGTTGTGTTTCCCATGGTTCAGATGGCAGCATTGAGGAAATGCCCATATAATATGGAAAATTTTCACCGCATCACAGACAATCAATCGTGTCATCACTTAGCAAAGCGGAAGCAGAAGCATGAGAATTGCATTTCACACATATAGGCTCAAAGGGGGTTGAGTACACATTCGCTACAACCAAAACACCTTCAACCTGGAAACATGAGCATAGGAATTAATACATTGAACAATATAATACACAACTTCACCCCCTCCCCCCCTTAAATAAATAAATAAATAAATAAAACAAGCCACAAAAATTTGGTGAAGGAAATTTGTATAAGAAAATTGAGGATGATTATGTGGATGTATATGCACAATAGTTATAGAGCTAGGTAGTTTCTTCAGATGTTGTACTATGTCTTCTCGCAACTCTATTACAAACGTTGCATGGGTTGTGCAAAAGATCCTTTCTCTAACATCCCTTTTCTTTGTTATATTTTTGAAGAGAATAAGTAGAAAATGCCCTTTATGCAAAAAAATTCCCATTGATGAAAAAAAAATTGAATAGGTATTGAAAATTTGCAGTTGCAACATGGAACGATGCAATATTTGTGTAACTTACCCGAGATACATGCACATGCGAAAGTAAAGGAAAAAATTGGATATGGAAAGCGGTACCATTGCCTTGTCGCTTTCCGACTCTCCATCCTTTATATGGAGAATGTGTTGCAAGACAAGTTTTCTCTCTAGTGTGATAGCTGCGCCAATGGTTCCAATTGGGTAAATATCATTGCTTTGTGCAAGTCGATTGATAGTTGCGTCTGGGGCGAGACAATATTTTGAACAAACTATAGGAATGTTTTCCACAATACTTGTTTCGTTGAGTGAAATAATCTAATCACAATCACCATGGTCATATATTGTTTTGGGAAATATATTAAAAATTGTAATGGATATCCCATTACTTGGCAATATCTTTTTTGCATGTTTCTGGACAAGTTGTGTAGGAATAGTTAGTGTGGCTGTCATCATGCCCTCCTTGTCTCTCATGTTAGCATGCATAATGTATATAGTTTTGTTTTCCTTGTCCAAGTAGGTTCTATAGACGACCATTATGCCCCCGACGAACACTTTTCCAGTTCGGCAGCTATTCAAGCCCTCTATTGATAGTACTTTGAGTGTTACAACTCTAGACCTGGTGACAATTTTTGAATAGGAAAACTAAAGTGAATGGTAGTGTGCATTTTTTTTTTTGCATTCTTCTTTCACTAGTATAAATCTACTAGTAGATGCATAGCTTTGATGAACTATGTAGCCAGAGTTTTGAAAACCACACCTCTTAGTCTGTAGAACCTGTGTTATGTTTGGCATTTCACTTGTACTTGTTGATAATTATTGTGAACTGCAAACCATGTATTGAATATGACATCATCATATTCACCATGCCATATATGAATAAATATCCAAGGATATTTTTTTGGTAAACATACTAGGAGCAGAATGTATGCATCCTTACCTTTGGCCTTCTCAGTCTGTTGATGTCTGGGATGACTGACTGCTCTTGGCCATGTCACTAGTCCAACTTTTTCTTATGCAAGCATGTGTAGATGAACATCAGAAGGACTAAACAAGCATATGTATTGTATATTGTCCATAATAGTTCTTAATGTCACATGCAGGGTGGAAGGAGGTGGAATATGAAATAGGGTGTCAAGGAATATACTCAGGAAACATGAGGACTCAAGAATCAAATTGTATGCCTCTGATTTTTTGACTGGAAAAATGTGTAACAGTAAAGAGGGCATGAGGGTGGGGCACCACGACCAATATTTATATCGCGGACCCCCAGAATCTAGGAGAGCAATATTGAACCTGCCAGCCTGACACCTACAATTGACAAAGTGGGTAAGTATGGAATAAGGTAGAAGAGTGACCATAAATGTGAAACCGTTAGTCCGCCAACTGACACACCAAGGAATTTTCAGAAAGACCACTAAGAAGAGAAATTAGAAAACAAAATGAATAATAGAAAATGGAAAAAATAGAAATGGGGAGGGAAGAAAGGCCCATTGTTGCCAAGTCATCACTTCTAGTCTAATATTATACACCCCCACTTGGTTTGTATATTTAATTTACCATCACAGTTGGTATACCTTTTCGAAGAGTGTACCATAGAACCCTCTGTTGTTGCACAATACAATTCATCTTCCTATCCAACTAGCCTGTTTCTTCCAAGGTAGCAATGTCAAATATACAATGGACATGAAGGCAAGTTAGTATGAAGATAGACATGTAAAACAAAGAGAAACAGTTCTATTTATTCCAATGTAACAACAAACAGAATATGATTCACATGAGAATACGCAGGAAGATACATAGTATATACATACAAGTAAACCCAAAAAATTATATTTGAAGGAAGAAAAGAACAAAAAAGAAAGAAAAAAAGGTGCAAAGTAGTAGAACAAGCACAACAAATATACAGGCAATAAATGAAAAAATGAACATTGGAATATAAAATAAGAGTACATGTATCCACCTCTGCAACTCCTCATTTACATTCCCGCCAAAGATTCCATCGTCCTCTCCAACCATTCTATTTGTTTAAATGTAGCAATGTAGGAAAAATACAATAGACATGAAGGAGGTTAGTATGCAGGAAGACATGTAATAAAGATAAGTTATTATGTAGGAAGATACACAACATCTACATACTATAAACTAGGTGAACACATATACAGACAATAAATGAAATACAAAACAATGCAATATGAAATAGTAGTACAAGCATGTACCTTTTTATCTCCTCTTCAATTTATGCAGTCAGGACTCCGTCGTTTTCTCCAGCCATTATGTTTGTTTGAATGTGGGAACGCACAAAATACAATGAACATGAATGGAAGCCAATATGCATAGGAGAACAAGTAATATGTACATACAATAAAAGAGACTCAAAGAATAGTATAAAAGATAGGAAGAAACATGAACATTTGTGCTTCTCCATCCATAGTTGTAAATATGTAATTTTTTTCCCTATCCAAAATATATTAAAAGCCGCAAAATATTATGAAATCTCATGGCCATAGCTAAACAATTTTTGGTTTTCTGTGGAAACGTATCAAGATATGCTTCCACCCATGGAAATACATGTTCTTTATCCTCTACAGACTGTTGTGCCCACAATACAAGATTTTGGTTTTTCGTGGAAAACTACCCAGATATGCTTCTAGACATGGAAATATAATTTTGTAGAATCTTTGTTGTACATATCATATCTCAAGTACAAGACAAATTCTATCTTGGGCACACCAATCTGTCTAGAGGATAAATAAAATGTATTTTCATATGGGCACATTTCACCATACATGGTTTATAACTGCATTCTGCATATGTTTTATCTTAACAAAAAAACAGATATTGCAATTTCACATGTACTTCTCAAACTATTTTTCATGCAACTATTTTCTATCATGTCAACACTGAAGCACCAACAAAATATCACAGTAGAACATATATCGACCTCACCAAATAGGGAAAATAACACAACTGCATGCCCACTCATGGGTGTAGGGGTTGAACACCGTAAAGAGCCCCAAAAATAATAACAATACAAAAAAAAAAAAAAAAAAAACTCCAACTATCGGTGGAGGACCCCAACCCTGCAAAGCTGAATCAAACAAAAGAAAACATCAAGCACCAAACTAGAAAGAAAACATGAATAGGACCAACTGCAGCCCTAGGGCCCCAAAGAATAAGCTTGAGCCAAACAAACACAATCAACAACCGACGAACCAACGAACCAGTAAACAACATATATATCTCCAATGATTATGAAACTATAGCCGAAGCACATAAGGAACCTAAAACATATGACGAGCATGTCAGTAGAAGAAAACATTGAACAACAAAGAAGGAATAGAAAATGAAACTATGGCATGGAAACTTACTTTGAAATGATGAGAGGTAGAAGTGCAGGTCGAACTTTGAACCAAGCAACAATAACAGGCAAAAATCAACAAACCAGTGAAGAAGAAGCACTCACTGAACCAGTAAACAATGTATGTAGCTTCAATGATGACGAAATTTCATTGCAAAGCTAGAAGAAGGATGAAACATACAATGCCTATTCAACCGGTAGTGGACAATAATATTGTCCAAAATCACTGCAACATTGTATGGAAAATTTTGAGGAAAATGTACTCTGAGAAGCGTATTTAGATAAACATTTAAGGATGGAAGGTTGTATAAGGGCCTCGTGGTATGAAAACATTTAATATTTCAGGCCTGTTGGAGGACCTCATGTCATGTAAACATTTAAGCTATCAAGCCTATTAAAGCACCTCAAAAAAAGTGTCAATACATTTCAATACAAAGACATGTGGCAGGGACCAATAATAGTAGCACAAATAAAAAAATAAATCACAATACAAGGTTATAAACCTTGGAATTATCAAGATATCTAAACGTTTCAATATGATTAGTACAAATAAAAAATGCACTGTATATGATCTAAGACAATGCTAGCAGAAAATGTTAAGACAAACATTTGAACTAATGCTAGCATTAATCCACCTTCAAGCAATGCATAAGAAAAATATATGATTCAAAAAGATTGTGTACTATCAAAAAGTTTGGATATGCTAACATATAAAACATTAGGAATAGCGAAGTCGGCAACAAGACCTCCAATCTGCTATCCAATCAGATAATTACATATATGGTACTTTTTATTATATAAAATTCAATGTTTTTAGTTCCCTAGCTCCAACAATAGATATTATACAAATATTTGTGGTCAAAGGACAAACTAATATGAGGTCAACAAATTATCGATCGCTATAGTCCTTCTATGCCTACGATAGGGACTAATAAGTGAATATAACACTCCACAAAATATTATGTGGTGAAAACATAATATGTGAATATAACACTCAACAAAATATAACATTTGAACGTCATAATATTTTAGTATGGTGTGAAAAATGAGAATATACACTCAACAAAATATAACATTTGAACATAATATGACAGTATGGTGTGAAAATAGTAATTTTTAATTAATTTTTTAAATTAAAGGAAATTTAAATCTTTTTTAATTTAAATATTAAAAATTTTCATCTCAATAATATATTAACCATAAAATTTAATGATTAAATATATTATCAACTATGTAAATAATATTTTCAATTATTTAAGGGTTAACCATATTATCAATTATATAAATAATATGGAATGAAAATTAATAATTAAATGATCTATATGGATAATATGGTCAATCCTATGAAAACTATATTAATATATCTATTTTTATATGATTAACCATATCAACCATATAAACTATATAATCAATCATATCGACTATAATGATCGTACTCAAGATATATAAAGTCGAAGTGCAATGTAATCATAGTCAAGCATAGTTACCATGTTCAACCATAACCATGTTTTTCACAATGTGACATAGCCATAGTGAACATGGTTAGCCATGGTGAAACATGGTCAACCATGGGTCAACCATGCTTAACATGGTCAACCATAACCAACCATAGTCATCCTAACCCAACTAAAATCAACCATGTTCAACCAAAGTCAACCATAGTGAAACATGGTTAACCATAGTCAATTACATGCATTAACACTGCATTGCAGTATCTAATAGATACATTTCAATGATAACAAAAACATAAAAATTACCTCATTAAAAATTTAGATATAATCTATCAAGTAATAAGGAATTTCAAACACAATAATGTAGACACCCCAAAGTTCACATAGTCATAAACTTTATTACCTAAAGAAATATTAATTATTTTGAGAATGTGTATTTCCATAGTTTATCATATTGCTCAAGTGATTTATGAATAATCAAAACACTCACACACAATGATTATCTAGAAATCACTTGAACAATATTAATTATTATCATCAACCACTTAATGTTGCAATGTGACATAACCATCAATGAATGTGACAATGCAAAAAAAACATTCAAGAATGTAGTATTTCAACATAAGTCAACCAAGATGAAGGCCACAATGTGTCATACCCATTGAGGAATCTTGTAATACAACATAACCATTGAGGTATGTCACAATGAAACATAACCCTTTATGAATGCCAGAGTGTTACATAACATTGAAGAACATTGCAATTTGACATAAGTCAACCACAATGTATGTCAAAATACATCATAACCATAGTCAATCATAGTCGTCCATAATCACCATGTCAAACCATGGAAAATTGTAATCAACCATAGTCAACCACATAATTAAAAGTGGTTGATATACACCGATATGACCATAGTAAATTATGGCTAACCATAATCAACATGGTTAACCAAATTCAATCTTAGTGAACCATGGCCAACTAAAGAAAAGCACAGATAACATAAATCATCCATGATAAACATCACAATATTAAATAACCATTGAGGAACATCACAATCTAACCTAACCCTTGAGGAGCATCACATTGTGACATAACCATTGAGGAACATAACATTTCAACATAAGCCAACTAATAGAAATGTCACAATGCTATATAATCATTGAGGAACACTACAATCTAAGGTATTTTCTCATGAACATTGCAATGTGACATAACCCTTCAAAAACATTGTAATTCGACATACATCCACCAATATGAATGTTGTAATTCGACATAACCATTAAGGAACATCACAAATGTGACATAACCCTTGATGAATGTCACAATGAAACATAACCATTGAGAAACATTGCAATTCCCTATAATCCAACCAATATGAATATCACAATGCATCATGAACATTTAAGAATATCGCGCTGGAACATAACCCTTAAGGAATGTTGCAAGGTGACATAACCCTTAATGAATGTCACAATATGACATAACCATTGAGGAACGTAGCAATTTGACATAACACATCAAATATGAACATCATATTGTGACATAATAATTGGGGAACATCACGATCCAACACAAACCTTGAGGAATGTCATAATGAGACACAACCCTTAATGGATGTCACAATTCAACATAGTCATCGAGGAATGTAGCAATTCAACATTAATCAACTAAGATGAACATTGCATTGCAACATTTCCATAGTAAACCATGGTTAAACATAATCAACCATAATCAACTAAATTTAACCATAGTCAACCAAAGTCAATGATAATGAACCAAATTTGACCATAAACAACCATACTCAACCAAAGTCAACCATAGTGAACCATGGCCAACTAAATAAAACCATGGTTAACATAAGTCAACCAAAGTAAACCATAGTCAATCATAGTCAATTAAAGAAAATTGTGGTTAACATAAGTTAATCATAATGTCTCAATGCAACATTACCATAGTAAACCGCGGTTAAACATAATCAACCATATTTAACCAAAGTAAACCATAATCAACCATAGTCAACCATAATCAACTAAACTCAACTATAATCAACCATGGTCTACATAATTCAACCAAATTCAATCATTCATGAAAATCACATTGAAACATAACCCTTAATGAATGTTGCAAGGTGGCATAACCCTAAATGAACATTGCAATGTGATGTAACCATTTAGGAACATTGTAGTTCGACATAAGTCAATGAATATGTACATCAAAAATGGAAATAATCATTGGGGAACATTGCAATCCAACATAACCCTTGAGGAATGTTGCAATGTGGCATGACCCTTTATGGACATGATGATGTGACATGAGAATTGAGGAATGTAGAAATTTGACATAATTCAACCAAGATGAATGTCACAATGTAGAATTACCATAGTAAACCATGGTTAAGAGTAATCAACATGGTGAACCATAATTAACCATGGCTAACCACAATCAACATGGTTAACTATAGTCAACCAAATTCAACTATAATGAACCATGGCCAACTAAAGACAACCATGGTTAACATAATACAACCATGATAAACATCACAATATGAAATAACCATTGAGGAACATCACAATCTAACCTAACCCTTGAGGAATATCACATGCAACATAACCATTGATGAACATATCAATTCAACATAAGTCAACTAAGGTAAATGTCACAATGTTACATAACCATTGAGGATCATTGCAATCCAATATATCCTTTCATGAACATCACAATGCAACATAACCCTTCAAAGACACTACAATTCAACATAATTCCACCAAGATGAATGTTGTAATTTGACATAACCATTAAGGAACATCACAAATGTGACCTAACCCTTGATGGATGTCACAAATGTGACATAACCCTTGATGAATTTCACAATGTGACATAAACATTGAGGAACACATAAATTCCATGTAAGACTACAAAAATAAATATCATAATGCATCATGACCATTTAGAAACATTGCACTGAAACATAACCCTTCAAGAATGTCACAATTTGACATAACCCTTAATTAATGTTGCAATGTGATGTAACCATTAAGGGATGTAGCAATTTGATATAACACAATGAAGATGAATTTCACAATGCAACATAATCATTAGGGAACATCACAATCCAACATAACCCTTGTAGCAAACCCATTATTATTATATTTTAATTATTGTAATAATTCAATGGTCAATATGCCCACACAAAGGGTTATGCCAGAATTACTCTACAAAATATAAAATGTTGGCCTTTATACATTGTAAATCATCAAGAAATATTATATATACATTTATTTATTTGGTTACCTACAAGTGGTATAAAATCCAAGATCTTGGAATATTCATGGTTTAAAACAAAGGGTGCACTCCATTCCACTATACATTATCTATTTCAACCAATTCTTCTTCCATACATTCTCTCTCTTCCAGCCACTAGAGACCGCTATTCTTTCAATTGACAATTTTTCAAACATTCTCTTCTATCAAATCTCCTTCATTACTCACCATAAAGTCATCCTTCATTATTCCAACCCCATCTTACCCATTGTACAATCACGGGATGCACCATCTATCTTACTCGTGTTGTACAACAATTGTATTTACCATTTTGTAACTACCATACTTAGCCACCCTTCTTGCTAGGATGTACGTAGACTACACAATTAATCTCATTCTCTTTAATTCAGAAATCCAAGCTCTATTTTTTGGTGTGTGAAGATAATGTTTCTTACCATGACATAGAGAAATAATTCAAGGAAGCATTTAGATGTCGGTGAGACTCCAAATTTAGAAATAGCCAACTCAATAAAAAAATTTGAAGAAAAATATGAATCTCTTTTGAACGAGAAGAATTCATAGATTAATCTACTCAAGAACAAGCTCAATGCATTAAAAAATGGTGGCAAGGGAAGGACCAGTCCAAATTCTCACACATAATTTCCACGGCCACACTAATCATCTAACTCAATTTCATCCATCGGTATGTACACAAGGTCAAAATAAAAATTACTAATATTTGACAATGAAGATGATAAACAAGGCACGATATGGATTAACAAAATCAAAATTTGTATCGATTATCATCATATACTCGATGAAGAAGAGAAAATTAGCATTGCATCAATGCACTTGGATAAATTGTGTAAGAGAACACTAGATATACATGCATGCATTGACGTAGACGTCCCAACCCACAAGTCAGAAGTCCGCGCACACAAGATCGTTCTTCTTCCACTGGCCTGAAGAGCTCTCGTCAATTGGCTCTTCTATTTCCCCTTCGGAGAAATCTACACCCACAGAAAACCTCGTGGAATCTCCCTTCTCACTTCGGGAGATCTGGATTCACGATTTCATGAGTCTTTTGGTCAAGCGACTGTTCCTTCAGACCTCCGAACACCGATATGCTGAGTTCCGGTAAACGCTGGAACGCTAAGGTTCCACCTCCACAAGAAATCAATAGTTTTGGAGCATTCCCTTGATCCAACGGTCAACACTATTTCACGCACTGGGAGCTCGATATACAAGAGACCTATGTCTCCTCTACCTTTTGGGTCCCAAAATTCCGAAAGAATTGCGTGCCTGCTCCGGGTCCCCCAACCCTTGTCCTTTTCCATGCATCACTTCAACCATGCTTTCTGCTGACGTGATATTTGTTTCCACCTGTTGCCTCCTCACGATCTGCTAGCCTGTGTGGTTTCTCTATTTCGGTTATCAGGAGTCCTAGACTCGCGATCCCCAACCTTATGTCACCGCAAACCCTGATTTCCCGATTCCCGCTTCACCGATAGACTAGATCACTTGTGTCATGATTTCGAAAATCATAATTGGGAAGGGATTCTCTTCCTTGTTGATGTGAATGCTGAATTCCCGAACTTCGAAGCTCCGAGATGTCAATGTGACAATCTCTTCCTTTCACACGAAAGCTCCCCTTTCGCATTTTGGGGGTTTGATCCGCCAAAGTCTTGGCCTCCTCTCGCCCCTTCAAACCTCAAAATGCCGAAACACTTGGATTCCGACACGTGTCCAAATCTTGACCCCACAATGAAACCTTCTGCCTTGTCAGTTTATCAGACTTCGCAGTTTCGCGAATCCAAATGATGAAGTTTCGATCTTTCCACCCACGAAGCCCCAAAATGGAATTTCACGAGTAACTCCAATGTTCCTTGTTGGCGTGAATATATGGCCCTCTCTCTCCTAAGCTTCTGCCTACAGAAAACAACCATCGTAACCTCCTTGCNTGTGACAATCTCTTCCTTTCACACGAAATCTCCCCTTTCGCATTTTGGGGATTTGATCCGCCAAAGTCTTGGCCTCCTCTCGCCCCTTCAAACCTCAAAATGCCGAAACACTTGGATTCCGACACGTGTCCAAATCTTGACCCCACAATGAAACCTTCTGCCTTGTTAGTTTATCAGACTTCGCAGTTTCGCGAATCCAAATGATGAAGTTTCGATCTTTCCACCCATGAAGCCCCAAAATGGAATTTCACGAGTAACTCCAATGTTCCTTGTTGGCGTGAATATATGGCCCTCTCTCTCCTAAGCTTCTGCCTACAGAAAACAACCATCGTAACCTCCTTGCTACTCTGCAAGATTTGATAGCTCGCGGGATTTCACAAATTCTCCACGGAGAATTCTGACCGTCTGTTCTCCCTTCTGAGAACTTCTGCAAATTCGATAAAGTGGTTTGCCATGGAACTTAGCCGCCTACAACACAACCTTGTGACGCCTCTAGACACCAACCTTCTGTGATTTTCTTCGATGACTATGAAGACTCTATCCCTCTTGAGATTTCTCCAACTCCGAGTCTTAAAGAAGACTCCTGCATGCACTTCTTGTGGCAAATCCTTCAATTACTTCAAAGAATTGAAGTCCTTGACTCTGCACACTCCCTGCAACAATAGTCTTTCAACAATTTCTTAGGTTCACAAACTCTGAGACTTTACTCGGCCTGTGCACTCCTTGCATGGATCCTGTGCTCAACTTGCACTTCTGTGAGAATGAGAACAACCTTCCTGAGCTTTCAGAGATAAAACTCTGAACTCTTGTCAACGCACTCCTTGCGGACAATTCAACTGAACTCCTTGCAGGAACTCTTGCTCAGATAGAGAAATAATTGAAACTCATTTCCCTTACTCTGTCTCTCTCTCAGATTTTAGAAATTTAACAAGATATCATTCATACACAACATAAACAACAAATGCATGATAGAAAGAGTAAAACATTCTTGAGAATAACATTCAACAATGCACATGCAGAGAATATATGAGAACCATGAGTCTGAATCAAGACTTTTTGTATTAATCCAGAACTTATGTACATGGAATTCTTCTACATAGCTCTCTACTTCTTCTCTTCTCCACTCTATGCTCTCATCTTAACAATAATAATACAACTATACAATGAGGGTGTCTATATATCGTTTCCCTCTTGCACTCTAAAACTGTCTAATCTAAGCATTAAATTATATATACCTACATTAAATTTGCATAAATGCCTCTATCTACTTTAGACGAGAGCGGGACACTCAAGGTTTGATTACAACAATACAAGCATGCCTCCACTTAATGACTTCATTAATATTTCAAAACATTTTCAAAAAATGTTCTCAGTGCTTTTCCAGTTGTCTCTTATCTCCACGCTGGCTCGCTGCTAGCTATGCTTGCACACCCTTACGATGCTCCTCCATCATACTCCCTTGCTTGAAAATTTTCATGGGCCCCTATCCATGAGCTCGCACACAGTCTGCCCATGCTTCCATATTTCAGTTTCGTTCTCCCAGCTGGCATCTTCAACTGGATGGCCCTTCCACTTGATCAAGTATTCAAAGTATTGCTTCCACTTGGTCCTCTTACCAACCCGTTTTTCCAGTATGCACTCCATCTGCGGCTTTTCTGCAACTGGCATTTGTTTTTTCCACTGAACCTCTGGCTGTTCATTTCCTGCTTCTGCTTCCTCAGATTTATAAAGGTACAAATCTGAGACATTGAATATCGGAGAAATTCTGATCCTATCAGGTAATTCAATCTCATATGCATTCGCCCCAAATTTCTTCAAGACTTTACATGGTCTGATTTTCTTCATCTTTAGTTTATGATATGTTCCCTTCGGGAACCTTTCCTTTCTCAAATGTGCGAGGATCAAATTGCCAAATTCAAACTGAATTTCTCTCTTGCATTGATCTACCCTACATTTATATTATTGGCTTGAATGTTGCAATCGCTCCTTCACCTAGCTGTGAAGCTCCTTCATTGCTTCTGCGAAATCTTTTGCACTAGCGCTCCTAGTCACAATCTATTCTAAATCCCTTAGCTCAGAAATTCCTCTTGGCTGCATGCCATAGACAATCTGAAATGGACTCTGTCCTGTGCTTCTGTTGATTGAATCATTGTAATAAAATTCCTCCTGTGGTAATATGTTGTCCCACTGGCTGTGTTGTTATGTCATCAAGCTCCTCAGCAAGTCTCCCAAACTCCTGTTCACAGCTTCTGTTTGTCCATCCGTCTGGGGATGATAAGCTGAACTGAATGATAAGTTCATCCCCATATTTTTCCATAAGGCTCTCCAGAAGTGTCCTATGAACTTAGTGTCTTGATCTAAAACTATGCTTCTTGGCAAGCCATGAAGTTGAATGACTTCTTTGAAAAATATATTCGCAATGTGAGTTGTGTCACTGGTTTTCTGGCATGGAATGAAATGTGCCATTTTGGAAAATCTATCCACCGCCACAAAGATTGAGTCAAACCCTCTTTTTGTTCTTGGCAACCCCAATATGAAGTCCATGTTGACTGCATCCCACGACCTCTCAGGTATGGGTAATGGTTGATAAAAACCTGCATTCTGCCTCTTTCCTTTTGAACGCTGACAAATTCTACATCTGTCCACAAATCTTTTGACACCTGCTCGCATTCCTGGCCAAAAATATGAATCATTCAACTTTACAAACGTCTTGTCATGACCAAAATGCCCAGCCAATCCTCCATTGTGTTTCTCCTTCAACAAATTCTCCCTCATGGAGCATTTTGGAATACAAAGTTGATTACCTTCAAACAGTAATCCTTCCTAGATTATGTATTCTGCCCATTGGCTTATATCTCTGAGAATTGGATTCTTAGCTGCTTCGTACACCTCTTTAAAATCTGGATCAACTTGATACATCTCCTTGAGATCATCAAAACCCAACGTTTTGACCCCGAACTCCTGCAATAGCAAACACTTCTTGCTCAAGGCATCAACAACTTTGTTAGCAGTACCAGAAATATGTTTAATCACAAAAGTGAAATTTTGCATATATTCAACCCATTTTACATGTCTTTGATTCAACTTCTCCTGTTGAGTCACAAATTGCAATGCATGATTATCACTGTATAAGACAAACTCTTTAGGAATTAAGTAATGTCTCCATTTCTTCAATTCATGTATAATAGCATAGAACTCCTTGTCATACATGGAGTATTTCACTTTTGCTTCGTTCARCTTCTTGCTAAAGTATGCTATCATCTTGTCTTCTTGACTCAAGATTGCCCCTATTGAAAATCCACTTGCATCGCATTTCACTTGAAATGTCTTTTGGAAATCAGGCAACACCGGGATTGGTTGTTCCGTGATTTTCCTCTTCAACAGATTAAAACTCTTCTCAGCCTCTTCTGTCCAGTGAAAATATTTGTGTCTCTTCTTCACTGTGTCCATCATCGGTGCACTAATTCCACTTAAGTTTCTGATGAATTTTTGGTATAAACTAGCCAATTCGTGAAAACTTCTCACCTCAAAGATATTATTTGGCGATGACCAATTCTTGATTACCCCCACCTTATCCGGATCCATCCTCAACTTATCTGCAAAAATAACAAACCCCAAATAAATGAGCTTCGTCTTCATGAATGAGGATTTCTTCATGTTTATCAGCAACTTCTCCTGCTATAACCTCTGCATCACTATAGCCAAATGTTTCAGATGCTCTACTTTTGTTTTACTGAAAATCAGTATGTCATCAAGGTACACAATGACAAATTTTCCGATGAAATCCTTCAGGACTTCATTCATCAATCTCATGAAGGTACTCGACACGTTTGTTAAACCAAATGGCATGACAAGCCATTTGTATAACCCTTCATTGGTTTTGAATGTTGTCTTCCATTCGTCACCTTCCCTCATGCGGATTTGGTGATAACCGCTTTTTAAATCAATCTTCGAAAAAAAATTGTCCCCACTCAAGAAATCCATCAGATCATCCATCCTTGGTAATGGAAATTTGTACCTGATGGTTATCTTGTTGATCGCCCTCGATTCAGTACACATCCTCCAGCCTCCATCTTTCCTTGGACTGAGTACTGTCAGAACAACACACGGACTCAAGCTTTCCCTGACCAAACCTTTGTCCAATAAATCCTGGACTTGTCTTTTGACCTCTTCATTCTCCTACAGCATCAATCTGTATGCTGCTTTGTTTGGAAAACTAGCTCCAAGTATGAGATCAATATGATGACTTACACTTCTGATCGGTGGCAATGAATGAGGTAGTTCATCCACTACTATATCAGCAAACTCTTTCAGTAGTTCTTGAACCTCTTTNAATAAATCCTGGACTTGTCTTTTGACCTCTTCATTCTCCTACAGCATCAATCTGTATGCTGCTTTGTTTGGAAAACTAGCTCCAAGTATGAGATCAATATGATGACTTACACTTCTGATCGGTGGCAACGAATGAGGTAGTTCATCCACTACTATATCAGCAAACTCTTTCAGTAGTTCTTGAACCTCTTTTGGTAAATCATCTACCCTTTTGCTGGTTAAAACAATCTTTGGCTTCCTGACCATAATGAATTGTGGTTCCTCCTTCTTCTTAACCTCCTTAAGAAGTTCCTTCCCACTCATGAGAAGTACAATGCTGCTCACCTCTAGTTTTATTTCTTTATCTTTGATTGGCAACAACATGTGAGTCCTCTCATTCTTCTCTAGGGTGTAGGTGTTCATTCTCCCATCATGAATCACATTATTGTCATACTGCCATGGTCTACCCAAAAATAGATGACAAACATCCATAGGAATAAGATCACAGAGTATTTCATCTTTATACCCTCCTATCTTAAATTCAACTAAACATTGCTTAGTGACATTTACCTAATGTCCTTTTTGCAACCACGAAACTTTGTATGGGCTTGGATGATCAATCGTCTCCAGCTCTAGTTTTTCTACCATCTGTGTAGAAATGAGATTATCCGTGCTACCACTGTCTACAATAACTTTACATTTCCAGTCTTTGGTTTTGCACGTAGTCCGAAAAAGTCTGTTTCTTTGGACTGAAATCTCCACCTCCTTCTCTGGTGTTAAAAGAGATTTTTGCATCATCAGTGATCTTCAACCTTCAGCATCTTCTGCCTCAACATTTTGCCTTTGTGCTTCAGCAATGTGAGTCTCTCCTTCCTCTTTTTTCTTGTCTAGACATTCATAATACTTGTGTCCGACCTTTATGCACGTGAAGCATTTTATCACTCCACTTCTTCCTCTTCCTCTACCTCTAGTACGAGAAAAAATGTTGTTATCAGCATACTCTCCTCTCTGATCAGCATACTACCTTCTCTATCCAGCATATTTCCCTTTCTGTGAGCTTCCACCTCTCTCAATCTGAGGTTGAGGTTTCTTCAAATCTTTCTTAGGCTTCTGACTTCTATCTTGGACAACTGATTTTCCCCTGGCTTAACTTCTGCCTCGACCTCTTTGACCTTGTTTTCAGCTCAACTTCTCTTCTGCCTTTAGAGCCATTTGATAAGCATATTCCACTATTTGGATGGTCATCATGCTCATCTCGTCCTGAATTTCATATCTCAGGCCTTTCATATGCCTGGAAAATTTTTCATCATTACTTTCACAATGACCTACTTTGATGTTCAGCCTGTAGAACTCTTCAGTGTACTCCTTCACTGTCATCAACTTCTACCTCAAGTTCTACATCCTTCGAAACAGAGTAATTTGATAATCCCTGAGAATGAATTTCGCTTTCATTTTTTCAATCATACTATCCCAACTCTTGATTTTCTGCTTACCTTGGCAACATCTATCAGCTTGCAGTTCATCCCACCACAATGTTGCATGTCCCTTAAGTCTCATGATAGCATGTTTGACCTTCTTGTCTTCTTCAACATCTTCATAGTCAAAATATGTGTCCAGAGCTCTAATCCAGTCTAGAAGCTCTTTAGCATCCAAGTTTGCCTCATAAAATGGAATGTCCATTTTGGCTCTTGCACCCATTCTTGCAACATCTCTAATCAAGCATTCATTTGCTGCATCTTTTGCTATGATTTCTTCTTCTCCATGTCCAACTTCATCTTCTCTTTTGGACTCACTGACATCTCCAATATCATCTCTGCGCCTTTGTTTTATTTCCACATCCATGAGTCTGGTGCAAATGTCATGCAGATATCTTTCCACTTCTGGATTCAGCACTTGTATACCTCTTTCTCTTGACACCTTCCTATCCTTTGGCGGATCGGGTGTTTTTCTATCCCTTCTCCTCGGCAGCATGGCTAAAATTCCTTCTCGCTTTTCCTACCTTAAATATACAAACAAGAATCGGGCTTTGATACGATATGACGCAGTCGTCCCAACCCACAATTCAGAAGTCCGTGCACATAGGATCATTCTTCTTCCACTGGCCCGAAGAGCTGCCATCAATTGGCTCTTCTATTTCCCCTTCGGGGAAATCTACACCCACATAAAAACTTGTGGAATCTCCCTTCTCACTTCGGGAGATATGGCTTCGCGATTTCACGAGTCTTCTGGTCAAGCAGTTGTGCCTTCAGACCTCCGAACACCGATATGTCGAGTTCCGGTGAACGCTGGAATGTTAAGGTTCCACCTCCACATGAAATCAACGGTTCTGGAGCATTCCCTTGATCCAATGGTCAACGCTATTTCATGCACCAGGAGCTCGATATACAAGATCCCTATGTCTCCTCTACCTTTCAGGTCCCAAAATTCTGAAAGACTTGTGTGCCTACTCCGAGTCCCACAACCCTTGTCCTTTTCCACGCGTCACTTCAACCATTCTTTCCACTGACGTGAGATTTTTTTCCACCTGTCGACTCCTCGCGATCTGCTAGCCTGTGTGGTTTCGCTATTTCAGTTATCAATAGTCCTAGACTCACGATCCCTAACCTTATGTCACCTCAAACCCCGATTTCTCGATTCCTGATTTGTCGATGGACTAGATCACTTGTGTCATGATTTCGAAAATCATAATTTGGAAGGGATTCTATTCCTTGTCGATGCGAATGCCAAATTCCCAAACTCCGAAGCTCCGAGATGTCGATGTGACAATCTCTGCCTTTCACATGAAAGCTCCCCTTTCACATTTCAGGGATTTGATCCATCAAAGTATTGGCCTCCTCTCACCCTTTCAAACCTTGAAATGCCGAAAAGCTTGGATTTCAACACGTGTCCAAATCTTAACCCCACAATGAAACCTTTTGCCTTGTCGGTTTATTGGACGTCACAGTTTCATGAATCCAAATGACGAAGTTTCAGTCTTTCCACCCACGAAGCCTCGAAATGGAATTTCGCGAGTAATTTCAATGTTCCTTGTTGGCGTGAATATATGACCCTCTCTCTCCTGAGCTTCTGCTTGCAGAAAATGACCACCATAACCTCCTTGCTACTTTGCAAGATCTGACAACTCACGGGATTTCGCGAATTCTCCATGGAGAATTCCGACCGTCCGATCTCCCTTCTAAGAACTTTTTCAAATTTGATAAAGTGGTTTTCCATGGAACTTAACCACCTACAACACAACCTTGTGACACCTCCAGACACCAACCTTCTTTGCTTTTCTTCGACGACTATGAAGACTCTATCCCTCCTAAGCTTTCTCCAACTCTGAGTCTTAAAGAAGACTCATGCATGCACTCGTTGTGGAAAATCCTTCAATTACTTCAAATAATTGAAGTCCTTGACTCTGCACACTCCTTACGGTAGTAGTCCTTCAACAATTTCTCAGGTTCGCAAACTCTGAGACTTTACTCGGCCTACGCACTCCTTGTATGGCTCGTGTTCTCAACTTGCACTTCTGCGAGAATGAGAACAATGTTAACCCTCCTAATCTTTCAGAGATAAAACTTTGAACTCTTGTCAACGCACTCCTTGCGGACAATTCAACTGCACTCCTTGCAGGAACTCTTGCTCATATAGAGAAATAATTGAAACACATTTCCCTTACTCTCTCTCTCTCTCTCTCTCTCAGATTTCATACATTTAACAAGAAATCATTCATACACAGCATAAACAACAAATGCATGATAGAAAGAGTAAAGCATTCATGACCATAACGTTCAACAATGCACACGTAGAGAATATATGAAAACCATGAGTCTGAATCAAGACTTTTTGTATTAATCCAGAACTTCTGTACATGGAATTCTTCTACATATCTCTCTTCTTCTTCTCTTCTCCGCTCTATGCTCTCATCTTAACAATAATAATACAGCTATACAATGAGGTGTCTATATCTCGTTTCCTTCTTGCACTCTAAAACTATCTAATCTACGCATTAAATTCTATCTACCTACATTAACTTTGCATAAATGCCTCTATCTACTTCAAACGAGAGCAGGATGCTCAAGGTTTGATTACAATAATACAAGCATGCCTCCACTTAATGACTTCATTAATATTTCAAAACATTTTCAAAAAATGTGCTCGGTGCTTTTCCAACTGTCTCTTATCTCTGCGTTGTCTCACTGCTGGCTATGCTTGCACACCCTTACAATGCTCCTGCATCATGCACACAAACATATTATTCAATGTTCATTAGTTTTACAACATTGTTTATAAATACACACAAATGAATATAGTCGCATCTTTTAGACAATGGATGTGACTTTACATTAAGGCTATAATTAACAAATTAATGCTATAATTAATATTCAATGGACTTTGTAATATCCAATAATGTATATTACAAGCCATCCCTACCTAAAAAGCTTCTCCCTTGAAGCATGGGTAATGATGAATGTTGGGATCTAAACTCCTCATTTTCTCGAGTAGCTTCATCTTCTGGTAAGCTTTCCATTTGATTATATACTCATTAACCCTTCTAGAATGCAGGAATTTGGTTTGTACTTCTAAGATACCTTTAGGAAGTAAAATTAACTTTTCTTATTCATCTAAAAGAGGCAATTATGTTTGTATATGGATGGTAGGACCCAATTTTTTCTTCAAACAAGAAACATGAAAAATTTCATGCAATTTCCCTTTGTTTGGAATATCAAGGGAATAAGTAACTTGAGTGATTCTCTTTCAAATTTGATAAGGTCCATAAAACTTAGGAGCTAGTTTGCCTTTCTTGTAATTTTTGATAGAAATCTGTTTGTGAGGCTATAGTCTAACAAACACCCAATCTCTTTTCATAAATTCTTGGTCGATTCTTTTTTTGTCAGTTTGTTGTTTGATTTGGTTCCTTGCTTGTTAGAGGTCAGCTTTAAGTGTACTTAAAATTTCATTAGATGTAGCTAGACAGATTTTTGCAGTATGAACTTTGGAATTGATGACATATTCCTTAATTGAGGGAGGTGGATAATCATACGGTGCTTCAAACAGTGACATTTTTTATGAGGTATGAGATGTACTATTGTACCACCATTCTAAAATATGTAACCAATTAATCCATTGTGTTTGACGATCATTCACAAAATTCCTCAGGTACCCTTCAAGACATTATAAACCACTTCATTCTAGCAATATATTTGGGTATGGTATGAAGTACTCATGGTTAAGGATGTCCCAACTTGGTGAAATAGTTTGTTCCAAAAGTTTCTAGTGAACTTGGGATCCCTATCACTTATGATAACCTTGGGAAATCCATGAAGCTTAAAAATATTTTTAACATAGAAATCAACGACTTGGATAGCCTTGGATTTTGAATAAATCCCAACAAAGTGGGCATATTTGGTTATTCTATCTATGATTACAAATATAACATATTTTCCTTTAGAGATAGGAAGACCAATACTAAATTCCATAGATATTTTGGACAATTTTTGTACTAGAACATGAAGGGGTTGAAGATGCGATAGGGGAAAGATTGTTTCAAACATTTTTCATTGACAAGTGTCTCCTTTTTCCACATGTTTATGAATGTCATATCACATTCCCTTGCAAAAGAAATACTGGCATATATTGTAGTAAGTTTTTAAAAACCTTGCATGGCCTACTGTTGGAGAATCATGATTTTATTTCAAAACTTGGAGTTTGAACTTTGAAGAGTTGGGTAAAAATATCCTTTGTTTGTACCATAATATGTCATTCTCCCAAGAGAATTTAGGATTTGTAGTTTTGTTTCTTTTAACTTCCTCTATTATCTTCCCTATCTCTATATTTTTGACATACTCAGTTTGAATTTTTGAGATCCATTCATGAATGACAATGGAAATAATGCATAGTGTAGCATTACTATCAAGTTTCCTTGATAACCTATCTACAACCAAATTATCCCTTAATTTTTTTTATAAAGAATATCAAAGTCAAAGACATGGATTTTTCTCACCCATTTTTTTTGCTCTGATGAAAGGTTCTTCCGAGTTATAAAATAATTCAAACTATTGTGGTTTGTTTTCACAAGAAATTTCATTCCCAACAAGTATTGTTTCCATTTAACCAAGGCTTGCATAATTTCCAATATTTCTTTGTCATATGTTGATTTTGTTTGCTCCCTTGGTTTAAATTTTAGACTTTTGAATGTGATGGGATAATTATATTTCATAATAATGACACCTAATCCTATTCACGATGAATCACATTCAATGATATGATGGATTACTGAGAGGGGGGGTGAATCAGTAATAGCGTAATTATAATCCCTTTTCTTCAAATGTTGTATCAATGTAGAATTATTATCCAATAATGAGCAGTAAGAAATAAACAATCACACGCATACACAGTACACCAGTGTTTTACTTGGAAACTCAAATCAGGAGAAAACCATGGAATGCTTTTTCTTATATGTCTTGAAGAATTACATTCATTGGAAGCATCAACTTCCTTTGTTTTCTAGCTGCAACTAGAAGGAGGCTATAACCCCCTATTTTCTCAAGCTACAACCTAAGGGAATCTCCAACTCCCCAATTCTCTAGCTACAACCAGAAGGAGGATACAACCCCCAATGTTCTCTGGCTACAACCGGAAGGTGGCTACAACCACCTGTCCTTGTCCCATCCTGCCACCCTGAAGTATAAGTAGAATGATGGAACCACTGTCACACTATCACTATGAGATATACCATTGTAAACCTGTACCAATAAATCTGAACCATACATCAACCATTCATCAACCTGTACCTCAACCTGTAATCAACCTGTACCATAAACAAGTGCATCAACCATGCACCAACTTGTAATCAAAATGTACTGCAAACAAGTGCATCCAACCATGTACCAAGTATGTACCAATCATGTGTCAAATACTCATCAAATATGACTCATCAATATGTACCAACATCATCAACTATACACTTCATGCATGTGCGCCAACTCATCAACTACTTGTCTCCACCATGTACTCAACATGTACCACAACCAAAATCTCTCATCAATTTCATCATCCAAATCTTATTTGTAACTCTATAATAGACTTGGTGTATATGATAACATTCTTGCAAACCTTTCTTAACTTTAAAAACAAGAGACTAGCATTTTCATCAAACTTTGCTTTAGTCCCACATGCCTACTTTTGGATTAGTCAACCAACCTAACTTGAAGTAATCACAACTTTGAACCTGTAATGTATAAATCTCTAAAACTGATGCACAATGTTATTCAGTCTATTTTATGAAATTCCTCCGAGTGTCACTACTTGGAACCTCTAAGAAGAGGATTTATAGCAAAAATGGCATACCTTGCTGAATTTTGGTTTATTCTAGAGAGCGACCTTGTAGAGCGTGCCCCGCATAAAATGTTTGATGAATTAATTTGAAACTATTAAAAAGAATACTAAATACTGTACCCTAACCAACACATTTGGTCTCACTAAATTTGGATCTGTTATGAAGAAGTTATGACGTTTTTACCCGAAACACCTGATTTTGACTAGTTTCAGGACTGACCACAAACCCTATATTCCATGGAGTGTAACTCCCAAAATACAACGACCCACAAGATGAATTTTTTACCACAGATACTTGGATATGTTTTCTCACTTTCATATCAATTTCATGGTATGAATCATTATAGAAAACAATTTATAGCGAAAATGGTGAGATGACCTGTAAATAACATAGCTTAGAAAGCACCATCAAAAGAATTTATCCTTCCTTGCATTTCGGCCTTCTTTTCTTCACCTTCACTCAGAATTCTGGTTTAGATATCCTTGGTTACCTCAGAAACATATAGATATTCAATATTCTCAAGTTTTATTCAAATGAGAGAGCCTTGCCTCCTATTGATACTCTCCAAGTAGCTTCTTTAAAAACATCTTCTAGGTCACTTGGCCCACTTTCCTTATTTTAGGGTTGGGTCCACTTCTAATTTCTCCATTAAATTTATTATTGAAATAATTTATTTTGTATTCACTTTTAATTATAATACACTCATCACTTCACTTTATTATTTAACTTTTAAAATCTCCTAAACCACTTTGACAACTTTGACCTTTTGGGGCTTCTAGATGACATATGAGGGTCCTCCAACTTCATAAGGTCATAACTCTCAAACCGTGAGGAGTTATGTGACATTCTACATACCACCAGAAATGACATAACATGCACTATCCATATAGAATAGTATTATCTGAAAATATATCATAACGCATACCATTACCCATCAAACAAACTTGGGTCCATTACCCAAACCTGTGGTCTCCAAATTCTCATGGCCATAACTCTCTAACTGTGAGGAATTATGTGACGTTCCACATACCAATGGAAATGACATGAAAATAAATATCCATCTAGGATATTTTCCCTGACAAATTCACATTCATTCATCTCATTATTCCACAATTAAGCATGGGTTCTCTTACTCAACAAAGTGTCTTCCCATGAGGGATTTCACCATAAGGGGACCACTTTGGAGTTCATCCATTATTACTTCTTATCAACCATGACAAAAAAATAATTATTCATGTTTACATCAAACAATATTGGGTCCATTACCCAAAACTTTGTGCTACGGGGCTTTCTTAAAAGGTTGACATCGATGAAAACCAACCTTAATCAACAATCTCCCCATTTGGCATTGATGGAAACACTCTAATGCAATACTGAAATCATATCACTCATGCTCCCCCTAGAACCATGCATTTTTCCTCTGCATCTGATAAATATGCTCCCCCTGGAACCATGCCTCTATCCTCTACATCTGATAAATCTTCTCCCCCTGGAACCATGCCTTTATCCTCTGCATCTGATAAATCTCTCCCCCTTTGTCATCAATTTCAAAGGTATATTTCCATTCGAGGTCGCTCCCCCTGATAGACTGTCCTCTTATGGTGCTTCCTCGTGTGCATCTAAGAAATATAAGATAAGCATTCAAAAAGCATTCATTTTTGCAGTAGAAATAACTCCAAGTCTTTGGTGAAGATATTCAAAGGCTTCCTGTGGAAGTGGTTTTGTAAATATGTCTGCCACTTGTTCTTTTGTGCCCACATACTCAACTCTGATATTCTTTTCTACAACCTGTTCTCATAGAAAGTGATACTTTATTGGAATGTGCTTCGTCTTGATGTGCATCACCAGGTTTTTTGAGATATTGATGGCACTTGTATTATCACAATATATTGGAACAGGCTCATCATACTCAACCTATATATCTATCAAAGTTTGTTTCATCCAAATAACCTGTGTACAACATGTTGTTGCTACAATATACTCTGCCTTGCCTGTAGATAGAAATACTGATGATTGTTTCTTTCTTAGCCATGATACCAAACACTCACCTAAGTAAAACATTTCTCCACTGGTGCTTCATCGGTCATCAATACAACCTGCCCAATCTGCATCTGTGTAGGTAATAAGTGATATATATTTTCCTTTTGGATACCATAATCCAAACTCTTATGTTCCTTTGAGATATTTGAAGATCCTCTTTACTGCTAATACACGTGATTCCTTTGGTGCTGCTTGAAATCATGCCACCTGTCCAACTGCCTGCATTACATTTGGTCTGGATGCTATCACATATAGTAGTTTGTTAATCATTGAACTATATTACCTCTAATTTGTAGACTTTGAATCATCATCTTTGCTCAACTTATAACTGGTTTGCATGGGAGTGATAACTAGTTTGCAGTATTCCATTCCGAACCTCTTTAGCATTTCTCTGATATACTTGGTTTAAGAAATAAAAATTCCTTGGTTGCTTTGACATATCTGAAGTCCCAAAAAGAAGGATAGTTCTCCAAGTAACGACATTTCAATTTCATTCTGCATGTCTTTTGCAAATTTCTGTCTTAACTTGTCATCATCACTAACAAAAATAATATCATCAACATAAACTTCAACTAATAAAATATTACCTTGACTTACCTTGATGTAGAGGTTGTTGTCTGCACTTCCTTTTCTGAACCCCGACTGTTGAAGATACTTATCCAGTCTGGAGTACCATGCTCTAGGAGCCTGTTTTAAACCATACAAGGCCTTCTTTAATTTACACACATAGTTTGTGTTCTCTGACAACTGAAATCCTTTTGATTGTTCAATGTAGACTTCTTCTTCAAGTTCTCCATTAAGAAAAACTGATTTTACGTCCATATGATATACTTTAACATTTTTGGAGCATGCATAAGCTAAAAGAAAATAGATTGCTTCCATTCTGGCAACTGGGGCAAATGTCTCTTCAAAGTCGATTCCTTCAATCTGTGAATATCCTTTACATACCAATCTAGCTTTGTTTTTTGTAACCTATCCATCTTCATTCAATTTATTCCTCAAAACCAATTTTGTGTCAATCACATTCTTATTCTTTGGTCTTGGAACCAATTCCCAAGTGTCATTTTTTTCTATTTTATCCAATTCTTCATCCATGCTCTTATTCCAAAATTCATCCTTGCTAGCTTCTTCAAAATAGTTTGGTTCAATTGTAGATAAGAGTTCTAGGCGTGTTTGTTCCAGTGAACGGATTTTTCTTCTAGTCTCAACTCCTGCATCTTTGTTTCCAATAATATGATCTGAAGGATGATTCTTCTGTACTCGTTTGCTAGGTGTCTTTGGAGATACTTGTTGAAATTTATCTTCTACTTCTGTCAGATTCTCTTCATATTCATCTTCATCTTCCTCTTCTTCTTCTTTTTCATCTTCTTCTTCAAAAAGTTGTTCCATTGATTTGTTTTCTTCTTTCTTTGATTCTGGTCTGCCTGTTTCCTCAATTGTTACATTGATGCTTTCCACAACTTTGTTTAATCTTAGATTGTAACACTTGTATACTTTCCTTGTACTTGAGTAACCAACAAGTATTCCTTTTTCCACATGAGAGTCAAACTTTCCCATTCTGCCATCTTCTCTTTTTATGTAGCATTTACTTCCAAACACTCTGAAGTGCTTCACATTTGTTGGTCTTCCTTTCCATATCTCGTAGGGAGTTTTATCAGTGTTTTTTCTAAGCATTACTCTGTTTTGAATGTGAACTGTTGTATGCACTGCCTGTGTCCAAAAAATATCTATCAACTTTGACTCCATTATCATTGTTTGAGCTATTTCTTGTACTGTCCTGTTCTTTCTTTCAACAACTCCATTCTGTTGAGTTGTCCTGGCGATAAAGAATTGACTTTTTATTCCATGATTGCTGCAGTAGTCCATAAATTCCTTTGAGGTGAATTCTCCTCCATTATCTGATCTTAAGCATTTGATTCTTGAATCCATCTCATTTTCAACCATTTCCTTGTAGATCTTGAAATTTTCAAAAGCTTCTGATTTGTTCTTAAGAAAGCAAATTGTAGTCATTCTTGTATAATCATCAACTAATAACATAAATTATCTCTCACCTTTTAAGCCTTTTGTTGTAGTTGGTCCAACTAGAACAGTATGCACAATTTCCAGTGGTTTTGTTGTTGAATATTCCTTTGATTTGAACCAGGTATTTGTTTGCTTTTCTTGTTGGCAATGCTTGCATAAATTGTTGGTTGGTTTCGTGATGTAGGGAATTTCTATGATTTCTTCTCTTTTGCTAACTTTGACAAGGTTATCAAAATGAATGTGACCCATTCTTCTATTCCATAGCCAACTTTCATCTTCCTTTCCTAGACAACACTTTTCATTTCCAATTTCGCTTAACACATAGATGTTTCTTGAAGTTCTTGCAGCTGTAGCGACCAATTTCCCTGAACCTTATTTTCTTATCTCACACTTTTTTGAATCGAAAGTAACTTTATGACCTTGGTCACAAATTTGACTCACACTTAAAATATTATGTTTCATATCTTCTACTAGTAGAACATTTTTTGCCTTTTCATTCTTGTTCCCAATTCGGACTGTGCCTTTTCCAATGATTTTGGATGAATCATCATTTCCAAAGGACATTGATCCATCTCTTTCCTTTTGTAATGTAAGGAACTTGTCTCTATCACCTGTCATGTGATTTGAACATCCACTGTCAACACACCAACCATGTTTCTTCTGTTTACCTTGTAGAGTGTTTGTGCATTCTTCATTTCTATATTGATCTTGCTTTCTTATCCATGTCATTTTCTGAGGTTCTTGTTTGTGACTCTGTTGAGGTTCTTTAGGAGGGACTGTCATTCTGCAATTTTTGGCCATGTGTCCAAAATTGTTACATTTGTAACATTCCACTTCAGTTCTCAAGGATTCAAACCCGTTGTAACTTCTTCTTTGTGTTTCACTAGGTCTTCTTGAATAACCCCTTTGTGTATGGCTCTCAAAGTAGTTATTGTTCCTATTGTTAGCTCTGCAATTTACAGCTTTATGTCCAAAATTATTACATGCATAACATAAACCAAAAAATATAGTTTGATACCTGGTAGTTGAAGATCTTATGAAAGGAGGTGCTCTTATGAATCCTTCTTCTTCTTGAGGCCTATCTATTTGTTGTTGATTATGAAATCTGAATCTTCTCGGTGGAGGAGTGCCCCTGTAATCTTCCTTGTATATCTTTTTATCCCCTTTGATTGTTTCTGCATAACTTTTTGGATTTGTTTCTTGCTCTATTGTTTTAGAGCTTGATCCCTTTTCTGTCTGATTGTATCCAAGTACATACTTGTCAAGATAATATTTTTGACTGTTGATAATGTCATTCAAAACTTTTGAGCTATTTTGCATATTTTTCTTTTGAATATCCTTTCTTAGTGTGACAATCTCTGCTTCCAAGTTTCCAATGATCTTGTCTTTTCCTTCTAGTTGTTCTTTGAGTGTTTCTTCAATTCTTTTATCTTCTTCTATTTGAACCTTCAATTTTGTGATCATTTGTTCTAGTTCTTAAGTGTCTTTTTTCTTATCTAGTTCTGTTTGTAGTTTCTTGTTTTTCTTCTTTTCTCTTCTAATAACTTATATGGCACTCATTAATTCTTCTCAGAAGTAAACTTCTACCTCTTCAATTTCATCTTCATATTCTTCTTCAGAGTCTTCTTTATCAGAGTCCTCTACTGCCATGAATAGAACTCTCACTGTTTCACTGTCACTGACTTCATCTTCATCTAATGATGAGATGTCTTCTTTGGTGCAAATTTTTTTCTTGAAAACTTTCTTTGTAGTTCTTTTACCTTTATATGTTTGTCTGACTTTTGAGTAACCTTYATCATTTCTCTTTTTCTTATGAGGATACTTGTTAGAAAAATGACCAATACCATCACAATTAAAGCAAATTAAAGGAAGCTTACCCCTGTACCTACCGTTGGTTCCCTTGTTCAGTCTTTTGATGAAGTTGGCCACTTCTTCATCATATTTCGAGACGTCATTGTTGTTGCTATATTCTTCTTGTTCCTTTTTCTTTTGATTTGATCTTTCGGATGCTTTGAAGGCTAATTCTTTTAGATCTGGATTTTCTTGTTCAGTTCTCATCTCATATGCTGTGAAGATTCCATGCAGTTCGTCCATGCTTATTGATTTTAGATCTGATCTTTCTTATAGTGATGATATCTTAGGGTTGAATCTCATAGGAAGATATCTTAGTACCTTTTGAACAATTACAGATTTTTTGATTTCTTCTCCCAATCCTATGATTGCATTCACTGTTTCATCGACTCGTAAGAAGTAGGCTGTGATATCTTCATCTTCCTTCATTTTTAGTTGTTCAAACTGACCTTTGTAAGTTTGAAGCTTTGCTACTTTGACTTTTGAATCTCCTTCATAAATATTTCGAAGCTTGTCCCAAATATATTTAGTAGATTTACAATGTGAAACTTTGGTGAATACCGTATCACTGAGACCATTCAAAAGTACATTTATGGCTTTGGAATTATTCTCACCAAGTTTCATTGCTTTGTCATTTGTTGGTGGAACTGTTGGTGATGTGTATCCATCTACATTTGATTGCCAAACTTGAAATCCATGTGCCTGTATATATGTCTTCATCCTTATGCTCCAAAAAGCATACTTATGTCCATCAAACTATGGTATTCCATTTTTATATGAGTTGATACTCTCCATGATCTACCTTTCAATGTTTAAACTAATTTCTGAAGGAACCTTCTCTGATACCAATTGTTGGATTACTGAGAGGGGGGGTAAATCAGTAATAGCAAAATTATAATCCTTTTTTTTCAAATGTTATATCAATGTAGAATTATTATCCAATAATGAGCAGTAAGAAATAAACAATAACACACATACATAGTACACCAGTGTTTTACATGGAAATCCAAATCGGGAGAAAACCACAGAATGATTTTTCTTATATGTCTTGAAGAATTGCATTCATTGGAAGCACAAACTTCCTTTGTTTTCTAGATGCAACTAGAAGGAGGCTCCAATCCCCTAGTTTCTCAGGCTACAACCTGAGGGAATATCCAACTCCCCAATTCTCTGGCTACAACCAGAAGGAGGATACAACCCCCAATGTTCTCCGGCTACAACTAGAAGGTGGCTACAGCCACCTATCCTTGCCCCGTCCTGCCACCCTGAAGTAGAAGTAGAATGATGGAACCAATTTCACCGTATCACTGTGATATATACCGTTGTAAACCTGTACCAATAAATTTGAACCATGCATCAAACTGTACCTCAATCTGTAATCAACATGTACCATAAACAAGTGCATCAACCATGCACCAACCTGTAATCAACCTGTACCATAAACTAGTGAATCCAACCATGTATCAAGTATGTACCAATCATGTGTCAACTAATCATCAACTATGAATCATCAATATGTACCAACATCATCAACTATACACCTCATGTATGTGCGCCAACTCATCAACTACTTGTCTCAACCATGTACTCAACATGTACCACAACCAAAATACCTCATAAATTTCATCATCCAAATATGATTTGTAGATCTGAAATATACCTGTTGTATATGATCACATTCCTGCAAACCTTCCTTAACTTTAAAAACAAGATACAAGCATTTTCATCAAACTTTTCTTTAGTCTCACATGCCTTGTTTTGAATTAGTCAACAACCTTAACTTGAAGTAATCATAAATTTGAACCTATAATGTATAAATATGTGAAACTGACATACAATTTTCTTCAGTGTGTTTTATTCAATTCCTCCAAGTGTCACTACTTGGAACCTCTAAGAAAAGGTGTTATAGAAAAAATGCCATACCTTGCTGAATTCTGGCTTATTCTAGAGAGATACCTTGTAGAGCATGCTCTACAAAAAATATTTGATGAATTGATATGAAACTATTACAAAGAATACTACAGACTGTACCTAACCAACACATTTGGTATCACTGAATTTTGATCTGTTAGAAAGAAGTTAGGACGTTTTTACCCGAAACACCTGATTTTGACTAGTTTCAGAATTGACCACAAACCCTATTTTCCACGGAGTGTAACTCCCAAAATACAACGAATCACAAGATGAATTTTTTACCACAGATACTTGGATATGTTTTCTCACTTGAATAGCAATTTATTGGTCTGAATCATTATAGAAAAAAATTTATAGCGAAAATGGTGAGATGACCTGTAAATAACATACCTTAGAAAGCACCATCAAAAGAATTTATCCTTCCTTGCATTTCGACCTTTTTTTCTTCACCTTCACTCAGAATTCTAGTTTAGATATCCTTGGTTACCTTAAACACATATAGATATTCAATATTCTCATGTGTGATTCAAATGAGAGAGCCTTGCCTCTTATTTATACTCTCCAAGTAGCTTCCTTGAAAACATCTTCTAGGTCACTTGGCCCACTTTCCTTATTTTAGGGTTGGGTCCACTTCTAATTTCTCCATTAAATTTATTATTGAAATAATTTATTTTGTATTCACTTTGAATTACAATACACTCATCACTTCACTTTATTATTTACCTTTTAAAATCTCTTAAACCACTTTGACTACTTTGACCTTTTGGAGCTTCTAGATGACATATGAGGGTCCTCCAACTTTGTAAGGCCATAACTCTCAAACCGTGAGGAGTTATGTGACGTTATACATACCACAAGAAATGGAATGACATGTACTATCCATATAGAATAGTATTATCTGAAAATATATCATAACTCATACCATTACCCATCAAACAAACTTGGTTCCATTACCCAAACCTGGGGTCACCAACTTCTCATGGCCATAACTCTCTAACCGTGAGGAATTATGTGGCGTTCCACATACCATTGGAAATGACATGAAAAGAACTATCCATATAGGATATTTTCCTTGACAAATTCACTTTCCTTTATCTCATTATTCCACAATTAAGAATTGGTTCTCTTACTCCACAAAGCATCTTCCCGTGAGGGCTTTCACCATAACGGGACCACTTTGGAGTTCATCCATATTTACTTCTTATCAACCATGACAAAATAATAATGATTCATATTTACATCAAACAATATTGGGTCTATTACCCAAACCTTTGTGCTATGGGTATTTCTTCAAGGGTTGACATCAATGAAAACCAACCTTAATCAACAGGATAGATGTTTTGGAGAAATACGGTGTTTTCAAAACTGAGGTGGATGTCAGTAAGAGATTCAACCTTCTAAAACAAGATTCAACTTCATCATTCCATTTAAATGCATTTTTTTCAATAGGGTTGTTAATGGAGCCACAATTTGTTTTTAGTTTCAAACAAATCTTTTGTAGTACCCGATAATAATAAGGAATCCTCGTAATTTTGTGATTGATTTGGGGCTAGGCCACCAAATAACTTCCACAATTTTCTTAGTATCAATCTTGATTCCTTCATCTAATACGACATGTGCCAAAAATACTATATTTTTTTCTTCCAATGATGCATTTAGATTTGTTAGCATAGAAACTATTCTCTTGAACGAGTTTTAATATTGTCTCTATGTGCTTGAGGTGTGAGTTCTAGTTCTTTCTATAAACAAGATATAATCAAATAAGACACGTACAAACATTTGTAGGTACAGATGAAATAAATCATTCATTATTGCTTGGAAGGTAGCAGGAGAATTGGATAAATAGAAAGGCATGACCCAAATGAATGAGGCTATAGTCTAACAAATACCCAATCTCTTGTCATAAATTCTTAGTTGGTTCTCTTTTTTGTTAGATTGTTGTTTGATTTGGTTTCTTTCTTGTTCGAGGTTATCTTTAAGTGTACGTAAAATTTCATTAGATGTAGCTAGACAATTTTTCATGGTAGGAACTTTGGAATTGATGACATATTGCTTAATTGAGGGAGGAGTATAACCATACAATTCTTCAAACGGTGACATTTTTGTTGAGGTATGATATGTACTAGTGTACCACCATTCTAAAATATGTAACCAATTAATCCATTGTGTTTGACGATCATTCACAAAATTCCTTACGTACCCTTCAAGGCATTATTAACCACTTCATTCTAGCAATATATTTTGGGATGGTATGAGGTACTCATGGTTAAGGATGTCCCAACTTTGTGAAATAATTCATTCCAAAAGTTTCTAGTGAACTTGGGATCCCTATCGCTTATGATAACCTTTGGAAATAGATGAAGCTTAAATTTGTTTTTAACATAGATATCAATGACTTGGCTAGCCTTGGATTTTGAATAAATCCCAAAAACGTGGGAATATTTGGTTATTCGATCTACCATTAGAAATATAACATGTTTTCCTTCAGAGGTAGGAATACCAATAATAAATTCCATAGATATTTCAGACCATTTTTGGACTAGAACATGAAGGGGTTGAAGAAGCAGCAGGGGAATGTTACGAGGAAAATCTCTCTATGGCATGGGGTAAACCAAAACATACAGAAATGAATATGGAAATAAACCCTAATATCAAGTATTCTATATAAACAAATATGATAATAAGACAATATAAAGAGGCTACCTCATCTAGACATTTGATGAAGTCCATCATTGAGCACTTCACTCAAAGCAATACACCTGCAAATTGTCCTCAACAACCAAGATAGGCAAGCATATGGTGATAATATATAAAGTTAGCACATTAGAGAGCATAATCTATCAATATTCATAAAAAATATGCCCATGGAGTAACAATTAAAATATTTGCAAGACATTAATTGGGCAAGAAAATAACATTTCTATTAAAATGTAATCAACAGAAGAGTATGAATGACAAACTTTTGTGTCCACACGGCTCAGAACCGAGAAACTAAAAGTAGGTATCAAGGCACCAAGCACATTATTACAAGTGTGAATAAAGGTTTTTAGGTCGAAGACTTGAATAATCCATCGATCAGAAGACATTGATGTATTCCCAACTGTCGATGGCTAGATAAACTGCCACTAATGACTGCAAGCCTCTAGGTACTCATAGGACTCTAGACCTTGTTTCCATAATAGATGGGATGAATTCGATGGAAGGATACCTACTAAAAGGAGAGAATTAAGGAATCTCTCATCATTTAGCATGAGGCACAAAGCATGAGCTTGATGATTTGTAGGAGTTCGAATGAAGAACATGTTCACGAATCAACGACCCTGTGCATCTTTTGTGTGCTCTAGATGCAAGAGGTATATGAAAAAGACCCTCTGAATAGAATCCAAAAAGGAAACCTGCTAAAAAAGGAAAGGAAACCACCAATAAGGCTAATGGAATCCAAGACACTGCATGAATCCCAATGTGTGAATAGATTTCTTTCCGTTGAACACAAGGGAAACCCCAAACTCAACGAGCAATGATGAAATGTTGACTATTGGATTCAAGGTTACCTACCAATGATGAAAGTAGGACCAGGGTGCATGATAGGAATACATATTCATGTAACTCTAAGACACACTGAGGGTATGACTTATATGCAAAGTCAAGAGTTCTGAGGAATGGCTAACATGGGTTGATATACATCCTTTGAACAAGATCATGAGAGATATGAAAGACTCTGGAAACATACACTCGATGATGAAAATTTGTATTGCAGGAGGCACCAATCAAACTCTCCATAGGGACTAGAAGAATAACCAGTGGTGGGAGTAAACTCTAAGTAACGAGGTTATCTTCCTAAGGTCATGATAAATGAAAATTTTTGATGAAAAGTGGACTCAAAAGTTTATGCTTTGTTCAAAGACGACACGATTGTTGCCAATATAATATAATATTCTGTTCCCGCCCGTCGTTTTTTGTTTTTTCATAGTCAAATGAATGTTATGATATAGAGGAGGAAACATGTGTCGCTAGTAAGCAACTAGTTCCAATAGTGGAACATACCTATGATGAATGTAAGGAGGTTCATGCAGGATATGGACACTTGGGGGAATGTTTCCTCTTGGGGTATAGGGTGTCAAGATGCAAAGGATATAAACAAGGCTCTTCTTGGCTGATGATGCAAACTGCTCAGGTGATAGCATTATAATGTGAAAGAGAGAACTGACAATAGGATCAATATTGCAAGCAAGAGAAGGAGATGTAATTACAACTTAACGCCAAAAAAGTTCCCTTTTTGTAAATTTAGTCTACTTGGTTTGAAAAAAGGGGTAAAATTACACCAAATAGACGTCCTTTCAAATCCAATTTACAAGTGTGAAAGAGACAAGTTCAATTGGCAATCTTTTTTATTTTTTAGAGAGTCAGAAAATATTTTAAACCCGACTCTATGGGATTCCTGCTAGGTATAGGTCAGCATGATTATGAGTAAAAAATGAGGTTCAAACTAAAAGTCATATATTATCTATAAGGGACTCTTGGTCCTACAGAAAAACATCTCTACATGGGCTTTGAATGGCGTAGAGGATATAACTAGGGAACCCATGTTTTGTAAGTCTCTACCATTCAATAAAAACACTTCTATTTGTAGAAAGAAGGTTATGGGTGACTACTAAATGGGTTCGTACCTAAGGCATATGAGCTGCAGTCATAGGATGATGAAAATGTGCACAATGGATTGATGACCTATCCTATATGTTGGTTGACGAAAAAACCTATCCAAAGTTATGAATGGGTGACATGGTGATATAAACCGCAAGAATACTTGGATAAAACCACAAAACCAACTCTATCCACTGCTGAATTAGTACACTAGGACAAAATACTAGCAAAAACTATGCAAAGTGGGTAAATGTTTTCTATAAATAGTCAAAATAACCAAATTTACCATACCATTCATATTTTTTACCCAAATAGTGCATTTTGGACCAAATTGCCCCAAATTTCAACTCTTGATTATGGGATCCATGAGTGAAGAAATCAACAACCATCTAGAACAGGTAATTTTAATCTTGCAGGACAGTGCTAGAGTGAAGAGAAAGAGAGCATGAAGAGGTGGATGTTGCAGTGGAGAGAGATCCAAGGGCCTAGATGGCATTAAAAATATGTGGGATGTATAATTTTTGGGCTCTCAAAGGTATGAGGGCTCAAATGAGACTACTCCAGATGTTAGTGAACGACTAGGATCCAGATATAGAGACCTTCAAACTTGATGGGAAACCATTGAGGATTTAAGTTAAGCACATATACTTTTTGACAGGATTGTCATGTCGGGGTGAGGCGGTCAACCTCAAATCCTAGAGATCTAAGAGTGGCATGAACATAGAGGACTACATAGCCACTCATTGCATTACAGGGACTGAGAAGGTAGGGGTCCAACTCCCGATCAGAGTGATCAATAATCTAAGTCTTAATATTCTTTTCCTAATGTTGACATGGATCACAGGGTTGACCTCGTTTCACTAGGAATTGAGACCACTTATGTTCTATTCAGTGGAGTGCTTGCGACCCACGGTTTATGACTAGTGCACCTCACTGTTGGCCAACATGAAGAGCCGGCTAACAAACTGGAAACTAGGTAGAAAGAGGAACTTCAGGTTTGCATCTATCCTATGTAGTTTTTTCTTTGAGCAGGTTCCAGGCTTGTGCCCTAGAATCGATATTGTTCTGCATGGACATCGTGACCCAACCACTACTACATATTGAAAAATTTACTACAACCACTTGCAACAAAATTACTCTTTCATCGCAACATGTAAGAGAAAAAGTTCAATTTTTCTAAATCCACCCCATATTCATCGCTATCTCGATGCATGTACTTTGACTAAATTTATATGGTCAATTTTTGTCACAAGAGAGACGCATCTAGTTTGTTTAAATTAATATGGTCAACGTTCGTCACAAGAGCGACAACTGACCTAACGTTAAAATTGACCGTTAAAAATGACAAATAAATAGGTTAAAAAAAAGAAATATTTTTAGGTTACGGTCGTCGCAATTGCGACGATCATGACCTAACATTGGACTATAAATATTTGACGATTTAAAGATGTTGTGACAATATTTCTATAACAATGACAGTTTCAAAAGGGTATTTTTGTGCGGAAGAATGTCGCAAAATGTTGTTAGAGGTGGGGAAAAAAGTAAAGTGGGTGAAAAGGGTGATGGTAGATGTTATAGCCCATTGACGCAAACACAGTTGTCCCCTCGGGACCGAGATCCACTCACAGGATCATTATATATTCCCTTCAAGCTGGATCGGCTCTTTCAGATTCTCTACTGGAATCCCCCTTCAAATTGATCCACAGATTTTTTTTCGTGGTTTGCGATTCCGCGAGTTCGTGAGTTGAAACTCTAAGCCTTCCTTCTCCACTTCTGCAATACTTGAGACTGTGAAATGGTTATGGCTCCCCTTTCGTCAGCACCATCTTTGTGCGACCACTGGCTAGGCTAAGCACTAGCTCCTTTCGCCTCTCACGCCTTCGTGAGTTCAAACGTCAAGCCTTGCCCCTTTTCTTTCCCGAACCCTCGAGATGTGAGAGGTCAATGGGGTGTTGACTCCTCCAATGTGTGACGTGTGTCTATTGGTTGAATTCCTGGGTCCACTGTGAATTTCTACCACGTGTCACTCGTGATGGCTCTCAGCATTTTGCGACTTTGCTTCTCGCAACTCCGAGCACCCAAACTTTGGGCTTTCACCTTGCAAAACCCCGAATTTGTGAGATTCCTAGATCTCTACCACCTGTCCTCCTTCTAACGGATGGATATGATTTTTTCTCATGGTTTCGTGACTTCGAAACTTTTGGGACAAGAGTCTCAACCTCTTACCCTCCGATATGCCGAAACGGTTAAATTTCGACACGTCTTCTTCGCGGGTCCCACACAGAACTTCCTGCCTTTTATCAGAATTTTGGACCTCCGATATTCGAGTCCCCGATACGGGTGATATCTTGACACGTGTCCTCCTTCTAGCAAATGAATCAGATCCCTTTGCTATTTTCGAGGCTTCGTCTTTCGCGATTTTGTGAGTCCCGCTACAAAAGTTTCGATTCTTCACCTCCCAAAACCCCGAGATGCAAAATATGTGGGTGATCTAATGACCCTGTTGGCCTAGATCCTACGGTCCAATCCTCCCGAGATTCTCACCCAACGAATGCTACCGTAACTCCCCTACTCCTCTGCGAGATCTGATGGCTTTCAGGACTTCGCAAATCCTCCATGGAGGATTCTGACCGTCAAATTCCTCCTTGACGATTTCTATGAAATGAACACGGTGTTCTCTTATAGAAATTGCCCTCCTGCAAACACTTTCGCTGCACCTCCTTCTGACAATTCAAGGCACTAAACTTCTTGAGATTTTCTTCGAAAACTTGAGTCTTCAAGAAGACTCCTGCATGCACTCCTTGCGGCAACTTTTCAATACTTCCAAGTATTGAATCCTTTGACTCTATGCAATCTCTGCGACAACAGTCTTTCCAACAAATCCCTCTGGTTGCGAACTCTGAGATTCTTCTCAGCCTGTGCACACCTTGCATGGATCCTATTCTTACTTTGCAATTACGTGAGGATGAGAATAACATTATATCTCCTGATCTTTCAAAGATGAACTTTGACTTTTTTCGATTCACACCTTGCGGAAAAATCTCACTTCACTCCTTGCAGAAACTCTTGCTTAGATAGAGAAACAATTGAAACTCATTTCCTTACTCTCTCTCAGACTTCAAACACAAAGCTTGAAATCATATAAAAAGCATATAAAGAAAATGTATAACAAAAAATAAACATCGATGAGCATAACATTCACAATGCATACACAGAGAACAAATACGACACCATGAATTTGAATCGAAGCTTTTTCTATTAATCCAAATCTCTGTACATGGCTGTTTTCAACTACAACTCTTTGCTCTCTTCTAAATTCTCTACGCTCATAATGATTCTTCTTTTTTTTCAATAATACAAGTGAGGGTGTCTATATCTATTTCCCTCTTTGCTCCTAAAACTGTCTAATCTAGGAATTCAATTCCATCTACTTACATTCATTAACTTAAATGCCTTCACCTAATACAGACGAGAATGGGATGCTCAAGGTCTGTTTGCAAATCAAGAAGTACGCCTCTCTTTAAAAATATCATTTAAGTCCGGCGTATCTGCTTCAAAAAAATTCAAACAATTCATCATGTGCTCAAAATGCGTTGGTGTGTACCCCAGGCTCGCTTGATGTTGGCAATGCTCCTGCATCATACTCCCTCGCTTGAAAATTTTCATGGGATCCTGTCCATGAGCTCTTGCATGGTCTGTCCATTCTTCTGGATCTTTGCTTCATTTTTCCAGCTGGCATCTTCAATTGGATGTCCTTTCCACTTGACCAAATATTCAAAGTATTCTTTTCTCCTGGTCTTCTTGCTAACTCTTTTGTCCAGTATTCTTTCCTTCTGTGGCTTATCTACAACTGGCATCTGTTTTGTCCACTGAACCTCTGGTTGTTCATCACTTGTTCTTGCTTCCTCATCTTGGTATGGGTACAAATATGATACATTGAATATCGGAGAAATTCTGATCCCATCGGGTAATTCAATCTCATAAGCATTTGCCCTAAATTTCTTCAAGACCTTACATGGTCCGATCTTCTTCATTTTTAGTTTGTTATATGTCCCCTTCGGGAATATTTCCTTCCTCAGATGTGCCAGAATCAAATCACCAACCTCAAATTGAAGTTGCCTCCTGTGTTGATCTGCTCTATGTTTATACTCTTGGTTCGAGTTCTGCAATCGCTCTTCCACCTAGCTGTGAAGTTCCTTCATCACTTCTACGAAATCTTCTGCACTAGCACTCCTAGTTGCATTCTGTTCTGAATCTCTCAATTTTGAAACTCCTCTTGGTTGTATCCCATAAACAATTTGGAATGGACTTTTCCCTGTGCTTCTATTTAGTGAGTCGTTATACGCAAATTCTGTCCATGGAAGAATATTGTCCCATTGACTATGGTGTTCTGTCACCAAGCTCCTCAGCATGTCTCCCAAACTTCTATTCACAACTTTTGTCTATCCATCCATATGAGGATGATAAGCTAAAATGAATGATAAGTTTGTTCCCAGATTTTTCCATAAGGTCCTCCAGAAGTGTCCCATGAACTTGGTGTCTTGATCCAAAACTATGCTCCTTGGTAAGCTGTGAAGTCGAATGACTTCTTCGAAAAACAAATTCGCAATGTGAGTTGCGTCACTGGTTTTCTAACACGGTATGAAATGTGCCATTTTGGAAAATCTATAAATTACCACAAAGATTGAGTCAAACCCTCTTTGTGTTCTTGGCAACCCCAATATGAAGTCCATGCTTATCGCATCCCACAGCCTATCAGGTATGGGTAATGGTTGATATAAGCCTGCATTTTGTCTTTTCCCTTTTGAATGCTGACAAATTCTACATTTGTCCACAAATATTTTGACGTCTGCTCTCATTTCTAGCCAAAAATATGACTCATTCAACTTTGCGAATGTCTTTTCATGACCAAAATGTATGACCAATCCTCCACTATGTTTCTCCTTCAGCAAATTATCCCTCATGGAGCATTTTGGAATACAAAGTTGATTACCCTTAAATAGTAATCCTTCCTAGATCATGTATTCTATCCATTGGCTTTTGTCCCTGAGAATTGGATTCTCAGCTGCTTCATACGCCTCTTTAAGATCTGGATCATCTCTGTACATGTCCCTGAAATCATCAAAACCCAGTGTTTTGACTCTGAATTCCTATAACAACAAACATTTCCTGCTCAAAGCATCACCAACTTTGTTAGCAGTTCCAGAAATATGTTTAATCACAAAAGTAAAGTTCTGCCTGTATTCAACCCATTTAACATGTCTTTGATTCAAATTTTCTTGTTGAGTCACAAATTGCAAAGCATGATTGTCACTATATAAGACAAACTCGTTAGGAATCAAGTAGTGTCTCCATTTCTTCAATGCCTAAATAATAGCATAGAAATCCTTTTCATAAGTGGAGTATTTCACTTTCTCTTCATTCAGCTTCTCACTAAAGTATGTTATCAACCTGTCTTCTTGGCTCAAGACTGACCCTATTGCAAACCCACTTGCATCACATTTTACTTGAAATGTCTTTTTAAAATCAGGCAACACCAAAATTGGTTGTTCCCTGATTTTCTTCTTCAACAAATTGAATCTTTTCTCAGACTCTTCTGTCCAATGAAAAGACTTGTGTCTCTTCTTCACTGTGTCCATCACCGGTGCACTAATTCCACTGAAATTCCTGATGAACTTCTAGTATAAACTAGCCAATTTGTGAAAACTTCTCACCTCAAATATACTCTTCGGTGATGGCCAATTCTTAATTACCTCGACCTTATTTGGATCCATCCTCAACTCATCTGCAGAAATAAAAAAACCCAAATAAATGAGCTATGTCTTCATGAATGAGGATTTCTTCATGTTTATCAACAGCTTCTCTTGTTCTAGCCTCTGCATCACTGTAGCCAAATTTTTCAGATGCTCTGCCTCTGTTTTACTAAAAATCAGTATGTCATCTAGATACACAATGAAAATTTTTCCTATGAACTCCTTTAGGACTTCATTCATCAACCTCATGAAGGTACTTGGTGCCTTTGTTAAGCCAAATGGCATAACAAGCCATTCATACAACCCTTCATTAGTCTTGAAGGTTGTCTTCCATTCATCACCTTCTCTCATACAAATCTGATGATATCCACTTTTCAAATCAATATTCGAAAAAAAAATTGCTCCACTCAAGTAATCCATCAAATCATCCATCCTTGGTAATGGAAATTTGTACCTGATGGTTATCTTGTTGATTTCCCTCAAGTCAGTACACATCCTCCATCCTCCATCTTTCTTCGGACTGAGTACTGTCAGAACAACACACGGACTCAAGCTTTCTCTAACCAAACCTGTGTCCATTAAATCCTGGACTTGTCCTTTTACTTCTTCATTCTCCTATGGCATCAATCTATACACTTCTTTGTTTGGTAAACTGGCTCTAGGTATGAGATCAATATGATGACTCACACTTCTGATCGGTGGCAACGGATGAGGTAGTTAGTCTACTACTATGTCAGCAACCTCTTCTAGCAGCTTCTGAACCTCTTCTGGTAAATCATCTACCCTTGTACTGGTTAAAACAATCTTTGGCTTCTTGACCACAATGAATTACAGTTCCTCCTTTTTCTTAACCTCTGTAAGAAGTTCCTTCCCACTCATGAGAAGTACAGTGTTTCTTACTTCAGGTTTCACTTTTTTATCTTTAATTGGAAGCAACATGTGAGTTCTCCCATTCTTCTCTAGGGTGTATGTGTTCTTCCTCCCATCATGAATCACATTCCTGTCATATTTCCACGGTCTACCCAACAATAAATGAAAAACATCTATGGGAATAACATCACATATTATTTCATCTTTATACCCTCCTATTTTAAACTCAACTAAACATTGTTTAGTGACATTTACCTGATGTCCTTTTTGTAACCACGAAACTCTGTATGGTCTCGGATGCTCAATCGTCTTCAGCTCTAGCTTTTCTACCATCTCTATAGAAACGAGATTATCTATGCTACCACTGTCCACAATGACCTTGCATACCCTATCTTTGGTCTTGCAAGCAGTCCAAAAAAGATTGTTTCTTTGCATTGGATTCTCCACCTCCTTCTCTGGCGTTAAGAGAACCTTTCGCATCATCGGCGATCTTCCACCTTCAACATCCTCTGCCTCTGTTTTTCGGTGATGTGAGTTTCACCACCTTATTTCTTCTTATCTGGGCATTCATAAGATTAGTGTCCATTCTTTCCACATGTGAAGCATTTTACCACTCCACCTCTTCCTCTTCCTCTACCTCTGGTACGAGGAAAAATGTTTGCATCAGCATACTAACCTTTCTGTTTGGCATGTTTCCCTCTCTATGAACTCCCACCTCTGTCATTTTGAGTCTGAGGTTTCTTCCAGTCCTCCTTGGGTTTCTGATTTCTATCCTGGGCAACTGATTTTCCTCTAGGATAACTTCTACCTCAGCCTCTTTGACCCTGCTTTCGAGTCAGCATCTCTTCAGCTTTTAGAGCCATCTGATAAGCATATTCCACTATTCAGATGGTCATCATGCTCATCTCATCCTGAATGTCATATCTTAGACCATTTATGTACTTGGAACCTTTTCATCATCACTTTTGCGATGACCTGCCCTAATGTTCAGCCTGTAGAATTCTTTAGTGTACTCCTTTACTGTCATCAGCTTCTGTCTCAAATTTTGCATTCTTCGAAACAAAGTAATATGGTAATCCCTGGCAATGAATTTCGCCTTCATCTTTGCAATCATCCTATCCCAACTCTTGATATTCTACTTACCTTGGCAGCATCTATTAGCTTGCAGTTCATCCCACCACAATGCTTCATGTCCTTTAAGTCTCGTGACAACATGCTTGACCTTCTTGTCTTCTTTGATATCTTCATAGTCAAAATATGTATCCAGAGCTCTAATCCAATCTAGAATCTCTTCAGCATCCAAGTTTCCCTCATAAACTGGAATTTCCATTTTGGCTCTTGCACTCATTCTTGCAATAGCTCTAATCAAGCATTCATTTGTTGCATCTTCTGTTGTGACTTCTTCTCCTTCATGTCTAGCTTCATCTTCACTTTAGAAATCACTAAGATCCCTAGCACCAGTTGTACGCCTCTGTGTTGTCTCCATATCCTCGAGTCTGGCATGTAGGTCATGCATTTCTCTTTCTATGGATGGATCAGGCATCTGCCTACCCCTTATTCTCGGTATTTCCCTCTCCTTTGGTAGATCGGGTGTTTGCCTATCCCTTCTTCTCGGCAGCATGGTGAATCTTCCCTTTCCCTACTACAGAAAGCAAATAAATTTTTCTGTGCTCTAATACCACTTGACGCAGATGTTGTTGGCCCCTCGGGACTGATATCTTCTCACATGATCATTCTATATGACCTTCGAGCCGGATCAGCTCTTTTAGATTCTCTGCTGGAATCCCCCTTCAAATTGATCCACAGGTTCTTTTTCGTGGTTTGAGATTTCGCAAGTTCGCAAGTTGAAACTCCGAGCCTTCCTCCTCCAATTCTGCAATACTCGAGACCACGAAATGGTTATGTCTCCCCTTTTGTCAGCACCCTCTTTGTGCGACTACCAGCTAGGCTAAGTGCCAGCGCCTTTCACCTCTCGCACCTTCGCGAGTTCAAACGTCGAGCCTTACCCCTTTTCTTTCTCGAACCCCTGAGACGCGAGAGGTCAACGGGGTGTTGACTCCTCCAATATGTGACGCATGTCTGCTGGTTGAATTCCTGGGTCCACTGTGCAAGTCTGCCACGTGTCCGTCATGCTGACTCTTGTCACTTCGCGACTTCGCTTCTCGCAACTCCGAGCACCCAAACTTTGGGATTTCACCTTGCGAAACCCCAAATTCACGAGATCCTTAGATATTTGCCACCTATCCTCCTAACGAATGGCTATGATTTTTTCTCGCGGTTTTGCGACTTTGGAAATTTCGGGACAAGAGTCTCGACCTCTTACCCTCCGATATGCCGAAATGGAGAAATTTCAACATGTCTTCTTCACGGGTCCCACACAGAACTTCCTACCTTTTTTAGAATTTTGGACCTCCGATATCCAAGTCCCTGATACAGGTGATCTCGGGACACGTGTCCTCCTTCTAACAAATGGCTCAGATCCCTTCTCTATTTTCAGGGCTTCGCCTTTCACGATTTCACGAGTCCCACTACAAAAGTTTCGATTCTTCACCTCCGAAAACCCCGAGATGTGAAATATGTGGGTGATCCAATGGCCCTGTTGGTCCAAGTCCTA
>JASDQU010735278.1:133880-160702 GCA_032191745.1 Picea mariana
CATGATATCATTCCTATAGTAATTATGTGTAATTTCAAACAATTAGGTAAGTACCAGGTTAAATATATGAATGTATATATCGAGCCTCTTATCAACGAGCTACTAAAGTTATGGGTTGGCATCACAATGTATGACATATGTAAACCAATCAGGGAGAAGAAATTTAAATTCCATGGAATACTTTTATGGACAATTCCTGATGCCCCTGGACTAACACATTTTTGTGGTATGTAGCATTCTAATATTTCTCTTTAATACTATATAATATTTTAATTTAATGTTATCATGGTGCATGTTTAATTTTTAAATAATCTCATCATATAATTGACATTAATCCATTTGTTGCAGGTCTTCAAACAAAGGGTAAATTTTCATGTCCAGTTTGTGGCCCTAAGATGAAGTATCATCATTCAAAAAGTTTAGGAAAGATGGTGTTTGATGAGTATAGGTACCTTCTTCCTAATAACCATAGGTATCGTACTACTGAAAAAAATCTTTTCAATGGGAAAGAAGAGACTAGATTAAAACCACGAAGAATGACACCTCACCTATGGAGGTTGGAATATAATAGAAATTGTCAAGGTACTCAATTTCATAATGTATTGTAGATCATGAAATGTTTTGAATGTTTATTTTAATCATTGAATTTATTTTTGCAAGATACCAGATATAATAAATATGCAGAACAAAAATAAAATGCTAGAAATGGCAGAATAACAGTAATATAACCAGTATAATCTCCACAATAACACAGTAATGATGTAAGAACAACAATATAAATTTCACTTTGATTCAAAAAGAAATGTTCACGGACCTCTTCGAGGGGGAAACCTCCAGTCGAGTAGTGCTCTGTCACAATAATGTCCAAGCTAGGGTTTTCATACCCTCGAGCCTTATTTATACTAAATATGTCTAACAAGAGAAGCATCTAGAGGAAGATCGTTCTAGAAGAGGAAGCTTCTATTAGGTATTCTTACATCCACCTTATTATATTTTATTGAAAGGCCTTATTAATATTGAACTTTATTACATCCGAATATATTGATCTACCTATGTGTGGGTTGGGACCCTAACATGTCCACCCCCTTAAAAACAGCCTTGTCCTCAAGGCTTGAGATGTGGAAACTGTTGCAGAATGGTCATTGGTTCCCAAGTGGCATCTACTGGAGTTGTATCTTTCTATTAGACTATAAATTCCTTGATGGTTCTCTGATACAGGCGACGCTCATGCTGGTCCAAAACTGCTTCTGGCTGTAGCCAAATGGATCCTTCTTCAATGAACTCTGAAAGGTTGGTTTGAATTTGGCACCTAGTTCCAATCACCTTCTTTAAGCATGAAACATGAAAAACAGGATGTAGCTTCGACTGACTGGGTAGAGCTAAATGATATCCGACTTTTCCCACATGCTTGAGAACTGTATAAATACCATAAAATTTGGGCACTAGCTTCTGACAATGCTTGGCCTTGAGGGAAGTTTGCTTGTATGGTTACAGTCGCAGAAACACCTGATCCCCTTCTGCAAATTGACGTTCAAAGTGACCTTGATCTGCTTGTTTCTTCATGCAATTTTGTGCCATGACCAAGTTCTCTTTAAGGGTACAAAGAATATCCTCTTGAACTGTAAGTGTTTGGTCAACCTCCTAGACCTTCGAGGTACCCGGTAAGTATGAGAGAACTGAAGGTGTCTTTTGTCCATATACTTCTTCAAAAGGAGTCATGCGAGTAGCTGTATGGTAGGAAGTGTTGTACCACCATTTGGCTAGGGGTAACCATTGAGCCCATTGATGTTGTTTTTCAAAGGAAAAACACCTCAGATATGTTTCCAAACACTTTTTGATAACTTTCGTTTGACCATCAGTCTGGGGATGATAAGTCATGCTGAGATGCAATTGGGTGCCCTATAGCTTAAATGGTTCTTGCCAAAAATTGCTTGTGAAAGTTGGGTCATGATAAAAAATAATAGAGTGTGGCATGCCATAAAGATTAAAGACCTATTCCATGAAAATTTGAGCTACCGTGAATGCAGTAAATGGGTTTTGAAAAGCGTAGAAATGAGCATACTTGGAAAGGCGATCCACAACCACCATTATGACTGATTTATTCCCCGATTTGGGTAAGCCAGTAATAAATTCTATAGAGATATCCTTCCAAATAGCAAGTGGAATCGGAAGCAGTTGTAGTGTGCCTAGAGATTTGATTGTTTCTCCCTTGTTGCATTGACACACCTCACGTTCAGCGAAAAAATTATGGATGTCCTATTTCATACCATCCCAGAAAAAAGAACGTTTGACCCTATCGTATGTTTTGGCGAACCCTGAGTGCCCCGCTATGGGTGTAGCATGAAGCTTAGAAAGTACCGTGGATTTAAGCTTTGATTGTTTACTTAAATACAAACGACCTTTGTATCGAAGCTCATTGATGCAGGAGCATCTCTCCATGCAGCCAGCCAGCCACGTCAGCGTGCATGCATTCATATGCTAAAAGGGAGGCGCAACCTCATTTGAATTTGAAATGAATGTAAAGTTAATGTTCTTAGGCTGTTGAGCCAGGAAAGCCATGCCTTTGCGCAAGCTGTAGATAAGATAGGCATTTATTGCAGATCGACTGAGATCTAGTTCTAGATAGTAGACTAGACAGCCATTGATTGTAATTTATTAGAGTAGGTAAATCCTGGAGGGAAGCGCTCGATGAGCACCTCTGGTAAAAGAGATTTGCAGATCTCATTTTGAGTTAGTGATGGTAGAGTAGGGGAAGAGCCAAAGAGAGAGCTCGAGAACACTCTTGTATAAACATGCATTGGCCATTTTTAATATATACAGAAGTAGTTTTTCCTGCATGTGTTCTGCCTTATATGTATGTCTGTGGGTGTTCATTATATGCTGTAATTGTGTGTTGTTATCATGCCAGTGTAGGGAGTTTGTTTGATTTCAGGTGGAAGGTCTTTGTGGTTTCATTTCAGGAGGGCGTGAAAGAGCACTGAGGTCTCTGAATACCAGTGCACAGAGGATGCACTTCTGAACTCTGAGGAGTCAGACGAAGACGTGCTGAGGCACAGAAGTTGAAGTCAACAACTCAGAAGAAGAAGACTTCAAGGTTGTTGAATACCTTGGAGACAAGGTTGTGTAGCTAGAACACAGTTGCAGACAGAACTTTGTTGTAAGTTCTGTGGAGCTCTTCCAGGTGGGCATTGAGCGTAAGCATAGGGTGCTGAAGGAAGAACTCTGTTAAGAGTTTGAAGATAGAAGTTGGAAGCTCTGAGGAGTTATGAGAAGATCTGCCAGGTGGACATTGAGCGTGGGTATGCTAGGAGTGCTCAATAGGAAGGAACTCTGCCATGAGTTCAAAGAACAGAATCACTGAGGATTCTGGAAGGGCTCTGCCAGGAGGGCATCGAGCAAGTGCATAGGTGCACAGAGAAGGATAGAACTATTGGAGGTTCTGGGAGAAGAGATACTCTGCCAGGAGGGTGTCGAGGAAGCGTGAAGATAGGCACAAGGAAGAAGAGAACTCTTTCAAGTTCTGGAACTTGAAGGAAGAGTCCACTGAAAAAACTTCGTTGGGTTACTGAATACCCAGAAGGCTCGGAAAGAGGGTGCTGGAGAGAAGGATAGCTGGGGAGGCATTTCATTCTCCATCTGAGGGAGAAGAAGGAAAAAATCCCTTAGGGGTCTGAGTGTTTGTGAAAGATCAGAAAAGGTAGCACCGTGGGTGCGTGAAGACTCTACAGAGGTGCAGGAGTCAAAAGGAAGTTCTTCAGGGAGTCAAAGGAAGAGAGCTCAGCAGGGACAGCACCAGCAGCACGTGAGAAGACTCTGCAAGAGCACATACGTCGAAATCCTTTAAGGGTTCGAGAGAGAAAAGATCAGAAGGAATAGTGTCATGGAGAACGCACAGTGAGGCTCAAAGCTGTAGAGCTGCAGAGGAAGGAAGCAAAGGTCGAGGCCTTTGGAACCTTGGAAATTATCCCAAGGCAGGAAGAAGGCACGTGCATGCTCAGGAGGGAGTAATACCGGTCGTCAGATTGGTAGGAGAAGAGATCTGGACCATTGAAGATTCACGTCCAGGAAGGCATCCAGAAGGAGCTCAAGAGGAGCCTATAACAAGAGGAGACCGACAGTCGTCGGATCTCACAAAGAAATCTTGACAGTCATTGGATCGGGAGGAGTTGCGTAGAGGTTAAGCCTCAAGAGGAGAGACATCGGCCATTTGATCAGTCGAGAGAATATGGACCGTGGATTCTTGTCCAGGAGGCAGCGTAGGAGAGGCGCAGAGGAGAACAGGTCTGGGTCGTCAGATCTGGAACAGATACCTGACAGCCGTCGGATCTGAGGGAAGATGCACGAGGTTTAGTTATTGGGATATCCAGGGTCCTGAAATCGCAAGTTGATCTAGACCGTTCATGGGGAGCAGACACGTGTCGCGAGATCACCCACATCGGGGACTCAGGCATTGGGAGTTGGAAGAGGAAAAAGAATTCGTTCAAAGCCACAAGGCGTGAGGATGAGAGGCAGCGAAACAACAAAAGAGATCTAGGTCGTCCGTTGGAGGGATGCATGGCAGCGATCGGGCACCATCAAGGAGAGCCAGCAGGGAAGTCAACCCCTCGATGTTTGGAGTCGATTGGGAATGGGAGAATCGGGAGTCCTAAGGACATACACACTTTGTCATCGCAAGTGCCAAAACTCCGATAGGAGTAGCCTTGAAAAGAGGTAAGGCCACGGACACAGAAGCAGGGGTCGTATGGTGGAAGCAGCCAGGAGGGATAGCACCTAGGAGTCGAGAGATCATCGCCAAATCAGGGATCGGAGGATCAGAATTTCCGGGTAAGTGTGCATTTTGGCCTGGCAAAGTCCAAAACCTGATAAAGAGTATGATACAGTCATGGGTGGTGGTCGCGAGGACTAGGTCCTAGCTGGAAGGGGCTAGTTCTTAGAGAAAGGACCTCATCGAAGAATTAGGAATCGGGGATTTGAGAGGTCTATGACCCTCGACAATAGGGATCGCGAAACCCTGAAGTCCGATAATAGTTCTTTCCTGTGGGGAAAGTTGGTCGCGGTCCCGTGTAGGGGAAAAAAAGGAGAGAAAGGACCTATGGATATGGGTCATGGAGGTTAACAGTGATTCCTAAGGGGATCAAAAGGAGCCACTTCGGCTCAGAATTAATAATTCAAATGATCCTGTGTGAGCAGGCGAGGTTTGCGACTTTGTGCCTGTGTCAGAGTGGTATCAGAGCCTGAGTTCTTGTATGTATAATTAAGGCAAGGGAGCCAGAGAAAAGGGAACACTCTGATACACAAGAGTCTTATCAGAGTGGGAACTTCACTTGTATACTGCAGGTGAAGCGAGAAGGCAGAAGAAAGACAGAGTTGTTGAGGACTCTGTAAGGACTTGTTTGCAGGTAGGCAGCAGTCTGTAGACAGTCAAGGACTGTAGGATGAAGCTGGAACACTCAGGGATGCGGAGTGACAGAAGCAGATCCGTCAGAGAGGCAGATAAGCACAACAAGATGGCTACTGAATGCCATAAGCATGCTGAATGGAAGAAGCCAGAGCTGATGAGCGTAGCAGAAATGGATAAAGAGCTCGCTGACATAAAGCGAGAAATGGAGGAGCTCGAAATGAAGATGCGGCAGAATAGAAAGCCGAGATGGGTATATGAATGGCCCATGAAGACGCCAAAGGTGAAATGGCCAGTCAGGGAGCTGATGGTCAAAGGATAGCAGAGGCTGTTAAGATGATGGTTGAGGTATGCTGAAAACCTCAGGCCCGTAGAAGAGGAGGAGATGGTTTACATCTATGAACCAGAGATTGGAGACATTCTCGGTGAGGAGAATGATCAGAGATCGCTACGAGATCTCATAGACTTCCAAGAGGGCATTGGAAGGTTTCCAAATTACTAGATGGGCAAGGGAACAGAGATGAGATCGGCTGATGATCTCAAGCACTATCAGGTAGGCAGAACAGAAGAAGTTCCAGATTGACAAGAGGGAAACAAGATGAGGTCGGCTGAAGATCTCATGGATTGTCAGGAGGACATCGAGGGAATTTTGCAGTTCCATCTGGGCAATGAACAGAGATCGTTGAGGGATCTCGAAGACTGCTAGGAGGGCATTGGAAGTGTATTGAACTACCAGGTGGGCAGAAATGAGAATTTGGGACCATCGGAAGGTCTCATAGACTCGGAGGAGAGTTCAACTCAGCATTGGGTGCTGATGAAGATGGGATCGGTTTTTCTCATGGTATGCCAGGGAAGCAGTGGAAGCATCCCATATTTCTAGTTGGGTAGGGATGAACAAATGAATTTGGATCAGCTAGAGGAGTTGACAGAGAAGATGAGACTATCTAATAGTCTCATAAATTCAAAGATGAATTTATATCATCAAGTGCAGCTGACAGAGGTGAAAGATCAGGATGATATTCTGATGATTGGGGGAATACAGATATTCCTACCATTTGCCCAGGAGGAGGTAGAAAGTTGTATTGCAGGTGTAGCAACAGCAGCAGAAAAGTCACAACTGATAATGACTATTAAGGAGGAATTAGAGAAGGTATTTGAAACTGCCCAAACACAAGCAGAAGTGGATGAAAAGGATGATGAGCATTCTGAGGAGTGTCTCAKCATATTCAKCCAAGGAGATGAAAAGCAGGAAGCTGTAGCATTGGAGCTGATAGCCGAAGGAGAAGATGAAGAGAGTGAGCATTCCGAGGAATGGCTCAATGCATTCATCATCGGAGCTRGAGAGACTGCAACAGGGGAATTTGCAGAGGAAGAAGAAGAAGAGGATGATGAGCATTYTGAGGAATGGCTCAGTATTTTCAGCCAGAAAGMTGAAAAGAATGCAATAGAGGAGGTTGTAGAAGCAGAGAAGGAAAAGGCAGAAAACATTTTCTTTGCTGATCTGTGGGATCGGATAGAAGCCCTGGAGGAAAGGGTGAGAGTGCAGGGCATGCACATCCAACAGGTGAAGTTGGAAATGGATGAAGAGGACGTGGGAGATCATGATGATCTGCCCAATGGCCAAAATTTTTTGCAGCTGAGGAGACTGCAACAACARGACCAGCCACTAGAGCAACTAGATGAGATGATAGAGGACATCAGGGAGCTGATGTTGAAGTCAGAAGACACTGCCAGCAGGGAAAGGCTGGGCAGAAGAGAAGAAGCAGCAACAACAATGTAGCAAAAGCAACAGTAGTAGCAGGATGGAGTGGATGGAAAGCTCCAAAGACTTATTTGGTATCCAGGAGGATTTCCAATAGCTACAGGGAGAGCTCATGAGCAGGAGCTCATGATTTTTGCAGCTGTGGAGTATGATGTAGGAGCATATCTCCATACAGCTAGCCAACTAGCCAGCCACATCAGTGCACATGCATTCATATGCTAAAAGGGAGGTGCAGCCTCATTTGAATTTGAAATGAACGTAAATTTAATGTGCTTAGGCTGTTGAGCCAGGAAAGCCATGCCTTTGCACAGGCTGTAGATAAGATAGGCATTTATTGCAGATCGGCTGAGATCTAGTTCTGGATAGTAGACTAGACAGCCATTGATTCTAATTTATTAGAGTAGGTAAATCCTGGAGGGAAGCGCTCGATGAGCACCTCTGGTAAAAGAGATTTTCAGATCTCATTTTGAGTTAGTGATGGTAGAGTAGGGGAAGAGACAAAGAGAGAGCTCAAGAACACTCTTGTACAAACAGGCATTGGCCATTTTTAATATATACAGAAGAATTTTTTCCCGCATGTGTTCTTCCTTATATGTATGTCTATGGGTGTTCATTATATGTTGTAATTGTGTGTTGTTATCATGCCAGTGCAGGGAGTTTGTTTGATTTCAGGTGGAAGGTCTTTGTGGTTTCATGCTAGGAGGGCGTGACAGAGCACTGAGGTCTATGAATACCAGTGCACAGAGGATGCACTTCTGAACTCTGAGGAGTCATATGAAGATGTGCTAAGGCACAGAATTTGAAGTCAACAACTCAGAAGAACAAGACTTCAAGGTTGTTGAATACCTTGGAGACAAGGTTGTGTAGCTGGAACACAGTTGCAGACAGAACTTTGTTGTAAGTTTTGTGGAGCTCTGCCAGGTGGGCATTGAGCGTAAGCACAGGGTGCTAAAGGAAGAACTCCGTTAAGAGTTTAAAGATTGAAGTCGGAAGCTCTGAGGAGTTCTGAGAAGCTCTGCCAGGTGGGCATTGAGCATGGGTATGCTAGGAGTGCTCAATAGGAAGGAACTCTGTCGTGAGTTCAAAGAAATAGAATCACTAAGGATTCTGGAAGGGCTCTGCCAAGAGGGCATCGAGCAAGTGCATAGGTGGATAGAGAAGGAAAGAACTGTTGGAGGTTTTGGGAGAAGAGATACTCTGCCAGGAGGGCGTCGAGGAAGCGTGCAGATAGGCACAAGGAAGAAGAGAACTCTTTCAAGTTTTGGAACTTGAAGGAAGAGTCCACTGAAGGATTTTCGCTAGGTTACTGAATACCCAGAAGGCTTAGAAAGAGGGTGCTGGAGTGAAGGATAGCTGGGGAGGCATTTCATTCTCCATCTGAGGGAGAAGAAGGAAAAAATCCCTTAGGGGTCTGAGTGTTTGTGAAAGCTCAGAAAAGGTAGCACTGTAGGTGCGTGAAGACTCTACAAAGGCACAGGAGTCAAAAGGAAGTCCTTTGGGGAGTTGAAAGAAGAGAGATTAGGAAGGACAACACCATCAACGTGTGAGAAGACTCTGTAGGAGCACAGACGTCGAAATCCTTTAAGGGTTCGAGAGAGAAAAGCTCAAAAGGAATAGCGTCGTGGAGAACGCACAGTGAGGCTCAAAGTTGTAAAGCTGCAAAGGAAGGAAGCAAAGTTTGAGGCCTTTGGAACCTTGGAAATTCTCCCAAGGCAGGAAGAAGGCATGTGCATGCTCAGGAGGGAGTAATATCGGTCGTCAGATCGGCAGGAGAAGAGATCTAGACCATTGAAGATTCACATCCAAGAAGGCATCCAGAAGGAGCTCAGGAGGAGCCTACAGCAAGAGGAGACCGACAACTGTCAGATCTCACAAAGAAATCCTGACAGTCATTGGATTGGGAGGAGTTGCACAGAGGTTAAGCCTCAGGAGGAGCGACATCAGCCATTTGATCAGTCAAGAGAATCTGGACCGTGGATTTGTGTCCAGGAGGCAGCCTAGGAGAGGCGCAGAGGAGAACAGGTCTGGGTCATCAGATCTGAAATAGATACCTGATAGTCGTCGGATCTGAGGGAAGCTACACAAGGTTTAGTTATCAGGATATCCAGGGTCACAAAATCGCGATTTGATCTGGATGTTTGGAGTCAATCGGGAATCGGAGAATCGGGAGTCCTAAGGACATGCACACTTTATCATCGCAAGTGCCGAAACTTCGATAGGAGTAGCCCCGAAAAGAGGTAAGGCCACAGACACAGAAGTAGTGTTCGTATGGTGGAAGCAGCCAGGAGGGCTAGCACCTAGGAGTCGAGAGCTCATCGCCAAATCAGGGATCGAAGGATCGAAAGTTTCGGGTACATGTGCATTTTGGCCTGGCAAAGTCCGAAACCCGATAAGTGTATGATATGGTCATGGGTGGTGGTCGTGAGGACTAGGGCCTAGCTAGAAGGGGCTAGTGCTCAGAGAAAGGATCTCATCATAGAATCGAGAATCGGGGATTTGAGAGGTCTATGACCCTCGACAACAAGGATCGCGAAACCCCGAAGTCCGATAATAGTTCTTTCTTGTGGGGAAAGTTGGTCACGGACCCATGTAGGGGCAGAAAAGGAGAGAAAGGACCTATGGATCTGGGTCGTGGAGGTTAACAGTGATTCTTGAGGGGATCAAAAGGAGCCACTTCAGCTCAGAATTAAGAATTTGAACGATCCTTTGTGAGCAGGTGAGGTTTGGAACTTCACGCCTGCGTCGGAGTGGTATCAGAGCCTGAGTTCTTATCTGTATAATTCAGGCAAGGGAGCTAGAGAAAAGGGAACACTCTGATACACAAGAGTGGTATCAGAGCGGGAACTTCACTTGTATATTATAGGTGAAGCGAGAAGGCAGAAGAAAGACAAAGTTGCTGAGGACTCTGTAAGGACTTGTTTGCAGGTAGGCAGCAGTCCGTAGACAGTCAAGGATTGTAGGATGAAGTTGGAACACTCAGGGATACGGAGTGACAACAGCAGATTTGTCAGGGAGGCAGATAAACATAGCAAGATGGCTACTGGATGCCATAAGCATGCTGAATGGAAGAATCCAAAGCTGATGAGTGCAGCAGAAATGGATAAAGAGCTCGCTGACCTAAAGCGAGAAATGGAGGAGCTCGAAATGAAGATGCGGCAGAATAGAAAGCCGATATGGGTATATGAATGGCCCATGAAGATGCCAAAGGTGAAATGGCCAGTCAGGGAGCTGATGGTCAAAGGACAACAGAGGCTGTTAAGACGATGGCTGAGGTATGCTGAAAACCTCAGGCCCGTAGAAGAGGAGGAGATGGTTTACATCTGTGAACCAGAGATTAGAGACATTCTCGGTGAGGAGAATGATCATAGATCGCTACGGGATCTCATAGACTGCCAGGAGGGCATTGGAAGGTTTCCAACTTGCCAGATGGGCAAGGGAACAGAGATGAGATCGAYTGATGATCTCAAGCACTGCCAGGTAGGCAGAAAAGAAGAAATTCCAGATTTCCAAGAGGGAAACGAGATGAGGTTGGCTGAAGATCTCATGGACTGTCAGGAGGACAGCGAGGGAATTTTGCATTTCCARTTGGGCAATGAACAGAGATCGCTAAGGGATCTCKAAGACTTCAAGGAGGKAAGCAAAAGCGTATTGAACTGCCAGGTGGGCAGAAATGAGAATTTGGGACCATCTRAAGGTCTCATAGACTCAGAGGAGAGTTCAACTCAGCATTGGGTGCTGATGAAGATGGGATTGGTTGTTCTCATGGTCTGCCAGGGAAGTAGCGGAAGCGTCCCATATTTCCTGTTGGGCAGGGATGAACAAATGAATTTGGATCAGCCARAGGAGCTGACAGAGMAGACGAGACTGTCTAATAGTCTCATAAATTCAAAGATGAATTTAGATCAACAAGTGCAGCTGACAGAGGTAAAAGATCAGGATGATATTCTGATGATTGGGGGAATACAGATATTCCTACCATTTGCCCAGGAGGAGGCAAAAAGTTGTATTGCAGGTGCAACAATAGTAGGAGAACACTCACAACTGATAATGAATGTTAAGGAGGAATTAGAGCAGGTATTTGAAACTGCCCAAACACAAGCAGAAGCAGATGAAAAGGATGATGATCATTCTGAGGAGTGTCTCAGCATATTCAGCCAGGGAGCTGAAAAGCAGAAAGCTGTAGCATTGGAGCTAATAGCCGAAGGAGAAGATGAAGAGAGTGAGCATTCCGAGGAATGGATCAACACATTTAGCATTGCAGCTGGAGAGACAGCAACAGGGGAATTTTCAGTGGAAGCAGAAGAAGAGGATGACGAGAATTCTGAGGAATGGCTCAGCATTTTCAGCCAGAAAGATGAAAAGAATGCAATAGAGGAGGTTGCAGAAGCAGAGGAGGAAAAGGCAAACATCATTTGCTTTGCTGATCTGTGGGATCAGATAGAAGCCCTGGAGGAAAGGGTGAGAGTGCAGGGCATGCACATCCAATAGGTGAAGTTGGAAACGGATGAAGAGGACATGGGAGTTCATGATGATCTGCCCAATGGCCAATTCTTTTTTCATCTAAGGAGACTGCAACAATAGGACCAGCCACTGGAGCAGCTGGATGAGATGATAGAGGACATTAGGGAGCTGATGTTGAAGTCAGCAGACACTGCCAGTATGGAAAGGCTGGGTAGATGAGAAGAAGCAGCAGCAGCAGTGCAACAAAAGCAGTAGCAGCAGTAGGATGGAGCGGGTGGAAAGCTCCAAAGACTTATTTGGGATCCAAGAGGATTTCCAACAGCTGCAGGGAAAGCTCATGAGCAGGAGCTCATGATTTTTGCAGCTATGGAGTATGATGCAGGCGAATCTCTCCATGCAGCCAGCCAGCTAGCCAGCCACGTCAGCGCACATGCATTCATATGCTAAAAGGAAGGCACAGCCTCATTTGAATTTGAAATGAATGTAAATTTAATGTGCTTAGGCTATTGAGCCAGGAAAGCCATGCCTTTGCGCAGGCTGTAGATAAGATAGGCATTTATTGCAGATCGACTGAGATCTAGTTCTAGAAAGCAGACTAGACAACCATTGATTGTAATTTATTAGAGTAGGTAAATCCTGGAGGGAAGCGCTCGATGACAACCTCTAGTAAAAGAGATTTTTAGATCTCATTTTGAGTTAGTGATGGTAGAGTAGGGGAAGAGCCAAAGAGAGAGCTCGAGAACACTCTTGTACAAACAGGCATTAGCCATTTTTAATATATATAGAAGCAGTTTTTCTTGCATGTGTTCTGCCTTATATGTATGTCTATGGGTGTTCATCATATGCTGTAATTGTGTGTTGTTATCATGCTAGTGCAGGGAGTTTGTTTGATTTCAGGTGGAAGGTCTTTGTGGTTTCATGCCAGGAGGGTGTGACAGAGCACTGAGGTCTCTGAATACCAGTGCACAGAGGATGCACTTCTGAACTTTTAGGAGTCAGATGAAGACGTACTGAGGCACAGAAGTTGAAGTCAACAACTCAGAAGAAGAAGACTTCAAGGTTGTTGAATACCTTGGAGACAAGGCTGTGTAGCTGGAACATAGTTGTAGACTGAACTTTGTTGTAAGATCTGTGGAGCTCTGCCAGGTGGGCATTGAGCGTAAGCATAGGGTGTTGAAGGAAGAACTTTGTTAAGAGTTTGAAGATAGAAGTCGGAAGCTCTGAGGAGTTCTGAGAAGCTCTGCCAGGTGGGCATTGAGCGTGGGTATGCTAGGAGTGCTCAATAGGAAGGAACTCTACTGTGAGTTCAAAGAAATAGAATCACGAGGATTTTGGAAGGGCTCTGCCAGGAAGGCATCGAGCAAGTGCATAGGTGCACAGAGAAGGATAGAACTGATGGAGGTTTTGGGAGAAGAGATACTCCACCAGGAGGGCATCGAGGAAGCATGCAGATAGGCACAAGGAAGAAGATAACTCTTTCAAGTTCTGGAACTTGAAGGAAGAGTCCACTAAAGGATCTTCGTTGGGTTACTGAATACCCAGAAGGCTCAGAAAGAGGGTGTTGGAGTGAAGGATAGCTGGGGAGGCATTTCATTCTCCATCTGAGGGAGAAGAAAGAAAAAATCCCTTAGGGGTATGAGTGTTTGTGAAAGCTCAGAAAAGGTAGCACTCTAGGTGTGTGAAGACTCTATAGAGGGACAGGAGTCAAAAGGAAGTCCTTCGGGGAGTCGAAGGAAGAGAGCTCAGGAGGTATAGCACCAGCAGCGCGTGAGAAGACTCTGCAGGAGTGCAGATGTCAAAATCCTTTAAGGTTTTGAGAGAGAAAAGCTCAGAAGGAATAGCGTCGTGGAGAACGCACAGTGAGGCTCAAAGCTGTAGAGCCACAGAGGAAGGAAGCAAAAGTCGAGGCCTTTGGAACCTTGGAATTTCTCCCAAGGCAGGAAGAAGGTGCGTGCATGCTCAGGAGGGAGTAATACTGATCGTCAAATCGGCAGGAGAAGAGATGGACCGTTGAAGACTCACGTCCAGGAAGGCATCCAGAAGGAGCTCAGGAGGAGCCTACAACAAGAGGAGACTGACAGCCATCAGATCTCACAAAGAAATCTCGACAGTCATTGGATCGGGAGGAGTTGCGCAGAGGTTAAGCCTTAGGAGGAGCGACATCGACCATTTGATCAGTCAAGAGAATCTGGACCATGGATTCTTGTCGAGGAGGCAACGTAGGAGAGGCATAGAGGAGAACAGGTCTGGGTCGTCAGATCTGGAACAGATACCCGATAGTCGTCGGATCTGAGGGAAGCTGCACGAGGTTTAGTTATTGGTATATCCAGGGTCCTGAAATCGCGAGTTTATCTGGACCGTTCATGGGGAGCAGACACGTGTCGCGAGATCACCCACATCGGGGACTCGGGCATCGGGAGTTGGAAGAGGAAAAAGAAGTCGTTCAAAGCCGTGAGGCGTGAGGACGCAAGGTGGTGGAACAATGAAAGAGATCTGGGTCATCCGTTGGAGGGACGCGTGGCAGCAATCGGGCACCATCAAGGAGAGATGACAGGGAAGTCAACCCCTCGATGTTTGGATTCGATCGGGAATCGGAGAATCGGGAGTCCTAAGGACGTGCACACTTCGTCATCGCAAGTGCCGAAAATCCGATAGGAGTATCCCCGAAAAGAGGTAAGGCCACAGACACAGAAGCAGGGGTCGTATGGTGGAAGCAGCTAGGAGGGATATCACCTAGGAGTCGAGAGCTCATTGCCAAATCGGGGATCGGAGGATCGAAAGTTTCGGGTACGTGTGCATTTTGGCCTGGAAAAGTCTGAAACCTGATAAAGAGTATGATACGGTCATGGGTGGTGGTCGCGAGGATTAGGGCCTAGCTGGAAGGGGCTAGTGCTCAGAGAAAGGAGCTCATCGGAGAATCGGGAATCAGGGATTTGAGAGGTCTGTGACCCTCGACAATAGGGATCGTGAAACCCTAAAGTCCGATAATAGTTCTTTCCTGTGGGGAAAGTTGGTCGCGGTTCCGTGTAGGGGAAGAAAAGGAGAGAAAGGACCTATGGATCTGGGTCATGGAGGTTAATAGTGATTCTTGAGGGGATCAAAAGGAGTCGCTTCAGCTTAGAATTAAGAATTCGAACGATCCTGTGTGAGTAGGTGAGGTTTGCGACTTCGCGCCTGCGTCACTCATCCTGGGGCCAAGAGTTCCCTGGGGGAACCAGAGCCTTGGTCTGTAATTGTTGGATCAGATGCAAATTTTTGGGATCTTGAAGCCATTCTTGGCACACAGCTTGGAGCCAATAGGGTACAATGAAGGAAAGAGAAAAAATGGATCCTTCTTCTTCATATTTTTGGGACAGTGCATCTGCCACTACATTTTCTTTGCCCTTCTTGTAAATGATCTCATAATCATATCCAAAGAGATTAGTCACCCATTTTTGTTTCTCCAGAGAGGAAATGTGTTGTTCCAGAAAGTACTTGAGGCTTTGATGGTTAGTCTTAAGTTGGAAGCATTGCCCCAAGAGATAAGGGTGCCACATATCAACAACATGCAGAATAGATAACATATCCTTTCATAAATGGGTTTCCCCAGATTCCTTTCAGAAAGTTGCTTGCTGGTGAAGGCCAAAGGTTGACCCTCTTGCATAAGGAAAACACCGATTCCTTTCCCTAAGGAATCACATTCCATCACAAAGGTCTTTGTGAAATCAGGAAGGGCCAGAACTGGAGTGGTACACATGGCCATATTCAAGGTTTGAAAAGCTTGAGCAGCGACTGAAGTCCAAGTGAAAGAGTTATTTTTTAAGAGAGCAGTGAGAGGTGATGAAATCTTTCTGTAGTGCTTAACAAACTTGGGATAATACCCTATTAAGCCTAGAAATCCATGCAAGCTTTTGAGAGTCTTTGGGTGCGGCCAGTCTTGCATAGCTTCAATATTTTTCGGATCCACCCTGACGCCATCCTTGCCAACTAGATGACCCAAGTATTCTACTTCTGAGGCATCAAAATCACATTTAGACTGTTTTAGGAAAAGTTGGTGCTGAGAGAGTAGATGAAAAACTTGATCCACATGAGTAAGAGGGTATGTCCAGGTTTTTCTCTAGATGAGGATATCATCAAATAAAACTAAGACAAAATGACGGAGAAAGGGACAGAAGACATGATTCATGAGGCTTTGGAAGGTGGAGGGGGAATTACACAAGCCAAAGGGCATGAACAAAAACTCATAGTGGCCCTCATGAGTGCGAAAGGTCATCTTGGGAATGTCTACCTCTTTCATACATATCTAGTAATAGCCCGAGCGAAGATCAAGTTTAGTAAAGAATTGGGCACCACTCAATTCATCCAGGAGGTCATCAATGACAGGAATGGGAAATTTGTCTTTAATGGTTAGTTTGTTGAGGGCACGGAAGTCAGGACACATTCTCCAATAACCTTCTTTCTTCAGAACAATGACTACAGGAGAATAGTAAGGGCTTGTACTAGGGCGGCTAATGCCTGCATTAAGTAGTTCCCGGACCATTTTCTCAATTTCATTTTTTTGTGAAAAGGGGTGGCGATATGGACATATATTGGGAGGAATGGAATGGAATGATCATGAATGATCATGAACACCATGGGAAGGGGGGAGTCTTTGGGGAGTGTAAAATACCATTTGATGTTTAGAAAGAAGGGCTTGGAGGTCATGCAACACTGGGGGTGTCTATGTTGCTTGTATGGCATGGAGTTGGGCAATGACACCAGAATGGCCTTTTTTGAGCATCTTTTCCATGCGATGGGAACTAATGACCTTAGGTGAACCAGTAATGATGCCTTGGAATTTATATTGGTGGGATTCCTAGTTGAATTGCATGGTTAATGCCTTAAAATCCATGAGAATGGGACCCAAAGTTATTATCCAGTCTGCACCCAGCACAATGTCACAACCACCCATGTCGATAGAAAACATAAGGGATTTTGGGTGGTAGTCACCGATTTGGAGCCGCGCATTTTCACAACACCCTCCACATTTCATGGAACCACCATTGGCAATCATGATTTGGAAATTGTTGACAGCATGGATGTAGCAATGAGTTTCTTGGGCAATGCGGCGATGAATAAAAGTATGGGTGCTTCCACTATCAACCAGAATGATGACCTTCCGATGCTTGATGTAACCAATTAACTTGAGGGTTTGGGGAGTGGAGAAGCCAATGAGAGCATTGAGAGAAATGGTGGGTTCTACTTCAATAGGGTCTGAGGGAGGGGTTATGTCAGTGATTTCAGGTGACTCAGACACAAGGGGAGTTTCAACATCCTCTTCCGAAATATCCTCAGAGATGGCCATAAAAATCTTTTGTTTCTTATACTTGTGGCCCAGGAAATATTTTTCATCATAATTATAACAAAGGCCTTTGAGTTGGCGTTCATCCATTTCATCCCTGGTCAATTTTTGGATCTTGAATGGGGCAGAGGGAGTAGTGAGAGTGACAGGTTTAGGGCGAGAGATAAAGGAGGGTTTTCAGTTTTGAGAGGATACAACCTGTTGTTCTTCTTTAGCTCTTTTAGTAGCCTCCACCCAACTCGAGGGTCGAGCCATGAGGACATGGGCCCGAATATTCTCCTTGAGGCCACTGGTAAAACACTCTTGAAAGAAATCAACAGTCATGCCCTATGTTTGAAAATCCAGGCACTCAAAGGTAGCTATGAAGTCTTCTACTATTCCAGATTGATTCAACTTTGTCAAATGGCCCAAATGGTTGGTGTCCATGTCAAAGCATTCATAAATCTCAGTCACAAATTGGGTCCAAGAAATATACCCTTGACGAGAAGTTTTTCTCCATTGCCACCATTTCCAACATTCTTGATCTAGATGGAGAACACCATACCAGAGTTTGGCCAAGTCATCTGTGATGTCGTATAAAGAGAAAAATGTTTCATTTGGGTTACCCAACCAGTGGGGTCCGTGCCATCAAATTTGGTCACATCCACCTACGGAAGGTGTAGGTCACGTTGAAAGTGATGGGGCTTAAAGGTATGGGAATGGGAGGAATGTTCTCCTTCGGTCTTTGGAGGTGATTCAGAGAAAGGGTCATCTATAGGGATCTTCAGTTTGGTGCAGAGTGATGCAAAGATAGATTCAAGATGGGTGGTCAATTCTTGTTTGACTTCCTCCATTAAGGACTGCATGGTTGTATTTATGGTTGTATTGATGGATGAATCGATGGAGGCAACAATAACACTGAGTTATTTCACTTCTTTTTGGGTCTTGAGCTAACCAGATTGCGTTGAAGCAAGTTTCCAGATCTTGGCTACAGGTATGGGCCATGAGGATGGGTGAACTAAAACGGGGTGGGTGGGATCAAAATTTTTTCCAAAAAATGATATGAATGAAAGTGATGAGGGCAAAGAGACGAATCCAATGGAATAGGTCTCAAATAATGGTGAAAATATTTCCAGACTTTTTTTTTTTTTTTTCACCAATGGAGTTATACTCCGGTCTAAAGAATACTGCAATGATGAAATCCCTAAATGATTAACCAGAAAGAAATGTGTATTTACTTGGCAACCCGAACACAATTGTGCAGCAATAGATCTGGTCTGTTTTAATTTGTTTATGTTCCTGTCCCCCAAGGGTTAGGTATTCAAGGGTTCTACAGACAAGGGTTTTCCCTGTGCTATATCTCTCTAATATACGTGTGGGGTCCAACAGTAGTACTCAGCCCAATATCTCAGGGAACTAACTAAAGAGGATAGACCGTACCCTTAGCTGTACTACCCGACTACCCAGGTACTAGAGAGTATCTTCTCGAGTGTTGTTCTCGATGAAACTATAGGTTTGTCTAAAGAGGGCTTTAGGAAATATAGGTCGATCCATACACAGGTGTTGTCTGATTTGCTACCACTCGAAGGGGTACCAACAAACGTTACAAGGGTGGCCAACAAATGTGTGCTTAAGAACCACTTGTATTTCCTGCATGTATGAATCCCTCAACCGTGGGTTTATGTGCATAGCGACAGATCTTTGTGGCTTAAAGACACCAAAATACGTCTCTACACTAAAAAAAAATTTAAAAATCCCACAATTTCTGCCAAGGAAAGTGTTATGATACCACTTGCAAGATACCAGATATAATAAATATGCAGAACAGAAATAAAATGCTAGAAATGGCAGAATAACAGTAATATAACCAGCATAATCTCCACAATAACATAGTAATGATATAAGAACAACAACAGAAATAGCACTTTGATTCAGAAAACAAAGTTCATGGGCCTCTTCGAGGGGGAAACCTTCAGTCGAGTAGCACTTTGTTACAATAATCTCCAAGCTAGGGTTTTCATACTATCGACCCTTATTTATACTAAATATGTCTATCAAGAGAAGCATCTAGAGGAAGATCCTTCTAGAATCAGAAGCTTCTATTAGGTCTTCTTACATCTGCCTTATTCTATTTAATTGAAAGGCCTTATTAATATTGACCTTTATTACATCCGAATATATTGATCTACCTATGTGCGGGTTAGGACCCTAACAATTTTACCATATTTGATAATTATTTTTGTGATTTATTTTATGCTTCATGAAGGCCGAAATCATCATGAAGGTATTAATAATGGGCTTCCATGAGGAATGAAATATTATCTCACTCAATTCATGAGGTTGCCCTACTATGAGGAACTAAAAATAGCTCATTTGTTTGATACAATGCATATTGAGAAGAATGTGACTAAAACGTTATGGCAAATCATAGATGGTAGGAGGGACAAAGAAAAAATTGTCAAAATTTGTACTGACATTCAGGAATCCAATCATGCAATGCAAAGTGTGATCTGATACTCAAATAGATCATATGGAGTACTAGACCGAAATAACCTTCCATGGTTATTAACAGAGAAACAAAGAAATGATGTAAAAGAGGTCATTCAAAGAATTAAATTTCGCACGGGTTTTGCTTCAAACATAAAAAATATTTTAATGAAGAAAGCTGAATTTGGTGGGGTAAAAACACATGATTGGCATACCTTCATTAAGGTAATAATTTTGGTATACATATTTATATATATTGGCCTTATAGATCTTTTATTTTTTTTTATTTTTTCTTGTCTACTTTGGTTGAAACAAATAACTATTCATTTTGTTGTTACAGTATGTTCTACYGCTATCTCTCCCAAATGACTTTGACAACAACATCAAACAAGTTATATATGATCTTCGAAATTACATGAGGTAAGACGTAGTTGCCATTTATATGAAAAATGTTCTTTCAAATTATTGTTGTACTTAGTGACACGTGTTTTACTTGTAATGTAATATATTATATTATGTTATGTTGAAACATGCTATTTTCTTGTGTCATGATCTCATGTAGATGGTTGTCATTGAAAGAAATCCATGAAGATGATATAAAGTATTGGAAGAGAGAAATTCCTCATCTAATGTGTGAAATGCAAAAGTATATACCTCCTACATTTTTCAATGCACAAGAACACTACCTCATACACCAAGTTGAGGAGATTGAAATTTGTGGACATGTTCACACGAGGTCAATGTGGATGGTGGAGAGGCACTTGAAATCATTGAAGGTGTTGGTTAGACAAAGAGCATGTCTTGAGGGTTCTATGGTGGAGGGATATATGGTATATCAATCCATGGTGTATATTAGTTAGTATCTTCCTAAATTAGTAGCACCAACTATGCATGCAGTGGATCGTATTTTGGATGTGAACTCCATCAAAAAATTTGAAGATCAAGAGCATATGTTGGGGAAAGGTGAATGAAAAAAATGAGAGGTAATATATTAATAATTGTGAAAAATTATATTAATAATACATATAAAGTTTTGTTTTTTGTGTATATGATCATACTCATTAATATATTAATACAATGTATTTCATAAATTATAAATATATATAATTACCTGCATATTGTACGTTATAACTAATATTTAATATTGGTGAATTACGTTCTTTTGATTCAGTTTCTCAAGAGTGGGATGCACTGCATTTATACATTGAAAATAATCTTGACTGGATGAATGTATGGATTGAAAGATGTAAAAAACATAATGGAGGTATGTTATCATGTCAACGACTGTCTGGATTGGTTAGAGAAGCTCGTCGTAACAGAGATGCCAATGTTATGCATAGCGAAATTGATATAGCATATGGTTTGAAAGATGGAAAGGTAAGCAAATTCACCCATTTTATTTATTTATTTTATATTAGATTTAATGTGACTACATGTGTACTGTATTTTTCATATACTTTCAAAGTTATATAAATATATGTTAATTTATTAATTGACAATGCATCTTTTACATATCTGACATATTGCAGTTGAAACACCATAAGGCTATGTGGTGCAATGATCGTAAATTTCACATCAAACAATTAGATGAAACCAGGAAAACTTTTGATAGTAGGATAATTGTAGTATTCCAGGTTACTAATGTTTCCTCTAGGAGTGGCAGACATCCCCGAGAATCTGAAAATAGATACTATGGGTATTTAAACGATATACATGAGTGTGACTTTAATTCCTTCAAATTAGCTATGTTCGATGTCAAATGGTATAGGTTACAAATGCATGAGTGTGATGAGGAAAGAAATGTTATTCAACATGCCAATGGATTTCCAATGATTAAAACAATGATGTTTGAAAGAGGACATGATCACTATGTTTTTCCAAGCCAATGTGAACAGGTCTTTTACTCAAATATTCTAGGTGAAAGGGATTGGTCATTTGTTGTTAGATATGATCCAAGAGGAAGGCCAATTAAGTATACTCATTTACAGGAAGAAGATGATATTTAAGATCAAGAAGATGATTCGACAGATCAGATAGAGCTAGAAGATCATGGAGGGTCGACAGATGAAGAAGACAAAGATGATCATGATCTAGGTGTAGGAGACAATATTGAAATTCTTGATGATCATGTCGATGAAAATATGCTCTAAAATGACATTGATGATGATGGTGATATCATCAATCCTTTCAACATCATTTCAAAACTGGTTGATGATACAGATGTTGAGTTTGATGAAGAAGATCAAGATAGAGAATAAGGATGATTACACATATGTTGAGGTTGTATTAGGTATGTGACTATATAATATTTTAAATTGTATGAATTATTATCTTAAAATAATTTACTTTTAATGTCATAGGTTAATTACATGTTTTTAAGTTTTATGCGACGTTTTTATATCCTAGGTTACATGTTGTTTAATTATTATTTGAAACCTGAAAATAGTTGCCAATATACTAAAGTATGTGGTAGACTAAAAATATCATTTAAAAAATTTCATGTACCTTCATTAATTTTTACTTTTGTAGTTTCTATGCATGAATCTTAATAGGACGTTGCTTTCGATTATTTTCTATTTTATAGATTGGGTTTTGGGGATCAATTGAGAGTGATGTGAGGGGGAGGGGAGTGTCCATGTGAGCTTCCACCTTCACGTGGTTGGCCTTGTTCAGTAGAGGATAAATTATTCTTGAAACCAAGAGAATCTCTTTCATTTTTATACCATCATGATCATATAAGATTTCATCAATATTGTTACCTATTTGAATCTTCTTAGAATTGATATTCATTACATAGTCGTTGAAAAAAGACAAAAGACTTATGTAGCGGATATTTTTCATATGTTCTAGTAGATACGTTAATGATTCCAAGTTTCATATTTGTATTTGACTAAAGGTCCAACTAGCTTAAAAAGTATCAATTTGAGATTTCAAGTTGATAAACCAAATATTAATTGAATCCAAGAATCATTTTATATCGTCGCAAGAGAGATGAATGTAAATAATCTTGCGATGAATTTTCTATACTATCGACGAAAAAAGTCCCTCGATAGTATAGCTAATTCGTCACAAGAATATTGTGTCTAATTTGAATGGTGTTACATGGTTAGCAATGAGTGTAGGGCTTATATTATGGTGCAATGTAGTGTATTCTATAAGAAAAATCTATATTCGATATCTCAAAATGGATAGTACAATATCTTGTTCATAAGACAAATATTCTTGGTATGTTTCTTTTGTGGATATGGTGGATGAAGCCCTCAGTACACATGATGCCTTACAATGAAATGTAACAATTTTACTATTGAATGATAGTTTTATGCCGCCCATGGTTAAGGAAATAAATTAAGGTTCTTAGGTCCTATTTTAATCTTCTTAGAATTGAGATTTGTTACATAGTTGTAGAAAAAAGACAAAAGACTTATGTAGCAGATATTAATTTGGTCTTTGTGGGAGACATTTTATGCCATTAGTATGTTTTGTACAAAAATAATGGATCTTGGGGACTACACCATGGTCAAGGAATAAGGATAGATTAATGAGTAATGAGGAACGAGGAAAAAAAATTGTACGAGGACTAGACACCGGTAACAGGGACCTACGAATGGGGCCAATGTTGAAAGTTTTTCAAATAGTTTCTGTATGCACTCAAATTTTTCATGGATAGACTATTGGCATGCCTTAACTATATGGGAGGGTTTCTGGACTCAAATTTAAGTGACACGCCCACTTTCTTCCTTCATCAATTCATCATGTGAACCATAAGCCCTAATTTTCTTTCAAAGTACACAATTTGGTTGACGCAAGTTTTAGGCTTTCGTTAGTCTTTCTTCATTTTTCTTTCAGGTTCTACATTAATGTATATACAATGTATCTGTGTCATAGTTTTGATAAAAAATCCCTCTATTTCATTGATTTCTTAATCAACACCATCAAGATACTAGAGGCGGGCAACTGTGACATGTGAATGGGGCCAATGTTGAAATGTTTTCAAATTGTGTCTGTATGCATTGAAATTTGACCTTGATAGACTATTTGCATGCCTTAAAGATATGGGAGGGTTTCTGGACTCAAATTTGACTGGCACACCCACTTTGTTCCATCATCAATTCATCGTGGAAACCATAAACCCTATTTTTCATATGTTCTAGTAGATATGTTAATGATTCCAAGTTTCATATTTGTATTTGACTAAAGGTCCAGCTAGCTTGCAAAGTATCAATTTGAGATTTCAAGTTGATAAATAAAATATGAAATGAATCCAAGCATCATTTGATATCGTCGCAAGAGAGACAAATGTAAATAATCTTGTGACGAATTTTCTATAAGAAATTATATTTAGGAGTTATAGGTTAGAGATGTTATGAGTTAGAGTAGTTAGGGATGAAGTATTATAAGTCTTATAGATGTTAGTGATTCAACATTATTGGGGCCATGGTACTAGGAGGTATAAAGGTTATAAATGTTAGGAGTTAATATTAAGGGTTGTATAACTTAGGTGTTAAGAATGTTTTTTTAGGTATTATAAGAAATATGGTTTTCATGAGTTATAATGTTTTAAGTGTTAAATATTATAAAGTACAAGAATTGAGGGTGTGAAGTTATGGGGATGAGGATTATATGAGTTATAGGGTTTAATGGTTATAGTTTTCAAAGGTTATATGGATTAGAGGTTATATAGATTATATGGGTTATATGGGTTAGATGCTATAGATGTTAACATGTATGGGTTAAAAGAATTAAGAGAATTAAGGGTTAGGATTTATTGAGGGTTATATGGGTTATATGGGTTATATGATATAGATGTTAACATGTAGGGGTTAAAATAATTAAGAGAATTAAGGGTTAGGATTTATAAATGTTAGCAGGGTTAAAATAATTAAGAGAATTAAGGGTTAAGATTTATTGGATTAGGGGTTATAGAGGTTAACAGGTAGGGCTTAAGATAATTAWGGGTTAGGATTTATTGTATTAGTGGTTAAGGGAAGAGGTGATATGGGATAAGTTGTATAAAGGTTATACAAGTTTTAAGGGTTGGGTGTTAGATATTGTTAAGGATATATGAGTTAGGTGTTGACGGTCAATGATTATAGGGGTTGAGATTATAGGGTAAATGTTAGATGTTTTTGAGGATAGATGAGTTAGGTGTTGACAGGCAATGATTTTAGGGGTCACAAGGTTTAATGATTATAGGGTTAACATGTAGGGGTTAAAAGAATTAATGGTTAGGATTTATTGGATTAGGGGTTAAAGGGAAGAGGTGATATGTGATATATGGTATGAAGGTTATAAAAAATTTAAGGGTTGGGTGTTAGATATTGTTAAGGATATATGAGTTAGGTGTTATGTTAGGGGTTATGAGCGATAATTATATATTAGGTGCTATGGTTAGGGATTATAGGTGGTAAGTTTATAATAGGGATTATAGGTTGTAAGGTTATAAGCTTTATGTTTTAGGGGTTACAAGGGTTAATGATTATAGGGTTAACATGTAGGGGTTAAAAGAATTAAGGGTTAGGATTTATTGGATTAGGGGTTATACGAGGGAAGAGGTGATATGTGATATATGGTATGAAGGTTATAAAAAATTTAAGGGTTGAGTGTTAGATATTGTTAAGGATATATGAGTTAGGTGTTAACAGTAAGGGATTATAGGGGTTGAGATATATCTGTTTAGGTTATAAATATCAAGTGCTAAGGGTTATGAGGGATAACTTATATATTAGGTGCTATGGTGAGGGGTTATAGGGGTTATATATGCTAATGATTATAAGATTTATCTTTTAGGTGTTAATGATGATAAGGTTGAGGGGTGAGGGCTTATAGGGTCAAGATTATAGATATTATAAGAAAGAAAGGTTTTTGAGTTAAGATTTGAGATGGTTTGTGGTTATAGGAGCTAGGGGTTAGAAGGGTTAATGTTTAGGGGTTTTAAGGGTTGTATTGATTAGGTATTAATATTTAACATTTTATATAGTGTAGGTATTATGAGAGTTAATGTTTATAAGTGTGAGTGATTAAGGGTGGTAGGTTAGGTTTTATAGTAACATGTGTTATAGGGATAAGGGGTTTTAAGGGTTAAGAGTTATAAGTCTTTTTTCTTAGTGGATTAGTGTTATTGGGGTTATAATATGAGGATTAGGTGTAAGGATTTATATGGTTATTTTTTTGGGGTTATAATGAATATTTGTTAAGATTAAGGAGTTATATTGGTGAGGGGTTAGAGGTTATAATTTACTAGTGTTAGGAATTAAGAGTTACAATTTATATGAGTTATTTGTAGGATAAATTAAGGTGATAACCATGAAACTTAAGGCTATATATGTAATTAGGTTATAGGGGATTTAGATGTTATAATTCTCAATGATTAATGTTTATATTAATTCTAAGTTATAAAGGTTAAGTGTTAGGGGTGATGGGTGTAATAAAGTTAAGGGGTTGGAATTAAGAGTTACAGTTTATATGAGTTCTTGAGTTACTGATTAAGTTCTTGATTAAGTTACCAGGATCTGTCGATCACAACCTAGAAAGACTCCTAGAGTGATAACAGAACCAATTGTTGGCTAAATTTTAGACCAAAATAGATCACGACAGGCTCTTATTCCTCTTTCCTGACAACAAATCTCCTGCGATCTGGTACAATAAATCTTCTGCGATCTGGCTAGAATGTGACCACCAGAGAAGACAATGAATGATTCTTGAAAACAATTTTCAGGGTCTATTGGTGGTAAAAACATTGATATGCGCCATCCCTTAAGCTCTGGTAGTCAGAATATGTGACAATTTGAAAGAAATTCCTTGCAAACGGTGGCAGTGCTTCAATAATCAAATCCACAGAGGCGACTTGCTCTCTCATGCAATTTTGGCGAACATCAAATTCTTCAACAACTTAATAGTAACAACGATCCTTCAATGTAGTGTTCCCCCTTCAAAACTCTTCAATAGCTTGAAGATGCAACCTCCTCCATGCACAATGAATCAGATTTTGACGGATGGCGTCTCCACGCAGCAGATTGATGGATGGCTCTTGGTGAGATAGACGGATGGCTCCTCCATGCAACAACTCAACAATCACTAACCTGCTATGATTATTATAAGAGTGTTTGGTCACTTTGCACACAAACCTATTACTAATAAGTGGTAACAATAGAAATTTGGGTGTTAACCCATAATGTTTTGAATCTTCCTTCTAGGTCGCACTAACCATTGTCATTAACCATATCATACAAAAGGATGTCAATATCAACAAGATAAATGAAATCCTTGTTCAAAGTTAGCTCTAATAACAATATAAACACTAATTTTTTTTATGAGACCCCCTTGTTTGTGGGACAAGGGATCCCCTCCACCCAGTGATTTGACTTGTAAAGTCTATGCTGGAGGTATACATACCCTACCCCCCTCTAGATTTGAAC
>JASDQU010735278.1:167922-191646 GCA_032191745.1 Picea mariana
TAACTTACGTCTTATAATTCTCCAACATTGTTCTTTACACTTAGTGCAACAAACACCAAATGGAATGGTTTACACAAGGTCAATGGAGAATGTTATTCTTATCTTATTCTTATCGCCATAACTAACTTATTCTTCAACTTGGATTGAACAAAACTAGTATTTGTATAGTTCTAATATTGGCTTGAACAAAACTAATATTTGTATAGTTCTACTCTTGTATCAAACAAAAGTAATATTTGTATAGTTCTACTCTTGGCTTTCCTTAGACATATTGCCAACTAAAGCACCCAATATTTTCAACACACCAACCGATGGTTGTATTTCTTACTCCATAGCATTGACCCTCATCTTCAATGGACATTTCTTATAATAATTATAATTTGCACAAATCCAACAAACAACAACCTTAATACTATCCTTTTATTAGATCCATATGATAAATTTATCATGTCCTTAGTGTTATCACATTAATATGTCCTTCATATGTTCAAAATCAAGAGGGATATTACATTAAATTAGGTGGTTGACCACTAATATTGGTAATTGCACCCTAGTCTGATTGTGCATCCAAAGCTAAAGATATAATTTTTTTATTTAGAACTCTGAATATGATGATGGACTACTAACTAAAAACACATGCACATGCAACTAAAGGTACAACCAAATAGGTACCTGTCAGATATTTCTTCATCGAGTGAGGAAACCTTAGGACAAATAGAGGTCGTAAATGTGACTACATCTAGTAGATATGATAAGAAAACAAGGACCAGAGGTGAAAAAGTCAGAATAAAATTTTGTAGACGCATGAAATTTTTTCTTGTCGAAGGAGGATCATGCTCTTATGATGATGAGAGCATAGGAGACATAGATGTTCCACTCAGGTATAAGAATATGGTGAAACAATGGGTACCTAAGGAACTACCTCCTATAGATGTTGACTTTGTTGTCAACAATAAAACATATCACATTGCACCATCCTCCCTGTATGGCTTGGGGCTATTTTCCATGGATGGAATAATTGTAAAATACAATATAGTAACTGAATTGATGGACTATGTTGGAACGTGTTACAATTATAACGATTGGATATGGTTGGTCTGGTACATGTGAAGTATGCGGAGATATGCACTCGCCGCAAATTATATACAGCTAATAAACAAGGATAAAAATAAAGGAGCGACTATCTATATTGATGGAAGGCCTAAATCTTTTAGCAATATTACAGGGTTTATAAACAACACATGACCCAGGACAAAAAACAAACAACCGAATTGCATATATGAGGGATGTGAAGAGAATCGGGTAGTCATGTGCGCAATAAAAAAGATAGCTCCAAGGGAAGAGTTATTAGTGGATTACCATTTGAATTGAATAGAAACATTGACTAATAGTGTGCAGGTTCTTATGCAACACCTCTTTAGGAAACCTCTACTTATTGCATTATATTTTTTTATTATCTTTAACATTATTTATGTTATCATTAACAATTTTTTAAATATTTGGGGGTTCTAATTATATTATAATGTGGCAGGATGATCGCGGAAAAGGGCCAACCACAAAACATGTAAATGATTATCAATTTCCACTTTCATTTTACGTTGTTTTTATTATTTTCTTATATAATTTTATTGAAATAACATTGTTTTTGCTGAAATTATAAGTAGTCCGTAGGCCATGTGGATCATGATTCTGCTGATGAGGAGGGGTTTTATTCATGAGTTGATATGATGGTCTTATTAAAAAAAAAGATCATTAAAGCTAGCAAGAAACTTGCTAGCTTGTTAGATCGTCCAAAACAAACTCATGTCGTCAAAGAAAAGATCAAGCTCCTTATGTCACAACTTAACACATATAAGGTAATAACCATAATTTAAAGTGTTTTTTTTAATGTACTCATATGTTCAATTATGATACTTTGTTCTTTAACTTTTACATTATCTCACGAAAAACCATTTTCTTTTTTATAAAGGAATTTTTGGAGCCTGTTCAGCCCGGTGTTGGTAGTAGTGGCACTAAAGAGATGCTACAGAGTCTTGATGCAGGTGGCCATACAGCTTCTAGAGCATTATTTACTTCTCCATATTCCACACCTAATTTAGATAGGAGCCATGACACACACCACCAGGCATCCACACCTCGATCAGAGTCTAGAGATGGTGACAGATATGAGGATCATAGTGATGTGGTTGAGATGGTTGCATTTCCTGGAGCTAGACATGTGACAAGCAAGGGGACCCTTCCATGCAAGTTTTTGGTCGACGATAATGGACTTCCAATAAAACAATCAAGACTCCCAGGTAGTTTTAATTCATATTTTAATCGTTTAATGTTGTCCTCATACAGAAATCATCTAGATTATTAATTTTAAATTAATGACCATATATTTTTGTGTGTAGGAAACAACCTTTTTTATAGGCACCTAGAGAGAAAGACCTTGTCTATTTTTGGGGAAACCTTATGCATGATGTGAAATTTCCATAATTCCAACCTCAAAAAAGAACTTATGGATTATCTTGAAGGCCTCTTTGGAGTAGACACGTTCAATAAAAAAGAGGTCACATCTGCAGCAGGTGAATATTTAAAATATATGCGAGATGTTTATAGATGAAGCTTGATAGGAAACCCTAGGTATGAGTGTGCTCCCTCAATTCTAGAGAGGGAGTGGAAGGTGATCATTGATGATGCAAAAGAGAAGATTTTGAAGAAATCAGGAGAACAAATAAATGGTATACCTAGGTAAATTACAATTTTTTTAATTCAATACTAGCTTTATTTTTATTTAGATCTAAATAAAAGTGTGGTTATATATAACATACTTGAAACTTTTGATGATAGGTTGCCTAACACTTCAAAGGAAACCAATGAAAGGATTGCCAAACATGGCCAACACAAGCTAGGCCAGGGTGGCTACTCGAGGTTACAGTCACGAATCATAAATACCCAAACATTTTAAGATCATTATTTGTATCACCTTACAACTTTAAGGTAATTGCACCCAAAAACATTAAAAACCATACCCTTATGCAATGCAGGGTGACGACTTCGGAACTGAAACCATGGAGGAAGACCTCCAACTTGGTTACAAGTATGGTTATAAATTAGTGGTTGATCATAGGAAAAGCATGGGGTAGACCCCAAGATCCAATTTGCGAGATAAGGTAAATAAAAATCAATCCACATTAACCTTTCATTACTTATAAAATACATAAATGTTTGATATCATCCATAATTTAATGTCTAAATTTTTTCTAATCAGGGGAGAAACACTATCAACGAAACCATTAGTAATGGACAACAAAGTATTGATAGTGCAACACAGCCATAAGATTATGGTGCTCCCCAGCAGCCCCATCCCATTGAGGTGCAGCCCCAAGATGTTCCTGTGACTAAGGCCCATGATGGTAAACTATCTATATATTAACCATATACTTAATAATTTTGTACTTATAAATTTTGACATTTCAATGGAAGAGAGTGTCATAGTTGATCCTCCTTGACCTGAAGATCAGGTGAATAGTCTGGTATCCATTCCAACAGTGTCGACTAGAGGACCAGGTAAATAATTACATTGCAGAGTTTTTTTTTAATATTAATTGACTACATCAATGATATTTAAAAATTGGCCATATAAATTTAATATTTTTTATTTTTTTAGGTGATGTCCCCTCGCAACAGCATCCATGTCATGGGTACGAGACCATATGTACTTGGCATGAAAGGACCGAAACAACATCAATTGCTAAAGAGCACCTAATAAACGAAGACATGGAGATGGATGAATTGCTTAAGAACTGGAAAGCACAAAAGAAGACTAGAAGAAATTCATGATGTCATGTAATAATTTTATAAGACAGTTAGATGTACATTATATAGATGAACATGTAATGATGCATATAATGCATTGACATTATGGGTACTTTATCATCTAATAATATACACAAGGCTATTTCTATGGCTTGTATATATCTGTGAATGTAGTTTTGTTATACACTTAATGATAATTTCAGCTTCTCTTATAAGACTTGGTATATATTGATTCAATACTCCTTGATTCAAGACGTGAGAATGCAAGAAAGACCTAGTTTCTTGTGCTTGGGCTATGGAGACAAGGCAACAAATAGAACTTGAATATGCAATATGAAACTTACAAAATCTTGTGACATGATATATGCAACTTTGAAATTCTTTTGACATGTGACATGTGGCAAGCATATTTTTCCAAGCAATGTGAAAAATTTAAACTTGGTGCAACAAGCAAAAATAAATTTCTGGGAAGATGCAATAATAAGTTTTAAGGATTAAACATGAGGGGTTGGAAATGGCCATGTCAATCATTTTCTAATATTTTTTCATAGCATCACCCTTCTTTTCATTGTGTCTCACATGACAAAAAGCATTACCATTATTTTCATTGTGTCATGGACATGGTGTTGCTACTCAACATTGCCTCGAAGCCTACTTATTCATTCCTCTATGATATGTACAATGATGTTGAACCTTCCACAAATCATTGCGAGTAGAAAAATAAGCCAAGGAAACGAACCCAAGGATTTCAATGTCAAGGTCTTGTAATTCCACAAGGTGGGATACAAAGAGAAATTGCTTCCATGCATAAACATGCTAAATACCTTGATTGAGAATGCATATGTAACAAGTTGAACAATGAAATCATAGAGCGATGACATAATCGAGAAATGTGTCATTGATAATCTTCAAAGGATGTATGAGTTCTCACCTCCCACAATGTCAGTAAGCCTTTGGTGGTTGCAAAATTTTAGCAAAATGCATGATGTTTATAACATTGTGAATGCATGGTGGCTTTTAGTTAAGCCATTCCAAACTACCACAAGTAAGGTACACTTAATAAAAAAAATTCAAAGGGAAATTCAAGCCTTAGCAATTCTCTTGAACCTCTTGTATGGTAGACGAGGCACTAGATACATATGGTTAATATTGATTTTGATTATGCATGGGGTGCTCAAGCATGGGATGATATTTTATTAGGTAGAATTCATATCTAATCTTCTTGCACAATGTATTCCAAAGGATAAAACTCCCTTATATAGTGGTGCACTTGAGTTTTACATGGCATCTTATCGTATGCATTGTGTATGTGTGAGCTAAGAGTTCTCTTGTTTCAAGCCCACCTAGTAGCCTTCCTTTTCACTTGTACATGATCATTTCCTCATATATGTTTAGCTATTATTCAGTCATTTAACCTTTTAATGTCTTTGAAAAATGGAGGTTTGAAGGTTGGTCACCTCCACGATCCAAAACACATTTCCGAAAAGGTATAAATCATTTTCTTCTGTTGCGTCATGAAATTTTCCTTCATTTTCTTGTATACTTAAATTCAAAATCCAAGGACAGATAATGGTGTAAACAACTATTATTCATTAATAAAAAAATTTAGATATTTTTTACTGTAAGATGATGTGGCATATTATATTCTCCCTTAACATTTTTGTTTTCCAATGTTCATTGTTCATAAACACCTATTCATAATACTTGGTGATGTATAATGTTGGCTAGAGTTAGTGATTGATTCAATCAACATTAACAACAATATTGATAAATTAGATTGTGTGAAAAATGTGAGTTCCACCTGCATACTTACCCTTCAAAATCTCAACTGCATACTTATCATTCATATAAATATTATTAGAATGAGATCTTACAAGAACACTAGATAAATTCAATCCATCTACCATTAATAAGAAAATTTGTAACTCACCCATGAGATCAAACCATAATAATAGTGTTAGAAGGAAGCTACCCTCTAGGCCTATACATAGATTCATATGTACATTACACCCACTAAACTCCTTTCTCAAATATAATGGAACCAATTGAGCTCCAGATAAACCTCTTGTTCTTGTATGTGATGGTCATTCTATGGAAATCACATAAAGTGTGATGAACAACAGGACAATAGCTCTACTAAAAGGATATTTTTTCATAATACACCTCATGAGAGAACCTCTTCTCTTGACATTATATAACTCATGGTAGGATTAGTAGATCCTACCATATAGTATAGTGACATCAACATTGTATAAATTAGTTAGAAACATGCAATTATTAGAGAGTAATGCACAACAGGTTCATATGTATCCACGTCATCATGGTGATGTTATCAAGTCATATTGTTGAGGCATGGACCAATCATAGGTTTCCACATATCATTGATGATGTCATCAATTTAGAGTTAAGGAGACAAGTGATACCTTCAGGATATGACACATGAAATTCTTGCACATATGGATTAAAAATATATGTCATTCTCTTTTTCATCAAAATATATTTAAGTGTTGACTTCTACATTTGAAGTGAAGTTTAAATGGATTTCATATAAATTTTGTGCCAGTTGAGTTGATCATCCTTCACATATCATGTTTTAGGATTTGGCATGGTTTTCTCCATGGGATTGACACGTCTCTTACTTGAATTTAATAAAATTTTAAGTTTCAACATACATATGGATTCAATACTTTATGTTTTGTAGATTGCATGACCTTTGGAATAGACCCACATTTATTTATGGAGGATTTAATAACACTTTAGGTCTAGAAATAACTAGGCGAATTTAAAATATTGAAACAAATAAAACATAACTTCCATATGTCATTGCTAACAAACCATCTTCAAAATTGGTCTTGTTCACTTAGTTTCCTTCCATAAACATATATCATATACTCTACCATCTGGTATTTGCTTGCCTCTAGACCAAATAATTCTTGTTTTGTCAGCTCAGCAAGAAAACACCTTGAAGTTGAATGAGATTATTTTAGTGCAGAATGAATTCCATATGGTTAATGATTTTATTTGAATCTCTCACTACAACCAACGATTGAGCACATGAACCTTTAGAAATTTTCAATCCTTTCCAAAGTGGATAATCTTTTGCTTGGTTTTTGGAAAAAACACCAAGTGCCCATGAAAAATAATTTTCAATTGTTCCTCCAGGGTCCATGATGACACCCCCTCCCATGCCCATCCTAGCCACCCCATATTTTTTACCAAGTTACTCACATACCAATGGTGGGCCTTTTTTCCCTCCTTGCATTTCCCCATGATGATCTCTGGAGTATGAAGAAGCAATTCCAAATTTTTGTGGGTTGATTTTGATAGAAAAATAATTGAAGAGGTATGGGATTATGCAATGGTTATGAAACATCCAAGGACTTCATCGGTCCTCCTAAGCTACATGTTCCATTGTTTCCACTCCACTTACTAAGCCACATGCTCCATTGGTTCCACTCCAGTTACATGAACACTATCACAACCAAGGCATCCCCAAATCAAATACATGCCTCCATGAAAGAATCCAAGCTACCCTATGTTGTCTAGGGCTCAATTCCCTCCTCTAGAATGTGAATGCTTCTTGTCCAATGTGGCGTATCCTCCCAAGAAAGCAACCAATATAAATTTGGCCAACATAAATAATGTCCCAATTTATCTAATTATATCCAACACTCCAAGGAGGAATGCAATGTAAATTTTTCCAACATAAATAATGTTCGAATTTCAAGGTGCCCAGTGTTAACTAGATTTTCCTATGCTTCTACCAAAATTACAGAACCTAGACTTAGCAAAATTACAAAGATTCCTATCAAACCTAGTGGATATTCATGTTGACCTTCTTATAGAGTTAGTTGACTTTCATGGACTCCTATAGAATTTTATCCCAATGATGTCGATCCCAATGGTGTTTTCCCCCTTGTTTCTATTTGCATTGGGATTTTGGAGACCATGACATGTTTGTATTGAAAAAGTTCACTTTATTCTACATTGAACCTATATTACTATTTTGAAGAAATACCATAATTGTTTTGAATTATGTCAAAATTGTAGTTGAGTCATTCATATTTATAGTTAATCCTTTTGTTTATATATTTTCATTGGTATCAAATCCTATGTGGCCATATGTGTATGGATTTATCTCTATACAAATTAAATCCCATATCTAGTCTACTTTGACAAAAGAAAGTTGTTATTTTTATTTTTGTGAGAGAAGTAGTTTAGTGAATGGATTTTATAGTTATTTCCTTCTACTTATAGGTTTTTTTTGGTATAAAATATTATATGGCTAGAAGCGTATTGGTTTATGTCTATAAAAGTTAATAAAATAAATAAAATAAAATAACGTATGTCTACTTTGAAAAAAATAGCATACTTATTTTTATTTGTGTGATATAAGTATTTTAGTAGATCACCATATAGTTATTGCCTTGTACTTACTTGAAAGTGAATATGTAAATCTCTTGTAGAAAACCCATGTTATTGTAGCATGGTTGGATATTCTCATAAATAAACATGTTAGAATACAACTATACATAAACAAAATATATAGCTTCATTATAATAGGTGTACAATTAGATTAGGAAATGTTAGAGTTAATTTCAAGAGATATTCGTCATAGATAAACTTTTAGTATCGAAAGAGGGATACGTATATAAATAATGTCATTGTTTTCTATTGATAGTTATTAATATGGTAATGATAATATGCAATTTCCACCTAAAATTATGAAAGCCTTGTGTAGCAAATATTGTACAAAATATGTTGTTCCAAAACTATGTTCCACTCAATGATATCATTGATCTTTTGCACACATACATTCATGGTTACTTATAGCTAACATAACTTGTCAATTGTGATTTTTATTTTAGAATGGTGGTTTCCTTAGATCATTATTCTAATTACATAATAAACTCTTGAACAAAGAAATGATAAACAAGAAACCAAAAACCTCATGGTTAAGTCCAAGCTACCACCAAGTTAATGCCCTAAAGTGTAGTCAATGAAATGAGAAATAGGAAAGCTCCATGTTAATGCTACTTGCTACTAATTTTATGGAATCAACTTAATCAACATATTGAATGCATATGGAAATATGGTTTCTTTGGAGGATTATCATAGTTCTTTGTTGAGAGAAGTAGTTTAGTGAACATTCATTACATTTATTTCCCTTTGGTAATGGAAGATGAATATTTTAGGATCTTATAGAAAATGCATGTTAATGTAGCATTCATGAATTGTACATTTATTTCCCTTTGGTACTTGAGCATGAATATTTTAGGATCTTATACAAAATGCATGTTAATGTAGCATTCATGAATTGTCTTGTAAAACATTATGTTAGTACTAAATACACTTATGCACATAGATATACATAAAGAGAATATATATACCTTCAATATTGAGAGCATACAATTAGCTTACCAAATGTTGTTCTTAGTGTCAATATAATTTTCCCATAGATTTTGAATACAAAAAAAATGAGAAAATCAATAAAGAATGAAATTTCTTTCTATTAATGTTTAGGAACATAATAAAGGATGAAATTGCTTTCTATTAATATTTAGGAACATCTAAAAATAGTGTTCAATTCCCTCCTACAATTATGAAAACCGTTTGTAGTAAATCATGTACGCAATCTATTGTGTTAGAACTGTGTTCCTTGAAATATCATTATTTTTATGAACTCATACATTCATGCTTACCTATAGCTATAATATCCCCTAATTTTTCATTTGTATTTTCCAAGGCTTGTTTTATTTTATTAGTCCCTACCCTTTGGGTAGCAAGGACTTATAGTAATTGATTTTTCATGGTTGTATTATTATGGCACAAAAACCAAAAAACTTAAGAAAAGTTTTAATAGTTTCATGCAAATTTCCAAGTCACTTTTGGTTTTTAGGCTAAAGTTTTAATTTGGAGGCCTTATTTGGCCTCTTCCCGAGGCACACTCTTACCATATATTAGCTTAAAAGAACTTTCAAGTGCATATTTGATCCCATAATGGATTAACATGGATTAATGCTAACTTTCAAGTTAGAATTAATTCCCACAAGATTGCTCTAAAATAAAATTTTATTTATTTCGCCCAAAAATAAATTTTTAATTTTTTTTTTAAATATATATTTTTCGTCACAATTTCAACGCACAACAGAAATCCTACGACAAATTTGATATATAAACCAAGAAACATTGTTGTCGCAATTTCGATGACAATAAAAATTCATGTGACAAATTTTCTATATAAATCAAGAAAAGTTGGCGTTGCAATTTCAACAACAATAATAATCCTGCAATGAATTTGCTATATAAACGAAGAAAACTTGGCGTCGCAATTGCGACGGTAATAAAAAATCCTGCGACAAATTTGCTATATAAACCAATAAAATTTGTCACCACAATTTCGACGGTAATAAAAAATCCTGCGACAAATTTGCTATATAAACCAATAAAAGTTGTTGTCGCAATTTTGACAACAATAAAAAATCTTGCGACAAATTTGCTATATAGACCATGAAAATTATCATTGCAATTGCAACAAACAATTGGTTTCACTTGGTTTTCCTATATTKTCGTATTAGCRACGATATTTCTTTTTTTGTCGCAATTGTGCAAAGTTCCCTACGGTTGTCTCTCTTGCGACGTTAATTCAAGTTCATCGAAATTGCCACGTTACATGACACGACGTTTGAGAGACTCAAGATTCRTCACAATATCCATGACATAATGTCACAAGAGCGGCRAAATAGTCGTAAAATGACCCAAATTTGCTAGTGAAYCATGGCACGGTGGACCGAGGTGATGAGGCAGTATGGGGGTGTTAGGGAACCAATACCCTACAATGACAATTTTTTATTCTGGTGGAGTTGACAGGTGATGGCTCTAGAGGACTACCCTTATGCAGGGATTGACTTCATAGGATATMTGGACATGTCGTTACCACCAGGTTCCGCCTACAAAGACATAGGTATGCAAAAAAAAATTAATATTTCATTTTTTTTGTATTTTTGTAGAAGAAAACAAAAATAGTTTTGGATAATGTCAAGTAATAACTAAACATGTATGTGACATAGACGTTGGTTTGCGATGACCGGAAAAACTTCCACAACACCGATAGAGGCACTGGGGGGATGAGCCAGCAAGAGGGGATGTTGACAGAGTGCTTCAAAACATGCAAGGAAATCTGTCTCATTTGATGCAAAGGATTCCCATGGTTCAGTTAGAGGATATTCTCGAGGCGATGCAGTGGCATGTGGTAGGTGTGCCCTGTTCTTGGGTATGAATCTTTCACCATCTCACAAATTCCATGGTATGCTATCATGACACACATCTGGCGCCATAGGCGTAGATTTTGTGATTATTGTATCAATCGGTCATATATGTATTTTGAGGGTGTGAGCCCCAATTTTGTACTATAACACCATATTTTTGGAGAGATGAAATATATATAAAAAGATTGGTCTTCATATTTACTTATATTACAATGTTTACATTGATGAAAGTGTTTTCTTTGCTTTAGTTATGTGACAAATGCCAATCTAAAACAAAATTACCATATGCATTGGATACATAATTAGAACTTCTAAGTATGTGATGATAAGTAATAAAATAAAAATGTCATTCCAAAATTCATACCTGTAAGAATCGTCGAAGTAGAGTGCACATGGTAACTATCATTCAACTGACATACTACTAACTTGGAGTCCAGGAAAACTTCAAAAGAACGAATACCATGTGAAATGGAATTGCATAAAACTTCTATAATAGTGATATATCCAGAAACATTATTCATTGATGGCCCTAGGAAAACCACCTGAAGACACCAGTAGACCCTCGGGTGAGTAAACAACCCAAGCGACGAAAGCCAAGTTTCATTTTTGACGACTGGCCACATCTGTGAATCCTAAGTAGGCTGAAGACTCTGTTGACATATTCCACCCAAGGGAAAACTCGATAAGAAAGCTGAAGATAAAAAGGGGGAAAATATATATACACTAAAATACATTAGTATATAAAGAATTATGCCCAAGATTGGGGCTCAAGTGTAATATCATTCCAAGTAGAGCCCATTCCTGGGCTCAACCAACATATTCCCTTCATAATATTCTAATTCATAAGCTCCTCTTTATAATACACGTCGCACGATATATGGACCATGCCACATGGGTTTGAACTTTCCTTCCTCCAGTGGTTCTTTTGCTTGGTCATACAAAAGGACCAAGTCACCCTTAGTGTATTGTCAAGGACAGACATAATTATCATATTGGACCTTTCCATGTCATTTATTCATTTTGATAGCCATGGAGACGTCTCAACGCTACTCATCTAGACTCTCTAGGTGTATGAGGAATTTTTCAAGATCGAAAATGTTAGGTAGGAGAATAACTGCCAATCTAAGAGAATGGATTTCACATTCAATAGGTAGGTTTGAATCCACATCCTGCACTAAATGGAAACGAGAAAAACCAGTGGAACTCTTCACCGAGGTTTGGTATGCTCAAAGTGCTAGATAAAGAATGATATTCCATTCAAAGTTTCTATGGATGAAAATTTTATGCAAAATGGTCTTGAGAGACTTGTTCACGGCCTCTACTTGTCCATTTTCCTAGGGGTATTAGGGGGAATAAGGACTATGTTTAAAACCTAGTTTTGATGCTAATTATTTCATCATTTCATTCCGAAAGTGACTGCCATGATCAGTAACAATATCACTTGTGATTCCAAACCTGGCTATAATTTTATTGAACAAGAAGACTGTAACATTATTACCATCAGATTTAACTATAGGCATGGCCTTGGCCCACTTAGTAAAGTAGTCTACAACCATGATAATCTACCGATGCCCCCCAGCTGAAGTTGGGTTGCAATCCAAAAAATCCACCCCCCACTTGGTGAAGGGATCGACAGTAATGACTGGATGGAGAGGTATTGGATGCAAGCGTAGCTTCCAAGCAAACACCTAGTAGGGGTGACACTCCTTTACCACTTTGACACAATATTTAAAAATAGACGACCACAACAAGCCCCATTGTGGCAGTCGTTCATAAAAGACTCAGACTCTTCATGAGTCAAGAAATGACGCAAGATACTGTCTAATCCTCGGTGATACAGAGTGTTGTCGATGATGAGGTAGTTCTTATCTTGGTATCATATACGTTGTCGGTCATCTCTCGAGAGATGCTGAGGGAAATTCAAAGTTTGAAGATATACCACAATATCTCCATACCGGGGGTATGATAATGAGACAAAGAAAATGTGTTCATCCACAAATGAATCAACATGAATAACATCCTCATCTAACCTAGGAAAGTTGGATATTAACTCTGCAAAAACTAGCGATTTCTTGGATTTCGCAGAAGCAAAATCGAGATCAAATTCTTGTAAGATGACCATCCATTTATTTCATTTCCCCCCTATGATATGCCTAGTAAGGACTTATTAAAATGGATTGACATTGACAACCAAAGTAGTTTTGCAAAGAAAATATAGAGTGTCATAATCGTTGAACTGCGTGAACAACAACCAAAGCTATCTTCTCAACATGAGAATATTTGATTTCAGGGCTGACCAAGTTTCAACTAATATAGTAAATGATGTTCTCATGGAGCTCATAATCCTCTTGAAAAAAAACCATACCAATCATCTCTTCAGACGTGACAATATAAAGAAACTAATTTATATTGTAKTCTGGAGACTTCAATAGAGGCGTCAATACCAAGGCTTTCTTCAAAGCATTGAAGGATTCTTCCCTGTAAACCTTGAAGCTGACAAATAGTGCATGGGGRAGGAAAGCGAAGTATTTCCTCAACCTTTCATGGATCCACCATGACCCCAGYCTCAGAGACTAATAATCCTAGAAGACAACCTAACCTAACACAAAATATGCATTTATGAGGGTTTAAACAGATGCGGTAATGGCGACATMTTTCAAAAAATAACCAAAGGTGTGTAGAGTGATCCACTCTGTTACAGGAGTGATCATCAAAATTGTCGAGATAGGCTTCGACTATATGCTTGATATCATGAAATGCGAAGKTCATAACTCATTGGAAGGTTTCTCCGATGTTTTTAAGGTCGAAAGGCATTTTTCGTTATGTGAAAGTACCCTAAGGAMAAATAAATGTTGTCTTATGTCTTTCCTTGGGATTAATCTGAATTTGGCTATACCTTGAACATTTATCCATAAAATAAAAAACTTTTTATCCCGCACACTCATCGATAATTTGATCAATCAAGGGTGTTGGGAATTTCCTTTAGGACAAGCCTTATTCAGGTCACGAAAATCGATGCATACATGGATGGTTCCTTGATTTTTATTCACGGTAATGAGATTACATACCCGTTCATTCAAGGGAACCAATAAGATAAAGCCAACATTAAGCAATTTTTCTACCTCTGCCTTAATAGTAGAGGCCTTCCTAGGATTGGCAGCTCTAAGTCACTTCCCAACAGGTTTATCATTTGGGTAGGTTTTAATCTCATGTTTGACAATTTGAGGGTCGATTCCTGGCATATATTCATATGACCAAGAGAATACATCACAAAATTGTTTGAAGAGATTGATGTAGATCAGAATTTCTTCCGGTAAATAATTTGAACCGATGTATACATTTTCAACCTTACCAGGAATACAAAAGATATCGATCATGACAGTAGGAGAGATAATCACCATGTTTCATTTGGAATAAATGTTATGTGTATCAAGTGGAACTATTGAATGACAGACTATCTCACTCAAGGTATATCTAAAATCATCTTGTTTGATTCTAGCAAGCTCTAGGAGAAAATAAGAGTGATGGTGCATATCATCCCATGTCCTGTCAGAATCATTCATGGTCTCTATGATTTCTTCATCTGAGGGTAAATTATCATCGAGGTAGTCACGCGAGAAAGATGATGAAGTGGCCCATATGGGCTTGATAACATGATCTTCCTTGTCCGTCTGCGACGTGACAGGGTCTAGATCAGCATAAGAATCAAGAACAACTTGATATGTTATCTTTGCTATCGATAGTGGCATAGCTATTCTAGTTTGTGATTGACCTTCACACGATGTAGTCAAGGAAGGTAGGGTCTAGGGATAATTAAAAAATGAAGTGTAGAAAGGAACAAACCTCATTGAAAAAGAATACCTATTGGACATGGCATAGATATGATGAATTAGTGCCATGAAATTGAAGGTACCCATAAGGGATGAATACATTCTGACACCAATATTCTCAGTTGTCGGCTGAGAATTATTGATCATGGGGATTGACATTCCAATTGATGCATTGGGGCTAGCATACGCAAAGGACAACTGGTCTATTTCCATGATCTTCCCATCGTGAGGAAATCATAAAGTACAGAAGACAGATGATATGATTCCAGTCATATCATAAGTCCAATTATGTACTAGTAACAAGTTATAGTTGAGGGGTGCATCAACCACATTGACATCCACCTCCACCGTCTTCCCACCTAACTGGACTGAGAATTCCAGAATAATACCGTGAGGGTGGAAAGAACAACCAACAAAATAATTCAACATGGTCGGAGATTGAGAGAGGGTTGAAGAGTCAAGGGCTTTCCAAAATACCAGGGACATCACGCATGTTGCAGCACCTTCATCAATAACAATATGTTTGATGGTATACTTTGAGTAACCCAAGTGGATTTGGAATGCCACATGGTAAGGAAAGAGAGGCTTCACATCTGTGACATCAAAATTGATGACCTTATAGCCATAGGGATCTAGAGATCCTAACACAGATAACAAGGTATTCCTCTATGAAGGACACATCTAGAGTACCTCTAGAGCCGACATCGCACAAGGGGATTGACCCAGATCCTCAACAATAGAGTAATTATGGGAATCTCTAGCATTAGGATTGTGATTAGAGCGCTTCAGTACTCCTTTCGGAATACAAGGTGAGGGATATTTTTTTTGGACCTATAAATGTGTCTCTAGAGGAGGGGGAGACTCTACACCAGGTATAGTATGTGAACAAATGTAATCATGATACAGAGTGGCTACATTAAATTCAGACTTAACCATATTGATGCATAGTCGATCACCATCTTGCACCGGTGGGTTTTGACTTCCACTTGCCACATTTCTGGCATTCGAGGAGCTCGAGGCCATGTGTTGATTATGTGGAAAAGGATTAGTCAGCACAATGAGCAATAGAGATAAAATCCTCGTAGCTTCCACAAGTTTGGGGCACAAGTGGGTAATGTGATCATCTGTACAAAGCTTGAACAAAAACCTCACCTTTCTCCTTTATTTCTTTCCCTCACCAACATTATTATTCAACTTCTCATTATTACCATTGTTCTTAGGTTTATTATTATTCTTCCCACCTTTACGATTGTTACTAGGTCCTTTCTTTTTATTCCCTCTTGGTTCTTGGTTACCATTAAGGTTGGTTGATGATTGCATAGAATGTACATCTATCAAATGAGTGGGAGTGGAGGACCTATAAAAAGCTTTCCCTCCTACAGTTTTCTTTAGAGACAACTCTTTCAATTGGCTTATCACCATRTCTGTATATTTCGCATTGGAGGAGCCTAAAATACCATTGACATGAGGCCCGAGATTTTGTCTAGGGTCATAGTTTGACCTTGGTGTGTATGGAATAATTTTGTATAACATCGCATACTGAGCATATATAAGATCTAATTGTTTGGCTTTAAAAATCACTTATTCCRTAGATGTAACCCCAGATGTAGAAACATTCTTAGAAATATAAGGTTGTAGAGACTTAAGGAACCACTCTAAAAGGAATTCTGGAGGTATGTAGRCCTTGATCAACCTCTTTCGTCTACACCACTCTTAGATGTGATCTGAGATATGGGGGGATTTGTCCTGACAGAAGGCTGACATAAGTTCTATACCATCATCATAATGAACCAACAATTGGAAGTGGTTGAGGAAGACTAAAACCATTTGATTAAAAGTTTTGTATGTCCCCTCTAGTATCTCTATCTATCATTTTTATGCAACCCCCATGAGGGTGCGTTGAAACAATATTAAATGAATAGAATCATCATTAAGGGAATTACAGGAGCACCAAAGATGAAAATTAGTGACATGATCACCAGGATCCTCACTAGTCTTGCCTTCGAATTTTGGAATATCATAAGGAATCTTGGTGGGGATGGGGGACCATGTCAAATCATGATGCACAGGGTCATTCATTAATCTAGACAAGTCTTGCAGATTGAGCATGGACAGAAAAGGGAGACAGTGTTGTGTCATCTAGCCCCAAGCTCCCGAGAAAGAATGTTTTTGGGGAATCATAGCCCATCCAAGGTTATGGTATGCACCATGGCCCCTTTATGAGATTGTCATACCCTCCTCCAAATTTATTCATGAAGGGTTGGTGGGGAATCATTCCAGTAGGAATGTTATGATGAGGGTTGTAAAAATTCCCCCCAATAGGAGTAGCTCCAGGTTGGGGGTTTCCCAAGGTATGAAACTGACCTCCCTCGGGTGTGAATCTAGAGGATAGAGGTGGATTATTCATGCCAAACATGTTGGTCAGAATATTTGTAGAGGAGGTAGGTGTAAAGGATGGACATAAGCAGTAACTTGTCTGTTAGGTTGACTACTCCATCTAGGAGCATTAGAACCAGGATTAGACCTGAGGTGAAAAGGAGGAAGGCCTCCAATTATAGGATTCATTTGTGGGATATGAGCACCTCCAAATGAAAATGGGGAATGTGGAGGAGCCATGCCCCCAAGTCCAATACTAGTATTCATATTAGATGTTGGGATGGAGGATGAAAATTAAGATGTGAAATTCAGCATACCATAAGAAAAAGGGCTAGAGGTCGTAGGGATGGACTGAATATTATAGCTCAACGAGTGACAAAGGGACCCAAAAGGGTTTGTAGTTATAGGTTGAGTATTCACTACAGGTCAGACATGAGTGATGATGGGAACCTCCGGCACTAGAACCATTTTGGTTGAAGGTGTCGAAGGACTATCGTTAACTATAGAGGGTACAGGAGCCGAAGGACTCCTAATATATTTTTGACTCAATTTAGTACTCATCCTTGTATGATCACAAGTCTGGTAGGTGGAGGTGTGTGTACCATGTTTGATAACTTTACACCTTTTAGAAGGAAAAGACTCAAGATGCGGTGATAATCGTAACAAATGGTGAGACCTGCGGAGAAGTTGGTCTGGCTCCACGATGAATCAAAACTTGAGATATAAAAACAAATCCTAAGGCCAACTAGTAATCAAAGAGCACACCAAAATAAACAAAAGGCCAATATGCACACAAACAAGATAAAATGGATGAAAGGGGCATCCCTCCCTAAAGTAGGTATGCCTCACCCAAGTGGGGCCTGAGACTCCCTGCAAAATATCGGAGGTATCAGAATCAGTTATAAGGACTCTCATGGGCTTAACAACCAGTCGGTCAAATCCCCCTAGAGAGGTAATATTCCATAAAAAATTTGTGTTGTCTGACCCTTATCTGACCTAGGGTACCTACAAAATAACCCCTGCAAGTAACCTATGTGGTACCTATGTCAAGCAAATAAGCAACAATAATATAACCAATGTGCAGGTGAACAATTGTAAGTCAGCTCCATCGTATGGGTAGGGTAACAAATCCTGAAACCTCAAAAGCACCACCTCTCACAAAGGTAAAGGTACTAGCAAGATCCCCATATATGAATAGATCCCCAAAAATATATATGACGCTAAGAAGGTATTGGGGGGATATCCCCTCAACCGAATTCATGCAACCTCGTGCTTAAATCTGGTGTAAGTGGAGCCTCCTGATGTCACAAATTATACAATGGATTTACCTATTCCCTTAGTCAGACACATATGTTGATTTAATAGCCTTGGAGAAGTTTACTCACAAAATCCTATTCCAAGGCTCTAAATCCTAAGCTAGTTTGTGCACCCTAAAAATAAAATTGTTTCTAATCAATTTTAAATTTATAAACGTTTCTTTTAGTGGCCTTKCTTACTCAAAAAGGTGAGGTCATGAAACTAATTATGTTATGAATCAACAAGTAAAATAAATGAATATGAATAAAATTCAAAGTCCTAGCTTCAATTCCCAATAAATGATAAGCTTTTCAAAAAGAAATTTTCAATTTAATTTTGTAATTCAAAATAAGATGTAATGTTTCCATACATGTACTAAGATCAATGATAAGAACCCAAAATATCAAATGCCAACAATGAAAAATGTTTATTATTTTTGTATTTTCAATATAAAATAATGAAAATGCAAGGAATGAACAATAGCTTGATATAAAGATTCTAATGTAACTAAATAGATACCAACCAAGTAGGATATCAAGAAGAAAGCACCCATCCTAAGATGGAAGGAAAATCAATGAAAAGGATGATGAGAAAGAAAAACTACCCAAAAATTCAACCAAAGAAAGGTTTCCTATCACTCTGTTGGCACTTAACAATCATAACAGAGACCTAAGAAGACTCATAAACCATAAAAAATTACCCAACAAACATCAAACTCAACAACCAAGCATACAAGAATGATATATGTGATTGTTCAGGAGAAAACCACATATATACACTTCCTACAGAATGACAACACATGTATGTATGCAACTATCAGGAAAAAAAACCCGTGTATATGTATTGAAATGCTCCCAAGTTAAGGATAAGCATAAGAAACTTAGACTAAAATGAACAGAGGTTGTCAAGCAATCAGATGACAAGAAACTCGATATAAATGAGAGCAATCAAAGGAGAAAAACACTCCAAACTCTGAAAAGAAGAGTCAATCCCCAGTATGGTTGCCAATTTTGTTACGAGGAAAATCTCTCTATGGAATGGGGTAAACCACAATAGAAGGAAATGACTGTAGAGATCAACCCTAATCTCAAGTATGCTATATAAACAAATATGATAACAAGACAATATAAATATTGTACCTCGTCCAAATGTTCGATGAATTCCACCATTGAGCACTTGACTCAAAGAAATACACCTGCAACTTGTCCTCAACAACCAATATACACAAGAATATGGTGATAATATATAAAGTTAGTACATTCAATAGCATAATATGTCAAATTCATAACAAATATTCCCATGGAATAACAAATCAAATATTTTCAAGACATTAATTGGACGAGAAAAGAGTATTTCTATTAAATTGTAATCGACAGAAGTGTATGAATGACAAACTTCCATGTTGGCACGGTTTGGAACCGAGAAACTAAGTCCCTTCCAGCTGGGCCTCCACCACTTCAATCCTCCACCAAAGGCAATCTCATATAAGAGAGACAATGAGGTTCTCCATCAAGTAGGGAAGAGCTTGGGGGATGAACAATGTGTTTTGACTTAAAAGGATAAAGGGATGCAAACTCAATATGAAGTGAATAATTTCTCCAGAGTAACTTTGCTCTCAAAGTTGAATTCTTATCCTCTTTTCCACACTTGGATATGGCCCATTTATATCCTTCAAATGGAACTGAAGGGCTGAGTCAAAACATTTCCAATATATGGAAGGTTAAGGATCATGGATCTCATGACGTGACATGGAAACTCGACACCATTTTTTAATTTTGGGCAAAAAACCTGATGTACATGGGTTGTAATGGTGCAACCTGCGTATATGCATGTTGTATAATAGTTAGGACATATATATGTGCAAAAATATTATTTTTATCTCTAGGAACTGCAAAAAGGGACTTCAATTCTGCATAGGGAAATGGAAAAGGCATTCCTAGAAAATTTGCATAGGGTGAGGCAAATCTTGCTATAACAGGGAAACATTGTTTTAAACCTTTTTCATTGACAAGTGTCTCATTTTTCCACATGTTTATGAATGTTAGACCACATTCCCTTGCAAAATAAATATTGGCGTATATTTTAGTAATTTTTGAAAAACCCCACATGGCCTACTTTCGAAGAATCATGATTTTCTTTCAAAACTTGGAGTTTGAATTTGGAAGAGTTGGGTAAAAATATCTTTTGTGTGTACCACAAAATGTCATTCTCCCAAGTTAATTTAGTATTTTTAGTTGGGTTTATTTCAACTTTCTCTATTAGATTCATTATCTCTATATTTTTGACATACTCAGTTTGAATTTTTGAGATCCATTCAGGAATGACAAAGGAAATAGCGCATAGTGTAGCATCACTATCAAGTTTCCTTGATAACCCGTCTGTAGCCAAATTATCCCTTCTTTTTTTATAAAGAATATCAAAGTCAAAGACTTGGATTTTCTCACCCATTTTTGTTTCTCTGATGAATGGTTCTTCCGAGTTAGAAAATAATTCAAACTATTGAGGTCTCTTTTCACAATAAATTGCATTCCCAACAAGTATTGTTTCCATTTAACCAAGGCATGCATAATTTCCAATATTTATTTGTCATATGTTGATTTTGTTTTATCCCTTGGTTTAAATGTTTTACTTTTGAATGCGATGGGATGATTATATTGCATAAGAACGACACCTAATCCTATTCCCAAGGAATCACATTCAAGGATAGATGTTTTGGAGAAATCTGGTGTTGTCAAACCGGGGTGGATGTCATTAAGAGATTCAACCTTCTAAAACAAGATTCAACTTCGTCATTCTATTTAAATGCATTTTTTTCAATAGTGTTGTTAATGGGGCCACAATTTATGCGTAGTTTCAAACAAATCTTTTGTAATACCTGATAATACTAAGGAATCATTGTAATGATGTGATTGATTTGGGGCTAGGCTACCCAGTAACTTCCACAATTTTCTTCGGATCAATATTGATTCCTTCATCTAATACGACATGTACCAAAAATACTATATTTTTTTTTCCAAAGCTACATTTAGATTTGTTAGCATAGAAATTATTCTTTTGAAGGAGTTTTAATACTATCTCTATGTGCTTGAGGTGTGATTTCAAGTTCTTGCTATAAACAAGGATATCATCAGATAATATAAGTAAAAACTTGTGTAGGTACAAACGAAATAAATAATTCATTATTGCTTGGAAGGTAGTGGGAGCATTCGATAAACAGAAAGGCATGACCCAAAATTCGTACGACCCTTCATGGGTATAGAAAGTAGTTTTGGGAATTTCTTACTCTTGAATTATTATTTGGTAACAACCCGATTTCAGGTCCATCTTGAAGAAATATTTAGCATCATGGAACTCGTATAGTAACTTGTCCACAATTGAAATTGGAAATTTATCCTTAATCTAAATTTTCTTAAATTCTTGATCATCAATATAAAGTCTAGATGGTCCATCATTGTTTCTAACAAGTATGACCAGAGATGAGTAAGGACTCTTGCTTCATGTAATAACACCAAAATCCTATAATTATTGAAACAATTGTTCAATTTATTTCATATGTTGGTGTGGCTTCCTATAATGTTTTTTTCTAATCGGGGTGGAACCATGGATCAATGCTATGATGTCATCTCTAGAATGAGGTGAAGGAATCCTACAAGGAGGTTCCTAAAAAATAGTGCTATATTTTCCAATAATTTTGTCTAATTTTTTGGGATCATAATTTTTGTTCTCATTTGTACTTCTCTATATTGCATAACAGTGAAATAAATAAGCTTGGGATCGCTTTTTAATAATTTTTTCCATCATATTAGATGAGACTATTTGTGGGGGAGGACAATTAATTCCCTATAATTTATGCTTTTCCCCATTTTCATAAAATCTTAAAAATTAATCTTATAAGTTTAATCCAATGGTATCAAGCATGTTTAATTTGTATTCATTCATGGACACTTCTACCTTGKGGCATTTCCCATCACATGAGGCGGTCATTTTTCTCAGAATGGAGACTTGAAATTTAGAGGTAGGATAAATGAATATGTTTAATTTCCTTGTTATCTTTGTATCTATAAATTTATGTGAACTTCCACTATCTATGAGCACKGTTACATTAGTTTTCTTAACATATGCATACAATTTAAGAGTTTGGGGTTGAGAAATACCCATCATTGCAACGACAAAGAGTGTTGGACTTGCATTTTGATTTCCTGACTCATGAGAACTTATTGAGTCTCCATTATTTGTTTCTTCATCGGATGAAGATATGTCCCCTTCTTCCTTATCCTTTTCATTGTCACTCTTGTCTATTTTTCAATGAAAAAACTTTGTGTCCTTGCACTCATGGTCATGTTTCCAATTGGGTGAATTGCATTTAAAAAATGAGTCTTTATCTCTTCTTGTATCTAGTGGTTGTGAATTTTTTTGAAGGGGGGTGTATTTGGATCTAGATTCTTTGAGTGAGCACCATGATGTCAGTGAATCATATGCATTAATTTGTTTTTCAATGATTTCATATTTCTGACGATCTTGCTTAATATCCTTTTTTTTTCCAAGAAAAAATTCCTCCAATTTTATAAAGATTATAAAACCATTTACAAAGCTAACAGTCATGAGTCAACTGGACAATAAAGCAGTCACGCTGTGTGTAGAAAACTCCAATGCGCACCGGTCAGTGGAAAAAACAGGAAATCAGAGTCAACGCGCAACAACCCGCAGTGAGAAGCAAAACAAAAGCACACCAGTCAAATGAGAGTCGGATCAGAAGGTATGAGGATAACAGAGGCAAAACAACAGTCTGCCTAATATAATCCTGTACCTATGCCAGAGAAGAGATCAATCCATCATTCAAAAATGTTAAAGGATGAGATGGAGCTATCTATTCCATTGTCACAGTGGAAGACCGAGAGTCTTCCCACCGCCCCTCTGAGGGCCCTCTTTGAGAGAGAATCTGCCACCCTGTTGTGAATTCTGGGAATATGAAGGAAGTTGATGGCGGTGAAGTGAGAGGTCAGGGCCCGCAATTTATCCAACCATCTCTCAATAGAGACCGAGTGAAGGTTTCTTTTCTGGCTTATCCAGTCAATGATGACTTTCGAGTCACCGAGAACAAGTAGATTTTTGATGGACCATCGGGAGGCTAAGGTGAGGGTGGCCCACAA
>JASDQU010735278.1:207054-235279 GCA_032191745.1 Picea mariana
AAAAAAAAAATACCTAGCATTATCCTAGTAATCCTAGACAGAAAGAGGGATAGACTCTTATGATTTTCCTAGATCTAGGCTCAAACACATGGATTCATTATCATCCTAAGGATTAGTGAAGTTTCCATACATTTCTTGATGTTGTCCTTCATATATCCTGGCTATTGCAGTCCTAAAACGCTAGCTCCAAGATCCCCAACCTTCTTCCTACATACAAAATAAAATGAAAACCTTTCTACCTCTATACTTGGGATTAGAATCCTAGATATAATTTTATTCTAATCAGATCTACAATAACATGAATCAGATCTAAACATTTGTTCATCAATTACAAACATTTATAGGGGGGAAGACAAATGATATATTAATAAGTGTAAGAGTAATACGTCAAACTCATACCTTCGTTGTTGATGCTTTCTCCCTTGACCTGCTTTCTCCTTGATCTTCCTTTATCGCCTTTGTCAGACTAGGATTCAATGATTTCTGATTGTGGTAGATGAAACAAGTACCTCTACAATTGGATATCATAACAATGCTCTGAATTCTTCCTCCCTCATTTCCAATACTTTCCTTTGATATATAGTTATTTAGAGGAGGCTAGGGTGAGATTCTATATCTTCTGGATACCATTAGAGACTCGAATGATGTGAGTTCATAGKCCCTTTCCATGAAGATACAACTCATCCATCTCTTATCACCTCGTAAATCCCCAATTCTAGAAGTTTTCTAGATTCTCACTTGTTGAACACTTCTAGCCAACAAGGGTCCTTGTTGGTTGTCTACTATGTGTCCCATGAGGACCTCCAAAAGGGCTCGAAAATGGGTCAAATCTTAGGAAAAATGTGTATTTTTTCTTCTATCCTCTTATGGATTCCCTTCTAGCCTATAGGGTGGAAATTAAGGCTACAACACTTCTCTCTCGAAATTTACATGGGAGAATTGCATACTCTGGTAAAAAGGAAGAATATACTTTCCTAACACTTCCAAATTCAAAATTAAGATCTTACTAGAGAATCATGACTCCCCATCTATATCTCATGTTGGATTTAAAAAAAAAATACTACAATATCCAACAATACTTCTTCTGGAAAGAAATAAAGGATGATATTCATAAATATGTGGTAAAATGTGATACTTAATAGTGTCATAAGTTTGAATCAATTGCACTTCAAAGTCTCCTTCAACCTCTTCACTGATATAGTTTGTATAGGGAATGGAATGAAGAACACATAGAAATATATTAGAGAGAACAATAATATAGTGAAAACCCAACTTCTATTAATGAATAAAATAACATAATATTGTAGAACACAAACTGGCTAGAATGGTGGTAGCTTATATCGAGAGAGAGAGAGAGAGAGAGAGAGAGATGTCGACTATGATCATTAAAAAAAGATAATACAAGAGGATGAAATAATTTCCTTTGAACATAAAGTAAGAACCCTAAAGGTCTAAAACCCTAACCCTGGGAGGTGAAGAGAAAAAAGGTTTTATGGGCCCCAAGGTGGTTAGTTGATACATCAACTTCTTGGGGGTGAAATGTTTACATACAATATTTTTTTGGTGCACATATTAGCGCATTAGGAAGATCTAACTAAGGGATACAACATTGTGGCATGGCTTGGGTGTGTCAAAGTGAAACTCAGGCCCTTGAATTTTCTACAAATGTCTTTTAGGGCCTCAAAATGGCACTGAAAGTTTAGGACCCAAAATATCATAACAAAACTAACAAGATAGAGAACCATGTTGAGTTAGTGGAAGAGGTGGGTGGCCACTGATATCCAGATGGATCGATTTTCCCTGTTAGGAAGAAATGGCCCCCATTATGTCAATTGATTGTAGTAGATGGGGAAAATTTTGCTAATTCAATCTTGGTGAGCTCTTTTCCTTGTTGAAGAAGTTGTCTTGCTTTGACAACCTAATAGAGTTTTTTTTTTTTTGTGGGTGCCCTTCATATTGCTATCCATGATCCAATCCACTATTGACTTATCAAGGAATTTAGGATTGATTTTTGTAGGGTCCAATTTCTCAGCCACCTATGAAGTGTCCAATAGAGGTGGAAAATACGGTCTAAGTAGCTCCACATTAAAAACTGGGTGCAAACCAAGAAAAGGAGGAATACTCAATTCAAAAGAATTTTCACCCACAACCTTTGTTATGGTGTAAGGCCCATATTGAAGTGGTGTAATTTGTGTGTGGTCCCGTGAGGTGTTCATCTAAATATTAGGGGGGATTATAGTCTAACTTTGGATGTATAATTCATAAATTCATATTTTAATGTAAAATGTAACATGATAGACATGTAATTGATGGATTCAAACCTATTAAAAATTTACTTCATCAAAAAGACACCTTATAAAATGGAAATAGGAAGAGAGTGAAGGTTGGAAAAGAGAGGTCCAAAAATTGGCCTCACTGCACGTAATGGTTCTTCTTAATGGAATCCTTCTTCTCCAAATATCTCTCTCTTTCTCATTTTTTAATTTCATGGTATATTTGTATGTTTTCACTCCTCCTCTCTCATCATTGATCCTTCTAGATTTATCCCTCAATATATAGATCATTGGTATCGGAGTGAGTTACCAATCCATGGGAACTAGGGTTTGAATTATAGTTCAGGTTCAAATATTTGTAGCAATATTCAACCTCCTTTAGGTACTCTTGGAGTCCATTTGTTGGTCCATACATTGTAAGTATCATATTTGGTACACAAGAATTACCATGTTTTTCTACCCTTGTACCTTCATTCACCATCACAGGATGATCCTTACATGGATTCACTACATCCATTGGTTTGAAACATTTTCACAAATTTTGCAGGCTTTCCATGCTTCCCACGGAGGTTCCATGGCCTCTACAACAACCCGATATTCTCTACAAACCTTTGGAATCCTGTGTGCCCCTCTTCACTTGGTTCTCTCATATTTAGCATTATTTCATATTCATGCAACCATTCAATAGCTAAAAAAATCTACATGCAACATCTGGAATCTTGGGTGACCTCATTTCATCCTTTTCTTAGCTTACCCAAAATTGTATGCCCACCATAGGAGCACAATAATAGATATAATACAGGGAAAACATCTTCTACAAACTTTATAAATTTTCCAATACCTCTACAGATAATTTAAAATGATGTATTGTAGCTCATTTTAAATTATTCTTTATTGTCTCAAATGGGTTTTTTATGGAATTTCATTTTGTTTCCTAGTTTGTGAGATATGATTGATTAAAGTATCAAAGGTTTGTAAAACAATGCGACCACACATCCCTTGAGTTTTAGTAAGAATTTTCTCACCCCAAAGGATACAAAAAAGAAAGTATCTTATATCAATGCAAATATATCTTTGATACCTCAAATGGGTCTTCAACAAAAGTTGATTTAATCATTTGTATCAAAATATGTGAACAAAATTGAAACTAGAGGTCCAGGACAAGAAAAATAGTTTTTTTTTTTCATTTTGATTTTGATTTTTTGTATCTATTAAATCCTATTGTAATTTTTTCTTACCCATATAAAATACTCCATAATTTGTAATCAAAATTAAACCAAGCTTTACATCGCCAACCCCATTATGGGTCATCCAGAAACCCACAATTATGAGTTAACCACACAAAACCCTTCTCTTCATTGGCACTCGACACACTATAATCATGATGGTATGATGAACATGTAAATGTGGATGAACCTGCACAGATAATATCTAGCTAGCAAAGGACATACACATTTTGCAGAAAAATGAGAAAAGACAGAAACAAGAGAGAGAATAAAAGAATTGTATTAATTGAATGAAAGAATGCTAATTTACACATGATATACTATGTATAACTCAAATAATTCACACTAGAAGAGAATCCAATGTGTCATAGTGGTGGTCTAGAGTGATTTAGACACATACCAACACTTATAGAAGTTAACTTCCACATAGTCTAAGTCAACTAGCCTCTTAGTCCTCAGTTAACTGACTGAAAGTATCAGTAATGTGCCACTCTTGTGAAAATCCCAAGGACAATGTGCATTAGCAGTGATGATACGAATGCTACATGGTGATGGCGTTATAACCCTATAATTTATAGGATCAACTGTTGATTGTAATTTTGTCCCTTTAATGTTTTTGACTTGCAGATAGTCCTGCATTCTAAAAAAAGAAAACAAAAGAAATGAGAAAACAAAAAGAGGGCATGAAAGAAAAAGTATAAAGCCCCATGAATTGATAATGACTTGACCCATACAGTGTAAACATGGCCAAGTCTTTTGAATTTAAGTATTTAGGATTAGTGAATAAGCTTGGCTATATTGTCTAATCATAGCTAAGTAATTTAGATTAGCTAATGAATAAATTTGATCAAACAGTCTAATCTTGGTCAAATAACCCCAGGGTAGAGTATTTTCTTATCCCAACAGTTTAAATTGGGCTAAAGGCGCAAAGGAGTAGGTTAGGACATAGGTTAGTTAGATTCTTTTCAATTAAAAGTGTAAGATGATCGATGGAAAATGTAGGATCTTGATGGTGGAGTGTTTTGTCTAACCCCATAGTGACACAAGCAAAGGGGGCAGTGCATAAAACCCATAAAAAGAGCATTAAGCCTAAGTTTGACCTCGTATATTGAAGTGTGCCCTAGAGATTAAAGATCAGGCCTAGATCTACAACCGAGCTATTGGCGCCTAGATCTACGGTTCTTATGAGTTTTCAGACCCTCCCGATCATTCGACCTTTAATGGTGGGGAGGGGTTCCAAAAGGGTGTTTAAAATGTGCACTCAAATCTACGGTCATCCCATCAGCGCATAATCAGACGGTCCATAGGAGATTCTGGAACCCTCGACCATTCTACCTTTAACGATTTGGGGGGGGGGAGGTTGGACATGATGTTTAAAGAACGTGCCCAAATCAATGGTTGATCCAGCTTCACCCAGATCAATGGTTAATAAGGGATCCCAGACCCCCCCGCCCATTCAACCTTTAACAGTGGAGRGGGGGGGGTCTGGAATGAAGCAAAGTCCAGGCAGGCCCCATCCCAACGTGGCATCACCTCATTGCATCCTAACTCCCCCTCTCCAAACATTTACCACCTACCATTTTTACAACTCACCACCACCATCCTGAGGTATCACATCCCACAACCACCCTCTGCAAGTTCCATGTAACAACCCCGTCAACACATCCCATCCATCTAGCCTTTACAGGTCATATCTTTCTCATTTGCCCCTCAATCACCAGTCTACACATCGACTAGAGACATACATCAGACGTCTTTCATCATTCCCTCTCACACTCTAAAGAACGTGTTAACCATTAGTTATTGACCACATACCCGTTGTTCAACTAATCTGTCCTTTTCCTCCCAACGGACACCCATTCTCTAAATCCCAACCCTGTTTTCATATTTCGCATTGTTATCATGCTCCATGCCTGTCAAAGACTCATTCTCTTTTGCCTCTGCAACATCTTGTCCAACCTTATCTTTTACCTACTAAAGTGTGCTCAGTTTGAAGGTACCGGAGGAAATCAATGGCGCCCAAAAGTAAAAAATCAAATGTAGAGGAAAATCCTTTTCTCCCACCTCCTATCGATCTCGACCGGATCCCATTAGCAGAAAAAGACCATCTAATCTCATAAACCAGGTCTGAATTCGACTTTGTTGAGCTACAGTCATGGTTCAAAGACACCTTCATCGATCAAAGTGATGAAATCGGTCTTTGGCAATCAAATCTCCCTCTGTATATTTTTCCCCAAGTCTATCAATTTCCTAAATTCACCCTCAAGTAACAAGCACACTACCTCCCTGATCAAAGAGCCATAGTATCTTTGTCTGGAGAAACCATTTTCCTTATTTCACCTGATGCCATCGATCAGATGATGCAAGTACCCAGATTCGAACCCCGTTCTCCCCTCACAATTGAAATTCTAACATAATTGTATCAGAACCTGATGTTTCCCCAAAGAGCACAAATCTTTGAGTTGTTCCTTCCACAAGATGCCCAATTCCCTAAGAATAATCCTCCCTATCACTCATCCATATTTTCCAAAAAGGGAAATCAAATTATCTCAACACTATGTTGTTTTCTAAGTTACGTCTCAGATGAATGGGTGGATGAACCTATCTTAGGTTTCTTGTCCATTTTCTTTGCTGAAGAGAAAGTGACCACCCAATTTGATTATAGTGGTTTCTTGGCCGAGAACCTGCACGAGCAACTGGAAATTTTCCCTATAGAAGGCATGTTCTGGTATTCTTCAATACTAGCCTACATGTTTATGTTCTATCAAGCAGACAAATTTTCCTTTCTCATGCAGAATTTGGATAAAGACGGACAACTGGAAGAAGTAACCCTATGGATGTCACTGCTCAGGAGGAACTCCACTGAGTTCAGTTTCAAATAATTCATTGAGCTATTCTATCATCCAGTGGTAGGCATGCTCAATGGAAGACTAGAACCAAGGATGAATGAGGAGATCCAAAGAGTTTCACACCTTTCGGATCTCACAAAGACTGGAGACTAGTTCCTATACCAGAATCACACAGAGATCAGAGTGTATGGGTGTGAACTAGATCCATATAAACTGCCCAAGTATGTACCAGTTCAAATATTTGCACTAGAATATATTCCTCAGATGACATTCATTTTGTGTCTTTGAAGAAAAAACAACAGATGAGGATTAAAGGGAAAATAAGACCGTTTATTTGCAACAATTGAGTTGTTGGGGAAGAGGTAGATAAACTACTAAAGGAAATGAATTTCAGCACCAGTTTCATTTGGCATTATGATCCGACTGGGATCATTGCAGAGATGAGATCCAAAAAAAAGAGTTCACCTTATCCTCACATCCTCAAACCAGAAATTGAAAAGTATGTGAACCAGACAGAGTGGGAGGAAAATACTCTAGTAGACACTAAACAATAGGAATCTCCTTTGGTCTCTTTTTCATAGACTACCACTCCCCAGATACAAAAGGAAAAAAGGCCAGGAAAGGATTCATCTCCTTTAATCACTGAGGTATCAACAGAAGAGTTTCAGGCATCTAGCAAAAGACCCAAAACCACTCATGCAATTCACAAGTCTGGTGAAGAAGAGTCTCATTCTTCCAAAGTGTTTGAGGAAGAACACTAGGTGGTGTCCATTCCTTCTTCAAAGAAGTAGACAGATATAGTTGTGACCACCCAAAATCCACAAGGATCTACACCTGTAAGCATTTTTGAAAAATATGATATGATTAAAAAGAAGAACTGGATGTTGACTAATAGCACCTATGCCCAGTTCTGGAAGGAAACCTCCACATCACAACATAGACTATTGTCAGCCTTTGACACAGAGAAAGGAAGAATGCATCTAGCATTTCTGCAAGCACAGGTGCCTCACCCCAAAGAGATAACTGGCTACAAGAGGTCAACTATTGTTTTTGACACCAAACAAGTCCATCTAGCTGACCAGATGGATTTACACAGATAAACTAGAGAAATGGTCTTCTCCACATTAGCACATGCTTCCTCTACCACAGCTAAGTTGCAGGTATATTTAAGCAATGTTCAGACCCAATTGAAGTTGGAAAATATATCCTCTTTTGCAAAAGACAACAGAGAAAAATCCTTAGAGGTGTTGGTGATCCAGATTCGGTACGATCCCTCAAATGTAAAAGCGGTAGAGGATATGATAAAGAAAAAGGATGCTGACAATGCATCTCTGAGAAAAAAACTAAAATTGCCATGAACAGAAGATTCACAAGCCAAAGAAATAGCTGAAGCAGATGATGAGAAAGAGGAATGGTTGAAGCTAATCATGTAGCATAATGCACAGATAGAGGAAATGGAGGCAGAATTGGAAAGGTTATTGAAAGAGAAGGACAAGTCCACCCCAATGGAAGTTATTCCATTGAATGCAATTCCCTTGGATGAATTTAGTACAACAACTATGCCAATGACCACCACAGTGGAAATTCCATCGGCAACTCCATTGACAGCATTGGAAAAGACTATGGAGCTATCAAAGTCCATGGAGGGGATGAATCTGCAAGAAACATAGATTAATAGGTTGAAAAGGGAGATTGAAAATCTCCAGGAACTCAAATCTTCTTTCCAAATAAGATACAATGTTGAGAGACAGGCAACAGAGAAGCTTAAGCAGGAAATACAACAACTCCAGAAGCAAATAGTGGCAAGAAAAACATTAGCTGAGGCTAAGGAAAATATCTGGACAGACATCTCTAATTCCATAAATGATATTTGGCCCATGGTGCAAATCATGTTTGAACAACATGATCTGGTGTTGAAGAGTAGGCAGACCATTGACAAGATAAGAAAAGAACTTGATGAAATTCCCTCGGTAGCCAACAAGATCATCAAGTTTCTAAACTCAAAAACCAAAGAAGAGCTTGAAGAAATGAAATTCAAAGACAGAACAAAGACTATCCTTGAAGTAAAAAGAGTGTTGACTAAAAAAGGATTAATGTTGTAGTTAGAGGAAAAGACTCAGAACATGGACATTGGAGTTCAGATATTTTTTAGCAAGATTGAAGCCTTACAGAAAAAGGGTCTTCCTGATCTACATGTCCTAAATGATAAATTAATGACTTTGTCCGATTACAAGCAAAATATCACTACCATGGCCAAAGATAGTTACAAGTTTTCAGGGATACAAGGAAGCATCACGGGAAAAGCGTTCTTGGAGACTCTGTAGCATGACCTCAACATACAACACGAAATCAAGTACATCTTCCTCATCAAGCCAATTTTTTTTAAATACACCGAGATGGACGAAGTCTACCGTCGGCTATTGAAAGTTACCATCCCAAGCAGACAAAGATGGGTTGAGCTATGTGAATTGATTGAGTAAAGGTAAAGCCTCGTCCAGCTCAATGTCCAACATAGTTAAATTTATTTGAATGAATCACCAATGGTCTTCCCCAAAATCAACATGAGAGATTCAACACATCATCATCAGTTACTACATTTATACATCTTGTTATCTAGTTAGTTAGACTCAGACTTTATCATGTCCTAATCATTAATGACAGGGTCGTTTGTAACTTCTATTATAAATATTTCCAACTTAGAAGTATTGAGGGTTGTTGATATTTACGCCCAAGCAAGATCTAATCGTTGTAATTTTTATCAAGAGGTTATTCCAGTAATACAAAGAGAAGTTTCACAGGATTCCTGCGTGTTAATTGTTGGTGAAGTTTCCTCTGTCTGTGTAAAAGTTTTTTCCTTCTCATTTATCATATTGTCTTTCTAAATCTAATCTTTAAAAGAAGTTAAAGTTGCAGAATTTTCCATTGTGTACTATGTTCTTAATCTTTTATAGATTTAAATGTTTTTATTCTAATGTTATAAGAAATAAATTCTTAAATGCTTTTTTGTTTTAACTGATATCTCACCTTTTTCAGCAATACACCATTTTATTCCCAAAGAATCTAGCATTAGTACTATCTCGCCCTGTAAAACGAATCTTATAAAAGTTGTCTTTAACCTCTATATTTTAAAACAGACTTCATAGCCCAATGGAAGCGTAAGTGATATTCAACCATTTCATTTAAAAACAATGAAAACAACTCGGTTATATTCTTTCTAACTACCCTAAAATCTTGAAAATCCAAACAAATCTAAAACTCACAGAGAGATCCCTCTCTGAAACTGGTAGGGCTAGCTCCCAGTTTCAAAGTGGTTGGTTAAGGTTACCTTTGATAAATTTCTTCTTACCTCACAACAACCTCTTGGAATTTACAGAGTGATAAAATAAATGGCGACCATACTGGGGACGAACTGAACAAACTTTCCACCCCTTGTTTTCTTTCCCCTAGAACAAAGATGAATTTATTTCTGGAAGAAACGCAAACCCTAAATTTTATCTAGAAATAATGTTCAGAGGTTATTAAAGTTTGTATATAAATAGTTAAAATCTCTAAAGGAAGAATAAAATCAACAGTTATGTCTCCCAAAAGAATTTCTACCAGATCTCATCTTGACCCAGAACCTACAATAGTAATAGATAACCCTGAAAGACTACTCAGGAAGAAAAATACTGTAGAAATTTGGAGGAGTAACAATCGACTTCTAAGGTCTTTTTCCATTCCAGAAAAGTTAGTTGTTCTTCTAGACCTTGAGCCTGAAATACCATTTCGAACAAGTCTTTTCAGGACAAAATCCGACAGTTTTTTTAGTAAAACGGTCTTAGACCAAACCGTTTTTCATCCCAGGACCCCTGAGATACTTTATCCTAGAGCTGAAGTTGATCAATGTTTTCACCTCGAGACTGATAAGCTCGAATACCTAGTCACAAATCTTGGTCAAGCCTTAGACAAAATCCATCTTCAACAGTCCATCGAACTTCCTTTTTTAACTATTGTTGTAGTTTCTTATAAACTTACACCAGGTCACTCCATTCCTCCAAGCCCTTTGTCCTCTACATATTTAGGAATTTCCTCTCCTGTCACACAGGTTGTTGTTCAGCCTCCTCCACCAATCATGGCGATGAGATATTCTCCATTGGTATTGGTTTCTCCTTTACATAACATGCCCCAAGATTATCAAACCAGACTCCCACAGTTTGATAGTACCGGTCCCTTGAATGCACAACATCATGTTGACAAAATGAACGATTACTTTGACCTGTAGGAAGTAGATGAAGATGATGTGCAGATGAGATTATTTGCACAAAGCCTAACTGGAGAAGTGAAAAAGTGGTTCAAAACTTTATGTGCTGCTACCATTACTGATATTGTTGGATTTCATCGAACTTTCCTTGACTGGTGGGAGGCAAAGAAAAATCCTCTCCAGATTCTGTCAGAGTATGAGAACATTAGAAGGAACCAAGGAGAGACAGTGCAGGATTACTGCACTCGTTTCAACAATCTATACAATGTTATCCTAACTGAAATCAAACCACCACAAGGTTTGGCATTAATAAAGTTCCCTGATGGTTTTGATGCCGACATGTCATATCAATTAAGGGAAAGAAACGCAGCAACTTTGGAAGACATGCAAAGAAGTGTCATCAGTGTAGAAGCAAATCTTTTGGCCAGAAGGGCCAAGAAAAGAACAGAAAAGAGGGTCACCATCAAAGAAGAACCTTCTACTTCCTCATGAGATGCCAAATTAAATTCTCTCACAAGAGATATGGAGAAAATGATGGAGAGACTCACCATAAATAGCAAGAACCCACCTAGGGAGAACTAATCTGCCCCTCAAATCATAAACCTGAACTTTAGAAGAAATCCACCTCAGATTAGACAGAGAGATCCTAGAGATCAATAGGAACAAAGGGGACCTGATCAACAAATTAGACCACCTCTCCAAGAAAACTATGCTGATGATGGGGAGGAAGTAATTGAGGAGTTTGATGATACTCATATAAATCTAATGGGTGATCATGATCACGATCATGAATCTATTTTCCTCACCCAGGAAGAAGATGAAATCTTTCTCCTTTCACAAACAAAGGTAAATGAGGAAGCTAAGAAAACAGAACAACAATCCTTTGAGAATGCTATAATGGAGGTTCACAGGTAGTATAATTTGAGGAGTAATAATACTAACGATAATTCTCTAAAGAAGGCTATTGAAACCAAGAAAACCTCATAAAACCTTCCCAAGAAATCCCCTGGGTGGAATGACGTTGAATCTCTTGCGTAAAAAACTACAAAAATTCTTAAGAGAACAAGTCGGAAAAAAGTTTCATCAACCATTCAAACAGGTGCACCTATCCACAGAGTTTCTATCGATAAATCAGAAGTACAAAGTTTAAACAAAACCATCACTCCTTTCAGCCTTGAAGGGGAACTAGCAAAATTGAAGATTCCCATTCCCCTCTCTGAGTTGATGAACAAGAATGCTTATAGGTATCAGGTGATAAAATATTTAAGCATCGAACCTGATATAGGTACCAAAGCCTTGAATGTTGGATCTGTACAGCCCTCTGACACATTAAACCTTGTTGATGATCGACCTGAGCTCCTGTTTGGTCCTGAAGTTGACAGTCAAACTAATAATGGCAATGTGGCCCTTTTTTACATCAGCCTAAATATCCACGATCTGATATTACACAATGCTATACTGGATTTGGGTGCCTCTCACAACCTAATGCCCAAATCCATGATGGAAAAGTTGGGACTCGAGGTCACCAGACCCTACAAAGATTTGCATTCTTTCGACTCTAGCAAGGTCAAATGTATAGGCCTGATCAAAGAGTTATGCATCACCTTGGCTCAAATCCCAGTGAAAAGTTTGGTGATGGACATCGTCGTGGCATATATTCCCCCCAACTATGGTATGTTTCTATCAAGGTCTTAGGGAGATAAATTGAGAGGAACCCTACAGCTAGATATGTCCTAGGCCACCATTCCGGTTTCGGTCAACAGAAAAGACTTTACAGGGAAACACTGATGAAGTATATGGTCAGTAGTCAAGAAAAGATACACAATTACCCACTATATTCCACACACTTTGACATAGATTTTTTTATTCTATATAACAACGGTGATCTTGAAGAACAAATCACACAACTGGAGGATGATGCACCTGATCCAAAAGATGATAAAGCAGTTGTCGAAGTAATAAACCCCATGATTGAAGAAAATGAGGAATTGCCAGCAAACTTCTAGAGCATGGACTTCGATGGTGCTGTGAGTAAAGAAGGAGCTGGAGCTGGAGTGTGGATGCATAACCACAGATCAAAGTACTTCGAGAATCATTCCTATAAACTAAACTTCCAATGTACTAACAATGTAGCTGAGTATGAGGCTTTAATGCTTGGCCTAAAATTATTGAATAAAATTGATGCTAAGTAGATAATGGTAAGGGGTGATTCTGAATTGATTATCAAGAAAATCAAAGGTGAGTATGAAGCAAAACATCCCAGACTTAGAGCCTATACAAATGTTTTTTTAGATGCTCTTCAATGTTTTATTGAGATTGACTTGCAAGTGATGCCTAGGGGACAAAATATAATCGCAGATGGACTGGCTACGTCTGCAGCTACCTGTAAAATCCCTTTTCATCCCACTCACAAGTACATAGTGGAGGTGAAGTGCAGACCCATAGTTCCTGACAATATCATATATTGGTAGGTATTTGGAAATGACGATCAAATTGAAGATTTTCTGCAATGTAAAAATGATCTCGAATGTACAAACATAGATTTAGAAAGTGGTGACGAATTTTTAAATAAATCTGTTTTGAGAATGGCAGTGTAAATACAATAGATGTTGAAGAATTCAATGAAAATGAAGTTGATTATGATATCATGCATTTGAAAAATAATGTGTTACCTAGAGGTTTAGTTTCATTGGAAGACTTGTTTGATTTTAACAATGTGGCCAAAAAACTGAAAATTGAAGCTAGCGATAAAGAGGTTGAAGATTGCAACATAGGAAAAAAAGAAAACCCCAAAATGATAAAACTGTCTAAATCCTTGCCACCAGAGCAAAAAAGAAAATACATTGAACTTTTTAAGGTATATATAGATTTTTTTGTCTAGGGCTATGAGGACTTAAAATCCTATGACACAAGTATTATATAGCACCTGATTCCCATAAAAGAAGAACACAAACCTTTCAGAAAAAAACTGAGGAGAATTAATCCCAAGTTGATTCCCCTGATAGAGAAAGAAATCAAAAAGATGTATGATGCCAAGATTATATTCCCCTTGAGATTTTCCAAATGGGTTTCTAATCTAGTTCTGACCAGGAAGAAAACTAGAGAGATCAGACTCTATATAGATTTCAGAAATCTAAACAAAGTCTTCCTCAAAGACAACTACCATTTACCTAAAATGGACCATATTTTACAAAAGGTGGTCGGATCCAGTAGGATCTCCTTACTGGATGGTTTCTCTGGTTACAACCAAGTTCTGGTTCATCTAGAAGATCAAGAGAAGACAACTTTTACCACACCCTGGGGAACCTTCATGTATGTGAAGATGCCTTTTGGTCTAATGAACGTTGGGGCTACCTTCCAAAGAGCAATGGATATTTCCTTTGTGGATGAGACTGGTAAATTTATAGTCATTTATCAGGATGATGTAATTGTTTACTCCAAATCCGATGAAGAACATTTGCTCCACCTTAGATGTGTGCTTGAAAAGTGAAGGAAATTTGGGATTTCATTGAATCCTAAGAAAAGCCTTTTTGGGTTAGAGGAAGGTAATCTGTTGGGACACATAATCTCAAAAGACAGAATTAAAATAGATCCTAGCAGGATAGAATCTATCTAGAAGGTGGAACACCCTAGGAACATCAAAGAACTGCAATATTTCATTGGAAAAATAAATTTCCTTAGAAGATTCATACCAAACTTGGCCGAAATTCTCAGTAATATCACCAATATGTTGAAAAAGGACACAAAAATCAAATGGAACGCCGAGTCCAAACATTCATTTGAGCAAGTGAAACATGCTCTCACCCAAGCCCTAGTTCTGATTAGCCCAGACTATACCAAAGACTTTTATCTTTTATCCTTCGCATCTGAGCACACTATAGCAGCGGTATTGTTGCAGAAAAACACTGAAGGGTACGAGCAACCCATATATTTTTTCAACAAAGATTTAAGAGACGCAGCGTTGAATTATAAAATTATGGAGAAACAAACCTTAGCTCTGGTAAAGGATATAAAATATTTTAGGGCCTATATTCTCCACTCTCACACAATTGCATATGTCCCAAACACAGTGGTTAAAGATATCCCGACCCTAGATAATCTGGATGGAAGAAGAGGAAAATGGATTGTGGTTATTCTAGAATACGACATTGAAATAAAACCTACTAAACAAATCAAAGGACAGGGTTTGGCCAAACTAATGGCTGAGTCTAATTTTCATGCTTTAGATATTAACTTTTTGGCTGCAGTAGATAGACCGAAAGAGCAAGTGAATCCAAATATAAAAGAGGCATTCTTAAATTCCCCTTGGTATGCAAACCTCATTTTTGTACTCCACAATTTACAGGCTCCTCCAGGCTTAACTAAGACCAAAGCTAGATTTATTAAATTGAAAGCATTGAAATTTTGTATTTTGGAAGGCAATCTCTATTGGAAAGATCCTGGTGGTATATTGATTAATTGTTTGTTAAAAGATGAAGCTGACAAAGTTCTTCAAGATTTTCATGAAGGAGACTATGGTGGTGCACCTGAGCTGGAAGACCACAGCTAACAAGATTCTGAGAGATGGATTTTACTGGCCTACTCTATTTTCTTTCGTTCACCAGAAGGTTACTTCTTGCCACAAGTGTCATATTTTTGAGGGTAAAAGGAAGCGTTTTCCACTCCCAATGAAACCCATCTCTTTTGAATCTCCTTTCCAACAATGGGGGCTAGACTTCATTGGTGAAATACATCCTCCCTATTCAGGCCAACATAAATGGATCCTCATGGCCAAAGACTACTTCACCAAGTAGATCGTGGTTGTACCATGTAGACAAGCTACTGACTCTATCATCATCAATTTTTTAGAAACTAACATGTTGTCTCGTTTTGGATGCCCGAGAAAAAATATAGTTGACAATGCAGCGGCTTTCAAATTCAAAAGGCTCATAGATTTTTGTAATCAATATCATGTTACTTTGGGACACTCGACAACTTATTATCCATAGGAAAATGGGCTCGCTGAGTCTTCTAACAAAAGTCTGGTGAACATTCTCAGAAACAAACTATAGGAAAACAAGAAATCATGGCATAATAAGTTGGTTTTCGCACTCTGGGCTGACAAAATAAGCACCAAAAGATCGATTGGTATGTCTCCATACCAGTTGGTGTATGGCACCGAGGCATTTTTTCCCCTTTCATTAGGAGTTCCAGTCATGAAACTATTGCAGGAAACACAAGAAGAACCAAACGATGTCTAGCGAATAATAAATCAAATGATCCACCTAATGCAATCCAGAGAATAAGCTTACAACAGAACTCAAGTGATCCAAAAAAATATTAAAAAGATTTATGATAAGAGAACCAAAGAGGATAACTTTGAATTGGGTGATCTAGTTTTGAGATGGGACTCCAGAAATGAAGATAAAGGTAAACATGGAAAGTTCGATAGATTGTGGAAGGTTCCTTACACCATTAAGGCCTTCAAAGGAAATAATGTTTTTCTACTTGTTAATAGTGATGGATCAGACCTGCCAGGGGGACCTATATATGGAAGGATGTTGAAGCATTACTTGCCACATCAATAGAGAGATCACCATTCCATTCCATTGTACATATCATTTCTTTTACAAGTATTTTAGGTGTAGGTGTTTTTGTTCAGGTGTTTGAAGCCCGCAGAGAAGGCCTTAAGACACTGAAAATGTCATCAAAATTTCCAAAATAAAGCAAGTCAAATAACAGAAGAAGCTCTAGAAGAAATTTTTCAAGACAACAAGAAATAGGATTCTTGGCATCTCGCAAGGAGAATACCATCCCCAGGTGGAGCCATTGTTATAACCCTATAATTTATAGGATCAACTGTTTATTGTAATTTTGTCCCTTTAGTGTTTTTGACTTGCAGATAGTGTTGCATTCTAAAAAAAGAAAAGAAAAGAAAAGAAATGAGAAAACAAAAAGAGGGCATGAAAGAAAAAGGATAAATCCCCATGAATTGATAATGAATTGACCCATACAGTGTAAACAAGGCCAATTCTTTTGAATTTAAGTATTTAGGATTAGTGAATAAGCTTGGCTATAGTGTCTAATCATAGCCAAGTAATTTATATTAGCTAGTGAATAAATTTTATCAAACAGTCTAATCTTGGTCAAATAATCCCAGGGTAGAGTATTTTCTTAGCCCAACAATTTAAATTGGGCTAAAGGCACAAAGGAGTAGGTTAGAACATAGGTTAGTTAGATTCTTTTCAATAAAAAGTGTAAGATGATCAATGGAAAATGTAGGATATTGATGGTGGAATGTTTTGTCTAACCTCATAGTGACACAAGTAAAGGGGGCAGTGGGAAAAACCCATAAAAAGGTCATTAAGCCTAAGTTTGAACTCGTATATTGAAGCGTGCCCCAGAGATTAAAGATTCGTCCTAGATCTACGACTGAGCTATTGGCACCCAGATCTATGGTTCTTATGATTTTTTGGACCCTCCCGATTGTTCGAACTTTAACGGTGGGGGGGGGGGTGTCTGAAATGATGTTTAAAATGTGCACTCAGATCTATGGTCATCCCATCAGCGTGTAATCAGATGGTCCATAGGATATTCCAAACCCCCCAACCGTTCTACCTTTAATGGCGGGGGGGTCCGACATGATGTTTAAAGAACGTGCCTAAATCAATGGTTGATCCAGCTTCGCCCAGATCAACGATCAGAAAGGGATCCTAGACCCCCCCGACCATTCAACCTTTAACGGTGGGGGGGGTTCTAGAATGAAGAAAATTCCAGGTGGGCCCCATCCCAATGAGGCATCACCTCATTTCATCCTAACTCCCCTTCTCCAAACATTTACCACCTACCATTTTTAAAACTCACCATCACCATCCCAAGGTATCACATCCCACAACCACCCTCTGCAAGTTCCATGTCATGACCCCGTCAGCACRTCCCATCCATCTAACTGTTACATGTCATATATTTCCCATTCACCCCTCAATCACCAGTCTACATGTCGACCAAAGACACACATCAAACGTCTTTCATCCTTCCCTCTCACGCTCTAAAGAACCCATTAACCATTAGTTACTGACCACATACCCGTTGTTCACCTGATCTGTCCTTTTTCTCCCAACRGACACTCGTTCTCTAAATCCCAACCTCATTTCAGTCTTTCGCATTGCTCTCACGTGCCATGCCTATCAGAGACTCATTCTCTTTCTCCTCTACAACATCTTGTCCAGCCTTATCTTTTTCCTACTAATGTGTGCTCAGTGTGCAGGTACCGAAGGAAATCAATGGCACCCAAAATTAAAAAATCAAATGTAGAGGAAAATCCTTTTCTCTCACCTCCTTTCGATCTTGACTGGATCCCATTAGCAGACAAAGACTATCTAAGCCTAGAAACCAGGTATGAATTCAACTTTGCTGAGCTACAGTCGTGGTTCAAAGACACCTTCATCGATCAGAGCGATGAAATTGAGCTTTGGCAGTCAAATATCCCTCTGTATCTTTTTCCCCAAGTCTATTACTTTCCTAAATTTTCCCTCAAGTGCCAAGCACACTACCTCCCTGATCAGAGAGCCATAGTATCTTCGTCTAGAGAAACCCTTKTCCTTATTTCACTCGATGCCATCGATCAGATGATGCAAGTACCTAGAGTCGAACCCTGTTCTCCCCTCACAATTCAAATTYTGATAGAATTGTACGTTTCCCCAAAGAGAAAAAATCTTCGAGTTGTTCCTTCCACAAGATKCCCAATTCCCTAAAAAGACTCCTCCCTATCACTCATCCATATTTTCCTAAAAGGGAAATCAAACTAGCTCACCACTGTGTTGTTTTCTTGGTTACTTCTCAGATGAATGGGTGGATGAACCTATCTTAGGTTTCCTATCCATTTTCTCTGTTGAAGAGAAAGTGACCACTCAGTTTGATTATAACGGTTTCTTGGTTGAGAACCTGCATGAGAAACTAGCAATTTTCCCTACAGAAGGCATGTTCTGGTATTCTTCAATACTGGCCTACATGTTTATGTTCTATCAAGAAGAAAAATTTTCCTTTCTCATGCAAAAGATGGATAAAGATGGACAACCACAAGAATTAACCCTATGGACATCGCTGCTGAGGAGGAACTCCACTTAGTTCAGTTTCAAACAATTCATCGAGCTATTCTATCATCTAGTGGTAGGCATGCTAAGTGGATGAATAGAACCAATGATAAACGAGGAGATCCAAAGAGTTCTACATCTTTCGGATCTCGCAAAGACTGGAGACTGGTTCCTATACCAGAATCACACGTAGATTAGAGCGTATGGGTGTGAACTAGCTTCATATAAAATTTCCAAGTATGTACCGGTTCAGATATTTACACTAGAATATATTCATTAGATGATAAATTCAGATGATATTCATTTTGTGTCTCTGAAGAAAAAACAACAAATGAGGAATAAAGGGAAAACAGGATAATTTATTTGCAACAATTGAGATGTTGGGGAAGAGGCAGATAATCTACTAAAGGAAATGAAGTTCAGCACCAGTTTCATTTGCCATTATTATCTGACTGGGGTCATTGTAGAGATGATATCCAAAAACAAGAGTTCACCTTATCCTCACATCCTCAAACCAGAAATTGAAAAGTATGCGAACCAGACAGAGTGGGAGGAAAATACTCCGGTAGACACTGAACAACAAGAAGCTCCTTTGGTCTCTTTTTCATAGACTACCACTCCCCAGATACAAAAGTAAAAAAGGCCAAGAAAGGATTCCTCTCCTTCAATCATTGAGGTATCAGTAGAAGAGTTTTAGGCATCTAGAAAAAGACCCAAAACCACTCATGCAATTCACAAGTTTGGTGAAGAAGAGTCTCATTCTACCAAAGTGTTTGAGGAAGAACACCAAGTGGTGTCCATTCCTTCTTCAAAGAAGCAGACATATATAGCTGTGACTACCCAAACTCCACAAGGATCTGCACCTATAAGCATTTTTGAAAAATATGATATGATTAAAAAGAAGAACCATATGCTGACGAATAGCACCTACGCCTAGTTCAGGAAGAAAACCTCCACAACACAACACAAACTATTTTCAACCTTCGACATAGAGAAAGGAAGAATGCATATGGCATTTATGCAAGCATAGGTGCCTCACCCCAAAGAGATCACTGACTACAAGAGGTCAACTATTGTTTTTTACACCAAACAAGTCCATCCAGCTGGCCAGATGGATTCACAAAGACACATTGGAGAAATGGTCTTCTCCACATTAGCACATGCTTCCTCTACCGTAGCTAAGTTACAGGTATCTTTAAGAAATGTTCAGGCCTAATTGAATTTGGAAAAGATATCCTCTTTTACAAAATACAACAGAGTAAAATCCTTAGAGGAGTTAGTGCTCAAGATTGGGTGCAATGCCTCAAATGTAAAAGCAGCAGAGGATATGATAAAGAAAAATAATGTTGACAATGCATCTCTAAGAAAATAGTTGAAATTACCACCAACAAAAGATTCAAAATCCAAAGAAACAGTTGAAGCAGAAGATGAGAAAGAGGAATGGTTGAAGTTGATCATGCAACATAATGCACAGATGAAAGAAATGGAGGCAGAATTGGAAAGGTTATTGAAAGAGAAAGAGAAATCAACCCCAATGAAAGTTATTCCATTGAATGCAGTTCCCCTGGCTAAAGTCATTACAACAGTTATGCCAGTGACCACCACAGTGGAAATTTCATCGACAACTCCATTGATAGCATTGTAAAAGACTATGGAGCTATCAAAGTCCATGGAGGAGATGAATCTGCAAGAAACAGAGATTAATAGGTTGAAAAGGGAGGTTGAAAATCTCCAGGAACTCAAATCTTCTTTCCAAATAAGATATAATGATGAGAGACAGGCAGCAGAGAAGCTTAAGCAGGAAATACAATAGCTCTAGAAACAAACAGTGGCAGGAAAGACATTAGTTGAGGATAAAAAAAATATCTGGACAGACATCTTTAATTCCATAAATGAGATTTGGCCCATGGTGGAAATCATATTTTAACAACATCATCTGGTGTTGAAGAGCAGGCAGGCCATTGACAAGATAGGAAAAGAACTGGAAGAAATTCCCTTGACAGCCAACGACATCATCAAGTTTCTAAACTCAAAAACCAAAGAAGAGCTCGAAGAATTGAAAGTCAAATATGGAACAGAGACTATCTTCGAATTCAAAAGAGTGTTGATTAAAAAAGTATTAATGTTGCAGTTGGAGGAAAAGGCTCAGAACATGGACATTGGAGTTTAGAGATTTTTTAGCAAGATTGAAGCCTTACAGAAAAAGGGTCTTCCTGATCTACCTGTCCTAAATGATAAATTAATGACTTTGTCCAATTACAAGCAAAATATTGCTACCATGGCCAAAGACAGTTCCAAGTTTTCAGAGATATAAGGCAGCATCACGGGCAAAGCATTCTTGGAGACTCTATAGCATGACCTCAACATACAACAAGAAATCAAGTACATCTTCCTCATCAAGCCGACTTTTACTAAATACATCGATATGGATGAATTCTACCACCGGCTATTGAAAGTTTCCATCCCAAGCACACAAAGATGGGATGAGTTGTGTGAATTGATTGAGTAAAGGTAAAGCGTCTTCCAGCTCAACGTCCAACACAATTAAAGTCATCTGAATGACTCACCAATGGTCTTCCCCAAAATTAGAATGAGAGATTCAACACATCATCATCATTTACTACATTTATGCATCTTGTTAGCTAGTTAGCTAGACTCAGACTCTATCACGTCCTGATCATTAATGACAGGGTTGTTTGTAACTTTTATTATAAATATTTCCAACTTAGAAGTATTGAGGGTTGTTGATATTTACGCCCAAGCAAGCTCTAATCACTGTAATTTTTATCAAGAGGTTATTCTAGTAATACAAAGAGAAGTTTCACGGGATTCCTGCGTATTAATTGTTGGTGAAGTTTCCTCTGTCTGCATAAAAGTTTTTTCCTTCTCAGTTATCATATTGTCTTTCTAAATCTAATATTTAAAAGAAGTTAAAGTTGCAGAATTTGCCATTATGTACTCTGTTCTTAATCTTTTATAGATTTAAATGTTTTTCTTCTGATGTTATAACAAAGAAATTCTTAAATGCTTTTTTGTTTTAACTGATATCTCACATTTTTCAGCAATACACCATTTTATAACTAAAGAATCCAGTATTAGTACTATCTCACCCTGTAAAACGAATCTTATAAAAGTTGTCTTTAACCTCTATCTTTTAAAACAGACCCCATAGCCCAATGGAAGTGTAAGTGATATTCAGCCATTTCATTTAAAAACAATGGAAATAACTCGGTTATATTCTTTCTAACTAGCCTAAAATCTTGAAAATCCAAACAAATCTAAAACTCACCGAGAGATCCCTCTCTAAAACTGGTAGGGCTAGCTCCCAGTTTCAAAGCGGTTGGTTAAGGTTACCTCTAGTAAATTTCTTCTTACCTCACAACAACCTCTGGGAATTTACAGAGTGATAACAGATGGAACCAATGTGGCATCAATACTCCACTCAATTGATCCAACTGAAGTGTGAACTAAAGAGAATATTCCCCTAGAATGTAGGAAAAGGAATATTCTCCCTAAAATGTAGGAGACTGGATAATGACTAATAAACTATAAATTTTCAGACCCCACCCAGTTTCAATTCTCACTGAGACAACTCATTGTTAAATGCCCAAAACCCAATTTTATGAAAACAATAATTTACCCATCATATAAACAAATATCAAAACTGAAACATGAGAATTCTGAATAGAATTTAATGTTGAAATAAATGTCCAACAACAACACAATAACTTATAAATAAATGCACATATATTTTTGGTCAAACTTGACCCTGGAAAAACCCACAAGGGGAAAACCAGTGAGAGGGAATTTTTATTATTTTAGAGCTCAGAGAAATTTTCTTTTATAGCATAAATATTATCATCAAAACTTTAAAAACTTATCTCAAATCTGTCCCAATATTTTTCCTTGAAAACAATTCCAATCTCCTTGAAAAATGTGCCTAGAAAAATATTAACAGTAAGGCACTCATTTTTTGTGCCTTTAGTTGTACGAACAATATGGAGATCACTTCAGAAATTGTGCCCAATAGTCATGTCAATTTCTATGAAAGGAAATATATTATGGCAGCCTTGCAATGTGTGACAAACTCAGAAACTTATCTTCTAGTTTCCCTCGATTTTTGTGCATACAAACAGTAGTATTGCCTCTAGAAATCCATATTGTACGGGCTCTTAAATATGTTGTACTATTGCCTTGATTTGCATGCTAGCTTGATTCCTTGGAAATCATTCCTCTAGATCTGTAAGACGACTTCCCTTTCTCAACATTATCCAAATTCTCATCAAAAATGAATATGGAGGGTGCCTCCCTTACCCTACTCATCTCAATGAGGGAATGCAAGGGGTTTCATAATCCAACGATTGAGAATGGATTAGATGAGTGGTTGAGATTGAGTGTCCTTTCACTCACCCCCTTCACTTAATTCATAAAGTCACCTTTTAATTTATATCTCATAAATTAAATGACAAGGGTCCACATTAGGCACTTTCCCACCCCCTAGGAACCTAGGTGATGAGAAACACTTTCCTACGTACTTTTTAATTAATTTTAACACTCCCTCTTACCGAGGAAGGTGTTACTCACCACTCCAAGATTATTTCTAAAGAATAAAAACTTTCCTTTACCCAAATATTTAGTGAGTATGTCCTCAATCTGCTCATTTGTAGATATATATTGTAGCTCATCTGCTCCTCTCTAAACATAATCCCGAATGAATTGATATTGAATCTCTATGTGCTTAGACCTGTCGTAAAAAACTGGATTCTTGGAGAGTTTGATACAACTCTGATTGTCACAGTAAACCATAGTGGTTCTCAACTACACACTAAATAATCCCACCAGAAACTTGCGAAGCCAAATGGTCTCACAACTAGCTTGACTGGAAGCCATATACTCAACCTATGCAGAACTTAAAGCAACTGAATTTTTCTTCCGACTCAACCAAGACACCACTGCTGAGCCCAATCCAAAACAACATCTAGAAGTACTCTTCTTGTCATTGATACATCCTACCCAATATGAATCAGTATAGCCCGCCAATCGAACTCCATCCCCTCTCAGATAGTCCAGGTCATAATCCATTGTACCACAAAGATGCCTGAGCACATGTTTTTCTTCCACCCAATGCACTCTCCTAGGCTCCACCATAAATTGACTAAGAGTGTTGACAAAAAAATATATATCTGGTCTAGTGTTGACCAAATACATCAATGAACTGATCAACTGATGATATAAAGTGGGATCAACCAATCGTGACTCAAAATCATGGAGCTTCTTCCATTTAGTAATGATGGGTGTGGTCATGGTCCTACAATCCTCCATCCAGAATCTCCTCAGAATGTCATAAGCATACTTTCCCTATCCCATAAAGATGTGTCCAGGCTCTTTCCAAACCTCCAACCCCAAAAAATAATGCATTAGTCCAATATCTGTCATCTTGAACTCTGAATCAAGGCTCTCCTTACAGCTAGTAATGGGTCTCTCATCCACTTTCATGAAACGATCATCAACATATAGCAAGAGTATGAGAGGATCCTCTCCTAACACAACAAAGTACAGGTTGGGATCCTCCTCACTCTTCTTGAAGCCCAACTACTGCAAGTAGGCATCAATCCTCAAATACCAAGCTCTCAGATCTTGTTTCATCCCATACAATGCCTTCTTCAATCTGCACACATGAGACTCTCTACCATGCACCTCAAATCCCAATGGCTTCTCAATGTACTCCTCCTCTTGTATGAGACCATTCAAAAATGTGGTCTTCACATCCATCTGATGGATCTTCCAACCCATCTCTTTTGTAATAGATATCACTTCCATGATCGAGGTATATCTAGCAACTAGAGCGAAGGTCTCATCATAGTCAACTCTCTCAACCTATCAGAACACTTGTGCCACAAAATGATATTTGTACTTCTCAATGCTTTCATCTGCATCATACTTGAGTTTGTAGAGCCACCTAGAAGACACCATAGACTTCCCCTCATGTCTAGGAACAATCGCCAGAACATCATTCTTCATGATGGAACTATACTCTTCCATCATGGCATCTCTCCAAACCTCTCTGACAGCAACCTCCTCAAAAGTGAAAAGCTCATACTCCTTGATGTTTCTCACCATCACAATATAGTTTTAAACTCTCTTAGGAGGTTTAATCTCCCTCACATCCTTCCTGGGATTCCCCACAGATCCATGTTCCTCCCTCAGAGTGTCACGAAGCCACTTGGGATTCTTCCTCTCTGAAATAGTGTCCTATGGAGGGGACTCTCCCTTATCAACCCCATAAAATAAATACTGTGAACCTGAAGTAGAATCTAGAGCACTCGATCCTGAAACCAGAGGACCAATAACCTGTGAGCCTGACATCTCTGGCCCTGTAACCTATGGACCAATCGTCACCGAAGATGGTGGCCCTGAACTCTATGTCATTGAAGTATATTGTGGACTCACCTAAATTTGAGGCGATTATTTTTCACCCTTCTCAATCCCTCGTGACTTCCTAAAGGCTCTATCCTCCTCAAATCTCACATCCTTTTCTCAAAAATGTCTTCCTCAAGGAAGGGATGTATATGCAAAAATCCTTTGAAGTCTCTCTATACCCAACAAAAATCCACTTTTCTACCATGGGATCTATCTTTTTCCTCTTCTCAAAAGGGACAAGTGAATATGTAAGGCACCCAAAAATCCTAAAGTTCCCAACCTCAAGCTTCATCCTAGAGAAAACCTCCTTAGGAGTCTTATCCCACAATGCTCTTTGTGGACTCCTGTTTTGCAGATAAATTGCAGTGCAACATGCCTCAACCTAAAGAAAGAGTGGCAACCCTTGATCATGCAACATGGCTCTCTCAACCCCAACTATGGCCCTATTATTCATCTCAGCAACCCCATTCTATTGTGGGTTGTAAGGAACAATCAACTCCCTCTTGATTCCCTCTTCTGTATAGAAGTCATTAAACTCCTTAGAGGTATACTCACCCCCATTATCTATCCTCAGTACTGTGATTTTCCTCCCATTATGGTTTTCCACAAGAGCTTTGAACTCTTGTAATTGATTGAATACTTGTCCTTTGGTCTTCATGAAGAAAATCCAATACTTTAGAGAGAAGTCATCAATGAATATGACATAGTACAAACAACAACTGAAATATGTAGAAGACATAGGACCACATGCATTAGAATGAATCAGATCAAGTATACCCGCTGCTCTGTTGTCACTGCTTGGAAAAGTAGTCTTGGTGTAATTTCCCAAAACACTCCCTTGCATAACTCCTATTTCTCTGTATTGAACTCTACCTCTCCAATCACAATATTTCTCAGTATCCTCAAAGCCCCATGATGAAAATGGTCCATCCTACGATGCCATAGCTCACAAAGATCAATGTTGCTGGTAGTATGATACAATTCACTATCTATCTAAAACTTGCGCCTGTACAACTTCTCATCTCGAGTCCCAATCACTTTAGCCGAAGTGATACTGGACCCCTTGGGAAATAAGAGTACCTTTGCATTATAGAACAACACCTCATATCCTTTCTCCTAAATAGTAGAAACTAAAATCAAGTTCTTCTTTAAGCCAAGAACATATAGGACATCTCTCAACAACATGGGAGGTTGAGACTCCCTCTGAAATGATATTGTCCCACTACCAACTTCCTTGACCACCTGGTCATCTCCAAGCACTACCTGAAGATCACCAATCTATGTAAGATCCATCTAATTCTCACAAACACCTGCCATATGGTGGGAGGAACCACTATCAATATAAAAAAACACTGGAATGTGGGGCTCTATTGGAAAGACACACCACTAAAGAAAACTCCTTATCAAACTTGGTGGAAAACTCCTCCACCTCTGTTGAAGTTGTTGTTTGCTTCTTCTTCTTATTAGGAAATTGTCCCACATAGTGCCCAAACTTGTGACATGCAAAGCTCTTGAATTTCTGCATGTCCTTCTTTCCATCACTCTTTAGTTTATTTCCTCCCTTAGGACCCCTTTTGAACTTTTTCTTGTTGTTAGCAACAAGAGCCACATTCTCCTCATCATTACCAATAGATGAGCTGCCATGCACATACCCTCTATGGGTTTCTTCCTGGAAAAATTCATCCCAAATAAGTTCCCACTTGGGAAGGTTCTCTCTTGCCACAATTCCCTCAACAAAAGCATCTCATTGTTTGGTTACCCCATTCAATGTTGTCCTCACAATTTCACTATCAACAATGGGCTCCCCAACAGCTCCAAGTTCATTTTCCACCTGTGTCATCCTCGTAAGATATGTGACCACATTTTTAGCCTTGGTCATTCTAATGATTTTCAGTTTCTCTCTCAAAACCATCTTTCAGTTCTCATTTGTACTTTGATGCAACTTCGTCAAGGACTCCCACATCTCATATAATTTTTTCTCCCCTGTGACATGAGGAATCAAATGGTCCTTGATGTCATCAAGGATGGTTATTTTAGCCCTGATACTCTTCTTGTTATAGGCTGCTATAAGAGTAGCATCTATAGGTATTATTACTAGGTTTGTTGTGGAGTTTTCAACAATGTCCCATAATTCACTCTCCTACAGAATCAAAATCATTATCTCCTTCCAGGCACCAAAATTTACTTCCCCATCAAGTCTGTCCTTAACTCTTAAACCAATAGCCATTGACCCTTCTCAGCTGGAAATAAAAATTCCAAAAATATGTCTGGTGAAGTAGCTTATGTCCCACTCTCTATATTGTTGATTTAAATTTTCTCTTCTCTTCAACTCAACTCTGATACCATGTAAATTTTCAGACCCCACCTAGTTTCAAGTCTTATTGAGACAACTCATTGTTAAATGCCCAAAAACCAGTTTTATGAAAACAATACATTACCCAACATATAAAAAAATATCAGAACTAAAACATGAGTATTTTGAACAACATTTAATGCAGAAATAAATTTCCAACAACAACACAATAACTCATAAATAAATGCACAGATATTTTTGGTCAAACTTGACCCTAGAAAAACCCACAAGGGGAAAACCAGTGAGAGAGGGATTTTTTTTTATTTTAGAGCTCAGAGAAATTTTATTTTACAGTATAAATATTATCGGAAAAACTTCACAAACTTATCTCAAATCTGTCCCAAGATTTTTCCTTGAAAACAGTGCCAATCTCCTTGAAAAACATGCCCAGAAAAATCTGAACAGTACGACCCTCATTTTATGTGCCTTTAGTTGTACAAACGGTATGTAAATCACTTTAGGAATTTTTTCCCAGAAATCATCTCTATTTATGTGCAAGGAAATATATTATGGTAGCCTTGTAATGCATGTCAAACTCCTCAGAAACTTATCTACTAGTCTCCCTCAATTTATGTGCATACAAACAATAGTACGGCCTTTATAAATCCTACTGTACGGTCTTTGAAATATGTTGTACTCTTGCCTCGATTTGCATACTAGATTGTTGCCTTGGAAATCATGCCTCTAGCTCTGCAAGATGACTTCTTTTTCTCCACATATGGAACTCTCTCTCTCAACCTTCTCCAAATTCTCATCAAGAATGAAGATGGAGGGCACCTCCCTTACCCTAGT